>OW240916.1:34828174-35015841 GCA_933207985.1 Pelobates cultripes
ACTGTGTATGCCACAAACTAAAGGGACACTATAGTCACCAGAACAACTACAGCTTATTGCATTTGTTCTGGTGAGTATAATCATTCCTGTCAGGCTTTTTGCAGTAAACACAATTTTTTAAGAGAAAATGCAGTGTTTACATTACAGCCTAGGGATACCTCCATTGGCCACTCCTCAGATGGCTGCTAGAGGTGCTTCCTAGGACAGTGTTGCACAGTGTGACTGACGTTCAGTGTCTCCACCCTCTGCATGGAGACACTGTACTTTCCTCATAGAGATGCATTGATTCAATGCATCTCTATGAGGAGGCTGATTGGCTAGGACTGTGTTTGACATGTGCTGGCTCTGCCCCTGATCTGACTCCTTGACAAGCTTAGCCAATCCAATTGGAAAGCATTATGATTGGCTCAGATAATCACTTCTGATGATGTGAGCCAAGCAAGCAGATCAGGGACAGAGCCATCAATAAAGGTAAGATTTTAGTACATTTAGCAGGCAAGCAGGGCAGTGGGTCTAGATGCTGTTTTTTACACTTTAGGGTTAGAAATACATGTTTGTGTTCCTGACCCTATTGTGTTCCTTTAAATGGTTTTTATGTGATGCTCCATTTTCTTTCAAATTGATATAAAAGATTTAGAATCTCACATCACAATCCAGTTCAGTCTAGTCGCAGTTATTGCAAATGAGGAGGAGAAAGAGAAACATGGCTTATGTATAAAAAGTATCTGTTCTGAGAAGTGGGAGAAACATGAAAAATGGGCGGAGTCACAAACGGAATGTATCCGCTGATTCCATTGGTGTCCAAGGTGACTCCCCCACTTTTAGTACTCTAGACCGCTTTTCAGAACACTATGTACACATAATCCTAACGGTTTCTGTTTCTCCATGCTGGACTGCCATGTACTGTCATGGATGTGACGATGGAGGCGCTCAGTTACAAGATAAAGAGGTGGGGATACCTACATTGAATTTTTATTTTTCACATTTCCCAAATATGCGTGTATAAAATAAATTCATTAATTAAATTAAATACAGAGGACTGATACATATATAGTGCGAAAAAAATCCAGAAAGTAACAGTTTCTTATTATTTGCAAATTATTACTAAGTTACTAAATTACTAAATTACTATTACTAAGAGAATTATTTTAAAGGGACCCTTCTTCAATTAAGTGGTTATAGAGTCTGTAGTATCCTGGCCCCGTCCTTCCATTCAGCATTTTATTCAAACATTTTATGCTACAAAATCCATTTCATCTGGTTTTTTTTTCTCTTTCTAGATCCCACCTTCGCCTCTACCTTACTCTATATCCCCCCACTTGAACTTACAGACCAAAGATTCCACTTCCCCCGCTGCCAAATTCGAGAGCATGATAAAACCGCATTTAAAACAGTGGCCGGGCACTGCCAGCCCCCACCAGTACAATATGCCGAGTAAGGGGCGTTACCCAAACACACTATTGCACAAATCGCCTGAACCTACCTAACTATATGACGGAGGCTACTAATCTGACATGTGATGTGTCGCTCTGTAAGCAAATTGCTGTGATATTGGTTGTGACCTGTTAACGAATCACTTTCACGCTGAGATGAAATTGTTATAGTAGCTATAAATCTAACTATGAAGACATTTCAAAAAGAAAGAATTATCTAATGTTGCCTAAATCCCCTAAAGGTGAGTAAGAAGCATCTCATATGTGTAGCAAGAATTTAAATATTAAACAAATAGTCTAATCAGTATAACCATTTAGAGCCCAGATTTAAAAAAAAAATGTTCTTCTCCCATGCATCTAGAGATCGGCTTCTCATCAATTGACTTGATAATGCAGAATTTTCATTTATGTATTATCAATCTGCAAACCAGCCTTCAATAGGTACAGGCAGCATTTAAGTAGTAATTCATAGAATGCTTGCCTCCCAGAAGCAGGCTGTCAGACTTATGGGAGTGAGAGATCACAATTAAGTTAATCTCTCCTCCTCATACTTTAAAGGACCACTCTAGGCACCCAGACCACTTCAGCTTAATGCAGTGGTCTGGGTGCCAGGTCCCTCTAGGAGTAACACTTTTTTTTATAAACATAGCAGTTTCAGAGAAACTGCTATGTTTATAATAGGGTTAATCCAGCCTCTAAAGCCTCCATTGGCTGTCTCATTGACAGCTGCTAGAGCCGTTTGCGTGCTTCTCACTGTGAAAATCACAGTGAGAAGACGCCAGCGTCCATAGGAAAGCATTATGAATGCTTTCCTATGAGACTGGCTGACTACGCGCGCAGCTCCTACCGCGCATGTGCATTCAGCTGAAGAGGAGGATCGGAGGCGGAGAGCTCCCCGTCCGGCGCTGGAATAAAGGTAAGTTAAATCCCTTCCTCTCCCCAGAGCCTGGCGGGAGGGGGACCCTGAGGGTGGGGGCACCCTCAGGGCACTATAGTGCCAGGAAAACGAGTATGTTTTCCTGGCACTATAGTGGTCCTTTAATAGAGAAGTACATGGATACATGCAAAAAGATTGGATTGACTACAGTATTTTTGTATTAATTTGACATATTGCTGACATACACACACACAATGTTTAATTATGGGTTTAATACTAACCTTTATCATGGGTTCTTTTAATCTTGGGAATTGTGAAATGCTGTAGTGGTTTACCCTCTGGCGATTTCCCAGTATTTTTCATGTGATCTTCCATTTTTTTTTCTATTTTGAGATATAATTTTAGTAACTATGGGTATAGAATAGACAACATTATCAATACAAGCTCCAAAATACAACACATTTGAGTAACTATAAGTACATAATATATAATTACTTCAAATATTTCAATACAATCTGTACATATGTTTTGTCCAGTTTTCACCTGCTCTCTTCTTCCAGTAATTGCTGTTGACTAGATTGGATGTCCATGAGTGATATATATATACTCTAATCTACTAAACCATCAGCCTATTTTACCTGTCCATCTTTACAAACGTCTTGTTCTTACACACAAAATTATTTCAGATAGGGGCCCCTGCCTACAGAACTGTATACTAAAAAAGTTATTCAAAAAACTTAAAAGTTTTAACAACCAAATCTGAAATAAAAAATGAGGCAAAAAAATTTCATTAAAAAAATCTCCATTTAATTTTTGCCTAATTTTTTTTTCATTTGGATTTAATATGAAACAATGTGGAGTTCTGTGAATAGCCCTCAGTGTATCACATTTTTCATCCTCATAGTTTATGTTTAGGCTGTGTTTAATGTCTGTGGTGTTCGTGTTGGTTGTTTGTAAAGTGCGGGAGTATGGTATGTGCTGTTTGTAGCGTGTGTTGATGTGGAGCGTGCTGGCTGTGTAAAAAGTGTGTTTATATGGTGCATGCAGCCTGACGTTAATGTGTGTGGAAGTGGTGCGTGCTGTCTCTCTGTAATGTGTGTGGATGTGGTGCGTGCTCTCTCTCAGTAATGTGTGTGGCTGTGGGGCATGCTGTCTCTCTGTAATGTGTGTGGATGTGGGGCGTGCTGTCTCTCTGTAATGTGTGTGGATGTGGGGCGTGCTGTCTCTCCGTAATGTGTGTGGATGTGGGGCGTGCTGTCTCTCTGTAATGTGTGTGGATGTGGGGCGTGCTGTCTCTCTGTAATGTGTGTGGATGTGGTGCTGCTTCTCTATGTAATGTGTGTGGCTGTGGGGCGTGCTGTCTCTCTGTAATGTGTGTGGCTGTGGGGCGTGCTGTCTCTCTGTAATGTGTGTGGATGTGGGGCATGCTGTCTCTCTGTAATGTGTGTGGATGTGGGGCGTGCTGTCTCTCTGTAATGTGTGTGGATGTAGTGCTGCTGTCTTTCTGTAATTTGTGTGGATGTGGTGCGTGCTGTCTCTCTGTAATGTGTGTGGATGTGGTGCGTGCTCTCTCTATGTAATGTGTGTGGCTGTGGGGCATGCTGTCTCTCTGTAATGTGTGTGGATGTAGTGCTGCTGTCTTTCTGTAATTTGTGTGGATGTGGTGCGTGCTGTCTCTCTGTAATGTGTGTGGATGTGGTGCGTGCTCTCTCTATGTAATGTGTGTGGCTGTGGGGCGTGCTGTCTCTCTGTAATGTGTGTGGATGTGGGGCGTGCTGTCTCTCTGTAATGTGTGTGGATGTGGTGCGTGCTGTCTCTCTGTAATGTGTGTGGATGTGGTCCTTGCTGTCTCTATAATGTGTGTGAATGTGGTGCGAGCTGTCTCTCTGTAATGTGTGTGGATGTGGTCCTTGCTGTCTCTATAATGTGTGTGGATGTGGTGCATGCTGTCTCTCTGTAATGACTGTGAGTGTGATGCGTGCTGTCTCTATATAATGTGTGTTGATGTGGTGCGTGCTGTCTCTTTGTAAGGTGTGTGGATGTGGTGCGTGCAGTCTCTTTGTAAGGTGTGTGGATGTGGTGCGTGCTGTCTCTTTGTAAGGTGTGTGGATGTGGTGCGTGCTGTCTCTTTGCAATGTGTGTGGAAGTGGTGCGTGCTGTCTCTCTGTAATGTGTGTGGATGTGGTGCGTGCTCTCTCTCAGTAATGTGTGTGGCTGTGGGGCATGCTGTCTCTCTGTAATGTGTGTGGATGTGGGGCGTGCTGTCTCTCTGTAATGTGTGTGGATGTGGGGCGTGCTGTCTCTCTGTAATGTGTGTGGATGTGGGGCGTGCTATCTCTCTGTAATGTGTGTGGATGTGGGGCGTGCTGTCTCTCTGTAATGTGTGTGGATGTGGGGCGTGCTCTCTCTATGTAATGTGTGTGGCTGTGGGGCATGCTGTCTCTCTGTAATGTGTGTGGATGTGGGGCGTGCTGTCTCTCTGTAATGTGTGTGGATGTGGTGCGTGCTGTCTCTCTGTAATGTGTGTGGATGTGGTCTTTGCTGTCTCTATAATGTCTGTGAATGTGGTGCGAGCTGTCTCTCTGTAATGTGTGTGGATGTGGTCCTTGCTGTCTCTATAATGTGTGTGGATGTGGTGCATGCTGTCTCTCTGTAATGACTGTGAATGTGATGCGTGCTGTCTCTATGTAATGTGTGTTGATGTGGTGCGTGCTGTCTCTTTGTAAGGTGTGTGGATGTGGTGCGTGCAGTCTCTTTGTAAGGTGTGTGGATGTGGTGCGTGCTGTCTCTTTGTAAGGTGTGTGGATGTGGTGCGTGATGTCTCTTTGTAAGGTGTGTGGATGTGGTGGGTGCTAGCTGTTTGTAAAATTTAACGTATAATGTCAAAAATCCATTTTTAGTACTTTTAGTAATTGGGACAAATAGTTCCAAAACAGTATTCCTAAACCACACAATCACAAACAAATAGTACTGTAAAGAATAGTGTACAGTGAAAAATATCATAAAAACAATGACACACTGGATTCAAATATCTTAAAAACTCCCTGTATCCCCTAACTCATTCTCTATCCACAACAGACAGCCATGGTCCCTAAAAATCCAAATGGAACTATAATGTAATGTAAATTATTCAGAGTTGCAGTATCAGAGCTCAACAATAACGTGTTTACAGCATGCCAAGAAAGTCTTTTTAATCTCAGAATAGCAGATAGAAAGATAGGGGTAAGCAGCTGTTCCCTTTCTGTCCCTGTGCACAAGCAGCTTGAAGAAACAGTTAAGCACTTGTTGCTAGACAAGCTCAGTATATGATCATTGAATGCTTGACTACTCTCCTAAACTTTATATTTTCATCTAAGGTATGTCCTTTTATTTCTGATCACCTGATAAAAGACTCAGTATTTGCAATGCACATCAACTTGAGGTTGTTCAATCTCTCCAGCAAAAAAAAACAAAAAACACATTCTTATTGAAAGGATACACAATAAGCTTACCCGAAGAAAATTGAAAATCTAGGTGCGCTCTAAGTACATCTATGTTTGTTCGGATAAGTATATGTAAGAGAGAACAGAGATGAATAAAAAGACAATCCTACAAATAAGTGGAAGGGAGGTGAGTAAGGGGGAGGAGATCAGAATCCAGGAATAAAGATATGAATGCAAAGAAGTGAGTTAGATGAGTGGTATAGGAATGAAATAGCTTGTAAAGGAACTATCCAGGCACCATAACCACCACAGCTTGCTGTAGGGGCTATGGGTCCAGGAGTAAACTGGTGCCCCATGACGCAGTTGCTACATCAGGCCAACCTTGCATCTTTTATTAATGCACAACCTTTTCTAGAAAGCTGTGCCCTTATCACCTAGTGCTTTTGGTGCTTGGAGTGTCCTTTTAAAGGAGACATTACCCATTTATAATAGAATTCAAACCAAATTCAAAGTGGATTTTCTTTTAGGCCAAATATATAAATTGAAAACATAACTGACTTGTCCAATTTTTCTATATGATCTAATTTGGCCCCAGTATGTCTAATTTAGGCTTCCCCAAACTCCGGACCTCCTGATGTTGCTGAACTACAACTGCCATGATTCTATGAATGAAATAGATAGGCTAAGAATCATGGGAGTTGTAGTTCAGTTCATCTGGAGGGGAGAAGTTTAGGGGAGCCTGGTTTAATATTCCTTTTTTGTGGATCAGCGCAGGTAGCTTGCCATGAGCGACAAGTGGATTGGATTACCCTTTTAGTCTTGCGGACAAGCACATTTTTTTTTTATTTCATTTTTTTTTAATTCCACACCCCTCAGCAGGGCCACTCACTAAACTGAGAATTCAAAATGAATTTCAAATTCAAGGTAAAAATAAAAGAATTGAAAACAGTTTCCAGTATATAATGTGCCCTTAATTTACAATTCACTTTGAATTCAATTTAGAAAAAAAAACCTGTAGGAGTTGCATGGCATCTTTGAATTTCTGACAATTCACACTTTAGTAAATAAGCATGTGTATCTACCTTCCCACAAAATCTACTTTGTAAACTTTAAAATGCATTCTATATTTACACCACTAGAGGGCACTGTTATACTTTGTTGCACAAATATGTTACCAACATAACATTCCACCTCACTGCAAGACTGTATGTCTTCAAATAATGATTATCATTAAAAGAAACATAGAAACATAGAATGTGACGGCATATAAGAACCAATCGGCCCATCTAGTCTGCCCAATTTTCTAAATACTTTCATTAGTCCCTGGCCTTAAGGATAGCCTTATGCCTATCCCAAGCATGCTTAAACTCCTTTGCTGTGTTAACCTCTACCACTTCAGCTGGAAGGCTATTCCATGCATCCAATACCCTCTCAGTAAAGTAATACTTCCTGATATTATTTTTAAACCTTTGCCCCTCTAATTTAAAGGACCACTATAGTGCCAGGAAAACATACTTGTTTTCCTGGCACTATAGTGCCCTGAGGGTGACCCCATTTGAGACACAGCCATTCCAGTTTTTCTCAAATTTAGAATTTTTATCCTGTGTCCATATCCAATTTTAGAGTATTTTACAAGGCTATATAATCCAATTACACCATAAAGGTATACCATTTCTTAAAGAAGACATCCCAGGGTAATTCAAAAGGCATATTTTGAACCTTAGCGTGGGATCATTTTTCCGCAAGCTTGTACCAAGTGTAGTGGTAATGAGCATTTTTTTATGTATTTTTTTATTTTGTAAAACTTTTTTTACTTTGTAAAACCCGTTTTTAAACTTTTTTTTTGCTTATTAAATGTTTTACACTTTCTTAACTTTTTTTACACTTTTAATTTTTTTTCTAAACTTTTCTTTTACCGTTAACCCCTAACTAGCAGTAAGCAGCACTAACAGTAAATCCCCCCCCCCCCTTTCCCATAACTCCCACCCACTCCAGCTAGCAAAATATATATAATTATAAAAAATTTAAATTAATTAATTAAATAAATTGAACCCCTGAGGGTTAAAAAATAAATAAAAGTTAATCCTCAGGGGTTAAAAGAAATTAGATTACAGTATAATACTGCGATCTGTATTTTGATCACAGTAGGCAGTGATCAACTGGCAGGGAAGGGGTTCATTTTAATTTAGACTGGGTAAAGGGGGGTGGTATTATTTTTTTACTTAAACGATACTGAAATATTTTTTTAAAACTTTTTTTTACCTTTTTAAAGCTTATTTTAAAACTTTTTTTAACGTTAAACCCTAGTTATCCTAACACCAAATTCCCCAATTCCCCACTAACTTCCACCCATCCCAGCTAGCTAAATATATAATTTTTAAATATTTAAATTAATTAATAAAATAAATTTAACCCCTGAGGGATAAAAAAAACAAAAAACAGATGAAATTAAAATGTATTCCCTGCCAATTGATCACTGTAGTCAAGGAAGGGGTTAATTTTATTAAAGCAGGGGAAAGGGGGGTGGAATTTAACTTTATTTATTTTTTTTTACACAGGGAGAAGATCAGCAGCACTGATCCGTCTCCCTGCACTTCACACAGAACCCGGAAGTGCAGGGAGGCGGAAGGTGAGTATACTGAGCACATGTGCTCACCGGTGCTGGGGCAGCCCTATCGGGTGCTCCCGGTCTGCCTCTAATACAGAGGCAGACCGGAGCACCGTTAACCCAGCGTTCGCCGCGATCTGGGATTGACTTTAGTAAATGACAGAAATTTTCCGTCAACGGTCCTTAACTGAAGGACAGGGTTGACAGAAAATTTCCGTCTGCGGTCGGGAAGGGGTTATACGGCAGAGAATTTAACAGTGAGAGTGCAGGGACATGCTCTATTCACAAAGTCCAAAGTTGTTTTGGTGACTATAGTGTCCTTTTAAAGGAACACTTTAGTCACCTAAATTACTTTAGCTAAATAAAGCAGTTTTAGTGTATAGATCATTCCCCTGCAATTTCACTGCTCAATTCACTGTCATTTAGGAATTAAATCATTTTGTTTCTGTTTATGCAGCCCTAGCCACACCTCCCCTGGCTATGATTGACAGGGCCTGCATGAAAAAAAAAAAACTGGTTTCACTTTCAAACAGATGTAATTTACCTTAAAGGACCACTATAGTGCAGGGAAAACATACTCGTTTTCCTGGCACTATCGTGCCCTGAGGGTGCCCCCACCCTCAGGGACCCCCTCCCGCCCAGCTCTGGAAGGGGGAAAGGGATAAAAACTTACCTTTTTCCAGCGCTGGGCGGAGAGCTCTCCTCCTTCTCTCCTCCTCCGTTCCTCCTCCTGGGCTGAATGCGCACGCGCGGCAAGAGCTGCGCGCGCATTCAGCCCGTCGCATAGGAAAGCATTTACAATGCTTTCCTATGGACGCTTGCGTGCTCTCACTGTGAAAATCACAGTGAGAAGCACGCAAGCGCCTCTAGTGGCCGTCAATGAGACAGCCACTAGAGGATTAGGGGGAAGGCTTAACCCATTCATAAACATAGCAGTTTCTCTGAAACTGCTATGTTTATAAAAAAAATGGGTTAACCCTAGAAGGACCTGGCACCCAGACCACTTCATTAAGCTGAAGTGGTCTGGGTGCCTAGAGTGGTCCTTTAAATAATTGTATCTCAATCTCTAAATTGAACTTTAATCACATACAGGAGGCTCTTGCAGCACGCTATTAACTTAATTGGGGATAAGAAAATCTTAATTAAACAGAACTTGCACTAAAGAAAGCCTAAATAGGGCTCTCTTTACAGGAAGTGTTTATGGAAGGCTGTGCAAGTCACATGCAGGGAGGTGTGACTAGGGTTCATAAACAAAGGGATTTAACTCCTAAATGGCAGAGGATTGAGCAGTGAGGCTGCAGGGGCATGTCCTATACACCAAAACTGCTTCATTAAGCTAAAGTTGTTCAGGTGACTATAGTGTTGCTTTAAGTAGAAACCATTGTAACTAATTCAACTCGTTCAATCCCTTCAGAGCCACCATACCCAAAATCCAGTAAACTTCACGGTTCACCAGTTCATGATCTTGAAAACCTCATCTTAAAGGACCACTAAATATCAATGAAGTGTTCTTGGTGCAGCGGCCTTTAGTTTTAACCTTGCAATCTAAAGCACTGCTGTTTAGTAGCTGTCTTCCTGACAGCCACTAGAGGTGCCACCCCTGAGTCAGACTCAGTTCTCAATCAAATGCTACTCCAAGAGGCCATTTAATTGGCGCACCTCTGCAATTTGCCGTACATACACACTAGCTTCCCAATGCTTGCCTATAGTGAAGTATGTACCGGATTGGCTGAGATCATCAAGATGATGTCAACAAAGGAGGCAGGAACAAGTACAGAGACTCAAGTGGCAAGGGCTACAAGGTGAGTAAATTACTTTTTAAAACTATTTTTATTAGGGGACATATTAGGGGACATCTAATCTGGAATCCCTACAGAGAGCATGCAAGGGAGCAGAGAGGAACTGCAGGAAGATTAGAGAGCAGACCCACTGGACCCCAGGGAAAGATACACTCAACTCTCCCAAAGGTAGTGAGGTTGGGTGGATTTAAATTAAAATAAAAATATAAATTTTGAGTGCGTGAGAAAACGTGTGTGTGTGTCTGTCAGAGAGTGTATATGCGTGTCTTTCAGAGAATGTGTATGCGTGTCTGTCAGTGAGTATGTCTGTTTAGGTACCTGCCATCCTTCGATCGCATTTTTCCCCACGCAATTTCACTGTGGCTGGTCCCACCTCCATAGCTGATATCATCAATGTTGATTACCTCAGCTAAGCCACTGCTTTCCCATAGGAAAGCATTGGGATGACATTGCACATGTGCTGCCAAACACCATGCTATGCCAATCAGCATCTCCTAACAGAGATGCATTTAATCAAAGCATCTCTATGGAGAACATTCAGGGCATCCATGCAGAGCGTGAAGATGTTAAACATAGGTGCTGCACACTGTGCAATACTGACCCAGGACCCTCTAGTGGCCATCCAAGTTACCGTCACTAGAAGTGTTACTAGGCAGTGATGTAAACACTGCCTTTTCTCTAAAATGGCAGGGTTTACATTAAATAGTCTGCAGGGACATACTATTGACACCAGAACAACTACATTAAGCTGTGGTTCTGGTGACTATAGTGTCCCTTTAAGAATGGCATGTTTTTCGTTGAAAATTTTACTTTGTTAGTTTAAAAAATAAAAAAAACTGGCTCCTAACTTTCTTAGCTGTCTCTCAGATTCTAAAAAAAAAAACAACTGTCAAGCCTTGGGATAGAGGGACTAGTAGTTCAGCAAAGGGATTAAGGTTTTTGAACTTGATAAATAACACCTTCATGTCACAACTGGTGCAAGCACCAACCAGAAAGGATGCTTGTCTGGATCTGGTTATAACAATGTTGATATTTTGATAAATATTCAAGTAGGTGAGCACTTGGGAAATAGTGATCACAGTATGGTATCTTTTAAAATAAACTCAAAAAAGGCAAATGAGCATGTGGTGTGCTAAAACATGTAATTTTAAATAGGCTAATTTCAATAAGATATGGGCAGCTTTACAACATATTGACTGGCATAAACTCTTTAGTGAAAAATAGCCCACTAAGGATAAATGGAATATCTTCCAACAAATATTAGAAAGGTACTCATCTCAGTCTGTACAAGTGGGCTATAAATATAAAAAGAAACAAATAGAAACCAATATGGTTTAGTGAATGGAAACCAAGAAAATGAAAGTGAAGGTATGCTGAAAATCAGGATGGATGTGTTAGTTAATGAAGACCAGGAAAAGGCAGACATTTTAAATAACTATGTTTCCTCAGTATACTGTATATTAAGGAGGAATTCATGGCTAGAGAAATGCATATGATTGCTACAAAAACATGAGGAAAAATGTTATGGGTTGACGCTAGACAAGGTGCTACAGCAACTAAAGAGAGGTCATGTAAACAGAGCTCCGGGGCCTGACAGTATACACCCACAAGTACTAAGCTAAGTGTGGAAATAATTGAACCTTTTATTTTACTCTTTCAGGAATTGTACCGGAGGATTGGAGGATGGCAGATATGGTTCTCATATACAAAAGGTTCAAAATTTTCTCCTGGAAATTAAACACCAGTTAGCTTAACTACTGTGGCTGGGATGGTTTTTCAAGGGTTATTGAAGGATAACATGGTGCTACTTGAGCCAGGCACCCAGATGCAGAGGGGAGAACTTGGTCTTCCTCCTTCTACTGTACCAGAGCGCTGCCGCACGCTACCACAGCAACGCTCTGAAAGCTTCCGGCACCTACCACAGCCTCTAGTTCCCCTGTACTACAACTACAGTGTCTATTCCTTCCCTGCACCCTCTACAGTCCCTATCCCTCCTCTGCACCTTCTTAAGTCCCTATCCCTCCTCTGCACCCGCTACAGCCCCTATCCCTTCCCTGCATCCTCTACAGCCCCTATCCCATCCTGCACCCTCTACAGCCCCTATCCCTCCCCTGCAACTTCTTAAGTTCCTATCCCTCCCCTGCACCCTCTACAGCCCCTATCCCTTCCTGCACCCTCTAGAGCCCCTATCCCATCCTGCACCCTCTACAGCCCCCTATCCCTCCCCTGCAACTCTTAAGTTCCTATCCCTCCCTGCACTCTACAGCCCCTCATCCCTTCCCTGCACCCTCTAGAGCCCTCCTATCCCATCCTGCACCCTCTACAGCCCCTATCCCTCCCCTGCAACTTCTTAAGTTCCTATCCCTCCCCTGCACCCTCTACAGCCCCTATCCCTTCCCTGCACCCTCTAGAGCCCCTATCCCATCCTGCACCCTCTACAGCCCCTATCCCTCCCCTGCAACTTAAGTTCCTATCCCTCCCCTGCACCCTCTACAGCCCCTATCCCTTCCCTGCACCCTCTACAGCCCCTATCCCATCCTGCACCCTCTACAGCCCCTATCCCTCCCCTGCAACTTAAGTTCCTATCTCTCCCCTGCACCCTCTACAGCCCCTATCCCCTCCCTGCACCCTCTACAGCCCCTATCCCCTCCCTGCACCCTCTACAGCCCCTATCCCTTCCCTGCACCCTCTACATTTGGCATTTCACTAAATGAAAATCCAAACAGTGCCAGGAGAATCTTCTTTGATAAAGCAACTCTTGCCATTGTTTGAACTGCTCTTTGTGAAAGGTTGTAGTCTGTCCCTGATGCCATCTGATAAACTGCAGATATGGAGCTTGCCACCTCTGAATGTTTGTGTGTATATTTATATAAAATTGCGCTGTGCAGTGGGTGAACTAACAGACAAGTATTTGTATTAGTAACAAGACGAGCTGGACGCACAGGAACTGAGGGCGTAGAGGGCCCTGCTCAAATGTGCTTTCATTCATTTAGCTTTTTCAGCGGTATGATTTATTGGTGGATATTATTAGTGTCATTAACCAGTTTTGATCATATTATCTCATGTGTGTCCCCTATATATTGTTCATAGGGGTTCACACTAAGTGAGAGGGAGGCAAAATGCCCAGTAAAGAATTTCTATAACACTTTATTGAATGCATTCTAACATTTTTTTTAAATTTATTTTCTTTTATTCCAAAAATGCCTTTTATTCTTGACTGATTAAATTGTACCACACTTTCATTGTCTAGTTATCGGAATCAGGTGGGATTTATTAACTAACTGCACATTTAGGCACCAAAATCTGATTTGGTAAAAAAAGTTTCTAACTTTCATATCTTGTTGGAAAAAAGGGGAATTGGGGGCACAATCAGGACACGCATTTGTTAACCATGGTATTGCTGTGAAAACCAAAATGTATACAAAATACAGATGAACAGCGCACACAAAATGACAATTTCAAATTTTACAAACCATTATGGGATTGGGTTCCACCATATGGCCATATCATTACAGTACTCCAATCAGAGCACTCTAATTGTAATTCAAAGTGTGGGAAAGTTTTTAGAATGTTGTTTCCCACCTTGAAGCTCATTTTGACCTGAGCCTTCTCGAGGCGAAGATGGTTCTATTTTTTGTTGAGTCAGTTTTTTTGTGAAACGGGTGGTTTGTTTTTTCCAATAGTTGTTTTGTGTTATTATGGATTTTATTTTTGCCTTTCTGAGGGCTGAATAAAAAGTATACATTTTCCCCCCCACGGGTATTAGTTTTATTGGCTTTCATCACTATTATTAAGGTGAGGGTGAATAGGTAGGGTTGCTTTATTTTAATGGGGGTGGCTAGGAGCTTGGGGAGTCTTAGTCAAAGAGGGGGAAGGTGGTATGACAATCCCCCTTGTATATTTAATTAGTAGCCCCACCAGCCACCCATAGGTTGGACACTAAGTTCCCTCCTTGTATTAATAATTAGAACCCCCACCTGCCTACGTATGGTTGGGGGCTGGGTAGGCACTGGGTTCCCCCCACATTTAATAAGCAGCCCTCTAGATTCAGGCATTCCACACTCGTTGCTCACCCACCAACACCTGTAGCCGCTCCACATGCAGTGGAAGGGAGGCTCACATTGTCTGTCCTTCGGCCCACAAATAATGCAGCACATGTGGTATGTCCCCCACACTGCTCCAGGATCCCCTCAGGGTATCAGAACCCTGGGAGATCCATCTTTGCATATCTAGGAGCAGTGTGGGGAACAAAAGGGTGAATGGGCAAACTGGCTTAAAGGACCATCCACAAATGGGGCATGGACGCCTACTCACCTAAAGAGAGCCATCTACATAAATAGATCCCTCCTCATGGGTGGGCTTCCATTTCCTCTAACCCTATTTAAACCCATACCACCCTGAGTTCTTTGCTCAGTTGTCTTGTGGACTCCTAGAGGTTACAAGCCTCCTTTTCCTGAATACCTGCCTGCCTGATCCTGCCTTGGTTAACCCTTGTCTGCTTCATCCTGTCTGGATTTCTGGTTAACCTCTGCCTGTCTGATCCTGTCCTGAATTGCCTGGTTGATCCTGTCCTGGATTGCATAATTAACCCCTGCCTCCCTGATCCTATCCTGAATTGCCTGAATACCCAATGCCTGAGCGATCATGTCCTAGGTTGCCAAGTTAACCTTTGTCTACTGGGTTAATTTGCTAAATACTATCTGTGTGTTGGTCCTGCCGGGACTATCCTGTTAAAAACTTTTCTTTGTCTTCTGGACCTGGTCCTGCGCTGCCTGGCCTTGTCCCTGGACTTCCCAACTCACAGGTGGCAGGGTTGGATACAAGGGACCTTTCTTATAGCCAATGTTTACATGAAAAAGGCCTGAAGGGAACTATTATACTCACCAGAACAACTACATTAAAGTATCACTATAGGGTCAGGAACACAAACATGTATTCCTGACCCTATAGTGTTAAAACCACTATCTAGCCCCCCTGGGCCCCTCATGCCTTCATAAATATAGCAAAATCTTACTGTATTCAAGCCAGTAACTCTAAATGCTGTTTGCCTAAAAAAAAAAAGAAGTTTGCTGACATCATCAGAAGTGGTAGCCTACTCCAATCACAGTGTTTCCCCATAGGATTGGCTGAGACTGACAAGGAGGCAGATCAGGGGCAGAGCCAGCATGATTCAAACATAGCCCTGGCCAATCAGCATCTCCTCATAGAGATGAACTGAATCAATTAATCTCTATGAGGAAAGTTCATAGTCTGCATGCAGAGGGAGGAGACACTGAATGTTTGGATGCATTTTAGGCAGCCATGACCCAGGAAGGATATCTAACAGCCATCTGAGGAGTGGCCAGTGAAGTTATCACTAGACTGTAATGTAAACACTGTATTTTCTCTGAAAAGACAGTGTTTACAGCAAAGAGCCTGAAGGGGGGCTATTCTACTCACCAGAACAAATTCAATAAGCTGTAGTTGTTCTGGTCACTATAGTGTCCCTTTAAGCTGTAGTTGTTCTGGTGACTATAGTGTCCCTTTAAATTTCAAATTAGTTGTTAATTAACTTTGAATTCTCACTTTAATTTCATCGTTAGTGTTTGGAATAGGATGCATTTTCACTTTTATTTTGTTTTTTTACATTTAACACATACAAATCACACTCAAAGAGTATATGAAATATAATGTACCTTTATGTCTAAATGTTTTAATGCGCTGGAGGATTGCCTTTGGGGTACCTCACATGCGAATGTTATAAACCTACGCACAACAAAAGTAAAGAGTATATGAAATATAACTGTTCATATTTTAGGATTGTCTGCATTGCATTACACAATGATATGTGTTTAGCTGTGCAGCATCAGTTTTGAGTGCTAGATCTGTTTCATCACAAACTTGGGACTCAATGATCATAGAGTAAACAACCAATTTCTTTATTTTAAGAACATTCAACGAATTAATCTACATTTAAAAAAACACAATATGCATAAACAGATTTAAGCTTGATTAAAGCATTTTTTTCATACCAGGTTCACTTCAAAACACCCAAAAATTAAAATAAAACATATTTTAATTTTTCAAGAGGTTACAGGTAAAAAATATATATATATAAATAAATAATTTCTCATCAAAATTGTATTAACTTACGTGTGGGATACTAAAATAACTAATATGCTGCACCATTCTAGGAAAATTCCATAAACAACGTTTGAATGTAACAGGAGCACACATGAATCATGTCCACTGACACCTGTATATATAATGATTTAAACGCCTGTTCCATTTGTGTTTTAGAAAAATTCTAAACAATTTTATTTACACACAGACCTAAAATCAAGGCAAAATAACCAAATTACTAGGCAGCAAATTGAACTATTCACATCATAAAAACGCAATCACTTTTTTGAACCTACGGTAGTAAATAACTGCTGAAACAATCAATAAAAACATTTTTATAGCACAACTCTAACAACTGCAATATAAACACAAGCAAGTACATGAAAAAAAAAACTGGTACTGACAGTGGCAAAACAAAAATTACAAAAACTGTACTTGAAAAATGTTCAGAAATATAAATAGTAGGAAGAAGCTAATTAACAGTCTGTACGATTTGTTACACAAACATGAATCTAACTTAAATAATTATCATTATTGCTTTTCAAGCAAGTGTCAAGGTTTGGAAACCACATGAAGCCACAAATATTAGATTACCTAAATCACTTAGTATTGAACAACGTTTTGCTATAATCTTGGTAGCTGTTTGCAGATACAAATTAAAAACAAACTTCTTCAATAAGTTCCTTGTTTTCGACTAATATAACTCTTATATTTTTAACCATTGCAAATAAAAGAAAATTAAAAAAATAACAAGGAACCCAAAACTACAATTAAGTGATTAAAACTGTAAGATCAAGTCACTACATAATGCACTGCGACTGGATGACGATAATTTAGCTAGCATAGAGTAGTTTATCAACTATAAATGGATTATTAACCAAACCATGAATTGCCTGGAATCTTGTAAATTTATGGTCAAAATAGCGGTTTTCAAATAATCTGTTTCAGTCTTAAATTTGCAGTTCACTTTTGCATTCCAGGTAATTTAATGGTTTAGTGACTACACCATGAATAGATGTCTTAATGCAATATTAAATATAAAACATAATAAAAAAATCAAAGCTTAGTGATTACCTAAAACAATATTTTATCAATATTTAATCATAACAACTAAGCCAGACCAACAGAATCAGTCACGCACAGAGTTATTCAGTAAGGTGATTATTTTCAGGAATTCAATGAGAATTTCACATTTCAGACAATAATAGCTGCACTGGTAGCATAGCTGACTTGGATATTTTTTCTAATTCGGCTATTTTGGCCTTATATTTGAAATTTGCTTTCAATATCCAACAATTTTCACTGTGTGAATTGGTCTAAATGTGCAAGTATCTTTAAATACCTTGACAATTCACCATTTAGTGAAAACCACACATGTAATTCACTTAAGTGTAAAATTTCAGGAATTAAAATTGAATTTGGAGTTATTTTCACACGCAAGTCCAACATAGCAGAACTGCAAACTTAGCGGTCTTAAAAAATGTTAAAGATTCTAAATGTCAAAACCACTTTGAATTCCAGACAATTCAGACTGTTTTCTTTTGAAGGGGATATGCAACACACAATTTAAGTTTAAAATGATTAGTAAGTTTGAGCTCAAATTAGTGTATATGTTAATATCAATTGCAAGAAAAGCACTCTGGATAATGAATGTCAAAAACAAACTGCACACAGTTCCAAGACAATCTGGCACAAAAAAAAGCTTTGAAACAAACCTTAAGTTGGGACAGCCCTGCAGACAAACAGAGAGATCTCCTGGATACTGTGTGTATAGCATTGAGCCAAAAGAAGGGTACCAGTACTGTCAATCAAAACGAAACCACGGCCACTAGTTGTATCCATCTATTTTGCTACAATCTGGCACAAAAAAAAGCTTTGAAACAAACCTTAAGTTGGGACAGCCCTGCAGACAAACAGAGAGATCTCCTGGATACTGTGTGTATAGCATTGAGCCAAAAGAAGGGTACCAGTACTGTCAATCAAAACGAAACCACGGCCACTAGTTGTATCCATCTATTTTGCTACATTCAATTCCATAGAACAGGATAAGCATTTCTTGAATATCTGTGCACCTCTCACCAAATGCTATTTACAAAAACACACAGGCCATTGCTGTATCACATGAAAAGCATGTGATGTATGTAAGGTACCCAAGACATCCTGATAAACATTGCACAGGCTGTAATGACCTCTAACAACAACAACACACCTTCATCTAGGATTTCACAGTTCCTTAAAAATACACTGTACTGATTCAACTGAATCACATTTTCCACCTGTTTTACCATAAATAGTACAATTTTTTTTTTTTTTTTTTTAATGAGGGGGTTTAAATCTATATAACATTCGTATGTATCTTTGCTGATGTCACACGTTTTATTAAGTTGCTTGTGTGACACCATGAAAGGTAAGCATTGAAAACTTGGACTAGTAACCTGAGATTGCCAGAACATGGTAGGACACTAGCAGAGGTTAACTGGACCTTTTTTTTTTCTATCAGAAAATCGTCTCACTAGGGGATCTACTTTAAATGCAATGTTGCAAAAGTTATCAAACAATAATTCAAAATAACAGCTCAGAACATGATCACAAAAAATAATGACAGCTGTATCCATAAAGCAACCTGTCTACTATTTACACATAGGCTGCTTTTTCTAAGGATCAATCGTTTAATTCAGATTTTTTTTCTTTTCAGAGCAAATGATGTCCTCTGCATGATGTTTGTGACTTACTGTACAGGTCCCATAATTCTCTGGGTAAAGCAATCAGAGAGTAATGGCCGTTACCTCTTGCCGTATCCAGCCGCTAGAAGTTACCCATGATCAGTAAGGAGGAGAGCTGCTAGCATCCTTAGAGCAGAATCCAAATGTTACACCATATGCAGCCTGAGCTGTCACCTGCAGCCATAGCCCCGCCCACACACACCCTCCCTACATAGTATGTGTGTGTTACCTCTCTAGAGAGCTCAGTGGGAAGAAAAATAAAGTTATTTCATTCATTGTGCATTTCTGTAGAAAGAAACAAATAAATAAATAAAAAAGGTCTGGCCAAAAAATGTAAAATTGTATTGCTGCAAGGTTCAGTGAGACCAGGAAAATCTTTCATATATATACACACACACACACACACACACACACACACACACATACATACACACACACACACACACACACATATACACACACACATGTATATACACATATATATACACAAATGTATACATACACACATATATATATATATACACAAATTTATACATACACACACATATATATACACACACACACATACACACACACATATGTATATACACATATATACACAAATTTATACATACACACATATATATACACACACACACATACACACATATGTATATACACATATATACACAAATTTATACATACACACATATATATACACACACACACATATATATATTTAGAGAGAGTATAGATCGATCGATAGATACATACATACAGTCATGGGAAAAAGATAGTACACCCTCTTTGAACCCTGTGGTTTTACATATCAGGACGTAATAATCTGTTGGGTGTATTTGTATGTAATGTTGCCTGTTTTTCACACATGGCTCCACCATTCTACTTTTATTTTTGTTAAATAAATAATGACACGGTGTAATAGGTCATGTGTTCTTGCTTATGTAAGGTTGTATTTACCTTATATTAAAACCCACGAAGGAACAGATGATTGTTATGTCCTGATATGTGATACCATATCATTTAAACAGGGTGTACTTTCTTTTTCCCAGGACTTAGATAGATAGATAGATGGATAGATAGATAGACAAATTTTAGATGCAGACCTTAAAAGTTCAACTGAAAACCTAAAGTATCTGCAGCTGCAGCAGGGAAAGCCGTCCAGTGTGGTGGAAAATATTTCAGTAAATTGTTCTCTCATTACGGTCTAACAGAGCTTGGCATTGGCAAAATATGTAAAGATGTAAAATAACAGATATAATTGGAATTTTGTTATACCTTTTTTTTTTTTTTTTAACTAACAAAATTTTGGAATGACAAGCATTCGGGAGAACCTCTCATTTTCAAGTCTAAAGCATTTTGGAGCAAAGACACATAATTAAAAGTTGAGTTGTGATACTGGGGTTAAAGCACTAAAGCACAGTGCAGATAAGGCACAGGTCTGGTAGAACAGGGCTTCCCAAACTTTTATGGGCCGAGACCCAATTTTTTTTTTAATGCATATTTTAAATAAGAACACAGAAAGGCAGGGGCGTACCTAGAGCATTTGGCACCCGGGTGAATCCTGTGCTTAGCACCCCAAAAAAACAAAAACCATGTTAAAAATGTTGAAGGTTTTCTCTCTTTTTTTTTTACAATTTGTAAACTTTGCAAAACAGCTGTCAGCCCCTCCTACAAAACCCTTGTCCTGCCCCGCCCCTCCTACAAAACCTCTGTCCTGCCCCTTCTTCAAATCCTGTACTGCCCCGTCTACAAAACTCCCGCTTATCCCCCCTTATAAAGACTCCTGTCCCAATACAAAACCCCAGCCC
Source organism: Pelobates cultripes (assembly GCA_933207985.1). NCBI lineage: Eukaryota > Metazoa > Chordata > Amphibia > Anura > Pelobatidae > Pelobates > Pelobates cultripes. Next base: position 34,848,947 of record OW240916.1, read on the forward strand.
CCTTCTACAAAATCCCTGCAGCCCCACACACACACACATTTACATGCAGACAGTCACACACTCAGTTACAGGCAGACAGTCACACACAGTCACAGGCAGACAGTCACACATACACATTTCCTCCGTGCGGCCAGTCTATCAGCTGTTTGCTTGTGTGAGCTGTACTGGCCTTACTACCATGGGACACTGTGCGGCCACAGCTCACACAGCCCCCTCCAGCCAGGGCCGGTGCAAGGATTTTTGCCGCCCTAGGCAAAAGTAAAGTTTGCCGCCCATCACAATGCCCCACCCATATGGTTTGCCATGTAAACTAACGCCAGTGCTGCAGTGCCGCCGTGTTTACATTAAAAGGCCTGCAGGGACAGGCTATAGACACCAGAACCACTACATTAAGCTGAAGTGGTTCTGGGGACTATAGTGTTTCTTTAATGTGAGGTAAATTAGAGCTTAGTGCCACGAATAATATACTAGATTGCCTACTTACAACCAGATGAGGATGATGATGGGCTCTAGCTGCAGTCTGGCTCCACTGGTCTGGTGCAGAACAGGCTTTCTGGAGGCGGTTTGTAACTGTGGTCACAAAAATCAATGTTCTGGGAGAACAGGAAGCAGCTCCATTTTTTGGGGGTCCTTTACACAGCTCAAGGTCTGGGTGCCAGGGTCCACCTTCATGTTCCACCAATGAGTTTGTTCACAGGGGGTGGAGTGTGTAGGGGATGTCCTGATATGTGTGTAAGGAATGCATTGTGTGAAATTGTGTTTGTATGTGTAAGGGCTGCAAGGTGTGTTTCTGTGTATGTATGGGATGCATTGAATGTGTGTAAGGGGTGCATTGAGTGTGTGTAATGAATGCATTGTGTGTTTCTGTGTGTGTAAGGGATGCATTGTGTGTAACGGTTGCATTGCTTGTGTATGTGTGTCTGTGTGTGTAATGCATTGTGTGTTTTTCTGTGTGCAAGGGGTGCATTGTGTGTATGTGATGAATGTCAATCTCTCCTCCCGCTCCAATTTCCTTCTCCTCCTCCCAATTTCTCTTTCTCACCCCCCTCCTAATTTCTCTAATTTCTCTCCCCCCTCCTAATATCTCTTCCCCCCCTTCTCTCTCACCCCTTCTCTCTCCCCCCCTCCTTTCTCTCTCTTCCCCCCTCCTCCTTCTCACCCCCCTTTCTCACCCCCCTTTCTCCTCTTTCTCACCCCCATTCCTCTTTCTCACACACCCCCCCCATTCTCCTCTTTCTCACCCCTCCCCCAGTCTCTCTTTCTCACCCCCATTCTCCCTCTCTTTCTCACCCCCTCCCCCATTCTCCTCTTTCTCACCCCCCTCCCCCCCTCCTCCTGCCCCCCCCCATTCTCCTCTTTCTCACCCCCCCTCCCCCATTCTCTCCTCTTTCTCACCCCCCTCCCCATTCTCCTCTTTTTCTCCCCTCCCCCTACCTCCCTGTGCTTGGCATTGGACGAGGAGCCCTGTATAGTCAGCGGGTACAGGAACGCTTCTTCTAACCCGGCCGGACTAACAGGAAGTGAACACAGAGTGTGCACTTCCTGTTAGTCCGGCCGGGTACAGGAGACAGCTGCTCTCTGTACCCGTCGGACCATGCTGCAGTGAGGGAGCTGACAGGAGGGGGCGCTGAGCGTGTCCCTCCTGTCAGCCCCTCTCCTCAGGCTGCGCCCGGGCGGTGCGGTCCGCCCTCATGGACGCACCGCCCGGGCAAAGCTGCAGCCGCTACGCCACTGCAGAAAGGGCTACAGTGGGTGGGCAGGGTGAGAATGGGTTACCGTGTGGGGGGAGGGGGCAGGGTGAGAAGGGGTTACAGTGGGGGGGCAGGATGAGAAGGGGTTACAGTGTGGGGAGGGAGGAGGGCAGGGTGAGAAGGGCTTACAGTGTGAGGAGCGCGGCAGGGTGAGAAGGGGTTACAGTGTGGGAGGGGGGCAGGGTGAGAAAGGGTTACAGTGTGAGAAGAGGGGAAAGGGTGAGAAGTGGTTACAGTGTGGGGATGGGGGCAAGGAGAGAAGGGGTTACAGTGTGGGGAGGGAGGCAGGGTGAGAAAGGGTTACTGTGTAAGGAGAGGGGCAGGGTGAGAAAGGGTTACAGTTATAAGAGAAAGGAAAGGGTGAGAAGGGGTTACGGTGTGAGGAGGGGGGAAGGGTGAGAAGGAGTTACAGTGTGGGGGGGAAGGGAGAAAAGGGGTTACAGAGTGGAAGGGCAGGGAGAGAATGGGTTACAGTGTGGGGAGGGCAGGGGAGAAGGGGTTACAGTGTGGGGGCAGGAGAGAAGGGGGGTTACAGTGTGGGGAGGCAGGGAGAGAAGGGGTTACAGTGTGGGGGGGCAGGGAGAGAAAGGGTTACAGTGTTGAGGGGGAGGGAGAGATGGGGTTACAGTGTTGGGGGGCAGGGAGAGAAGAGGTTTACAGTGTGGGCAAGGGGGCAGGGAGAGAAGGGGTACAGTGGTGTGTGTGTGTGTGTCGTATTAGTCCAGTGATGTAGATGTAAAAAACATAATATTTGTATCTTGTGATACCTTTTTGGACTACCATAATTTTTTAATGACAAGCTTTCGGGAGAACCTCCCATTCTCAGGTCTGAAGCATTTCTGAGCAATACGACACATAGAATTCAAAGTTGAGTTGTGATACAGGGATTAAAGCGATATGAGTGTAGATAAGACACAGGTTTGTTAGAAAATAGACACCATTCTTGCAGAGGGTCATAAATATCTTTCTGAAGAGCAGAGTGAGGGGGGAGAGGGAGAAAAAAGCAGACAGTGCAGAAGATGGTACACTTTATTTTCATTATTATTTTATTTATATAGCGCCATCACATTCCGTAGTGCTGTACATTGGGTATACATACACACACACATAAATATGTTTATGCAAACGCATAAACACATGAACACATATACATACACATAAACACATACACATACATGCACATGAACTCATATACACAAATATGAATGCACAGTCACATATATAAGCATACATGCATAGGAGTATGGGAAAGCACAGGTCTATACATATTACTTTATATATTGATAGAATAAACATATTAGAATGCATTTTAAAGTGTTGATACATATGAATGGGATCAGTCAATGCAAAAATCCTCGCTGCAAACTGTGTCAGCACATATGCACAGACAACACATCAACACACAACAATAAAACCTACAGCATTAGAGGATCGTACTCCTGCACATCCAGCAATGTGGTATACATTATTCAATGCACCAAATGCCACCTAGAATTCTACATTGGGGAAATCACCCAGCCATTAAATGGCAGAATGAATTTGCACAGACACCCCATTAAACACCACAAAGAAGAATCATACCGCACTCCTGTGGAACACCACTTTACCCAGCCTGGCCACTCAATGAAGGACCTAAAAATCTAAGTAATGAAAGGGGGTTTTAAAAACACCCAAGAAAGAAAAACTTTTAAAGCCAGAATGATCAAATTGTTTAACAGAAAGAATCGAGGACTAAATATTTAACCCCTTCAGCCCAGCGGGAGGGGGGCCACGAGGGAGGCGGGGACCTATTAACCCTAACGAGTTTGTTTTCCTGGCACTATAGTGTTCCTTTAGGCACCACTCACCACAAACTGAGAACCAAATTCTTATACATTATGGCCTGCTTTGTTGCTGTAATTTATCTGCTGAGTGCTGGTGGAGAGTGTTGAAATCAAGCCTTCCAACCCCCTCACCACAAAAGTATGAAACCTTACAATTGCAATACTACCAAACTAAGATTATGTCCAAATTCCTATTATTCATGTTACTTGCTTTTGCAAATGATGTGAAGTTTAACCCTGGTTCCCCCAACAGATTCCATTCTTAGCCATCGAGCTAAAAAAGGCCTCTCTTTTGTGCACTGTAATATCCGCAGCTTTCTACCAAAAATCGATGCACTGCAAGCATGGTGTTCACATTGTAAGCCCCAAATCATTGTGCTTTCTGAATTGTGGCTAACTGCAAAAATACCTGACTCTGCCATTGCAATTCATCGGTATTCATGCCATAGAAATGACAGAGCAAAAAGAGGAGGTGGTATTGTCATTTATGTTCCTAAACACTGACAAAACTGTCACAATAATCTTTGAAACAGTACCTAAATTACACAAATTTACAAAATTTACATCTATGCAAAACAAAATCAAATAACACACTGACTGCAGTCCACTCTTTCAAATACTTGGGTATGATGTTAGACCCCAATCTATCTTTTGGCCCCAACATAAAAAAACTTGCATAAAAACTTTATCCAAAACCAGGTGCCTTGTTCAGAAACAAATCCTGCCTAACCCCCACAGTAGAGGGAAAGATTGTACAGCAAATACTGATGATCATTGATTATGGGGATGTAGTATATGCACCCACCTTAATAAACTTACTACATTGTATAATTCGTTCTACCGCTTTGTGCTACAATGTAATTACATGACCACCATTGTGACATGCTACAAGAGCTAAACTGGATGTCACTGGAAGCCAGGCGCACCCTTCAGCTTTCCAGCCTTGTGTTTAAAGGGACTCTCCAGTGCCAGGAAAACAATACGTTTTCCTGGCACTGCAGGTTCCCTCTCCCTCCCAAGTCCCATCCCCGGTTGCTGAAGGGTTGAAAACCCCTTCAGTCACTTACCAGAGGCAGCGACATGTCCCACGTCGCTGCTTCTTCCTCCGCCGCTGCTCCTCCCCTTCATTACGTCAGCCGGCGGGGGAGACTGATCCCGCCCACCGGCTGGGGAGACCTAATGCGCATCAATGCCGCGCATGCGCATTAGACCTCTCCATAGGAAAGCATTGAAAATAATAAGATAATCTGTGCTATGATCTCGGAAGTGCCCTCTAATGGCTGTCTAGTAGACATCCACTAGGGGAGGACTTAACCCTGCAAGGTAATTATTGCAGTTTATGAAAACTGCAATAATTACAGTTGCAGGGTTAAGGGTAGTGGGAGTTGGCACCCAGACCACTCCAATGGGCAGAAGTGGTCTGGGTGCCTGGAGTGCCCCTTTAAGAACTTTTCTGGGAAGCTCCCACCCTACCTGAGCAGAATGCTCTCCCCAGCTGTTTCCACCTCCTATAACCTCCTATCCAGTACCAGCACTTTATTTCGTCTACCTCAATACAAGAAGAAAGCGGCTCGATCCTCCTTTTCCTACACAGCACCACAATGGCGAATACCTCCCGCACACTTTCAAATCTTCTCCAGACCTAACATCCTTTAAAAGATCACTCTCTATATACTTCAAAACAGAATGCACCTGTCATGGTTGATTATATATTTCCTACCTGTTCTATGTTTAATTTTGTATATATTGTGTATTAATATTGTTTTTGTATTTTATTGTACCCTATTGTATCGATGCAATGTTTTGTGGACCCAGGACATACTTGAAAATGACAGAAATCTCAATGTATCCTTCCTGGTAAAATATTTTATAAATAAATAAATTTAAAGGGGTAAAAGAGGCATCAAACCAACTTTAGCTTAAACCCTTAAGGACCTCACTTCTGGAATAAAAGGGAATCATGACATGTCACATGTGTCATGTATTCTTAAGGGGTTAAAGGGACACTATAGTCACCAAAACAACTTTAGCTTAATGAAGCAGTTTTGGTGTATAGATCATGCCCTTGCAGTCTCACTGCTCAATTATCTGGCATTTAGGAGTTAAATCACTTCTGGAGCCCTAGTCACACCTCCCTGCATGTGACTTGTACAGTTCCTAAACACTTCCTGTAAAAAGTGATCTAATGTTTACACTTCCTTTATTGCAAATTCTGTTTAATTTAGTATTTCTTATCTTCTGCTCTGTTAATAGCTTGCTAGACCCTGCAGTAGCCTACTGTGTGAATAAAGCTCAATATACAGAGCAGGAGATAAAAACTTTTAAAGTAAGTTACATCTGATTGAAAGTGAAACCATGTTTTTTTTTTCATGCAAGCTGTGTCAGTCACAGCCAGGGGAGGTGTGGCTAGGGCTCTATAAACAGAAACAAAAGTGATGTATCTCCTAAATGGCAGAGGATTGAGCAGTGAGGCTGCAGGGGTATGTTCTATACACCAAAACTGCTTCATTAAGCTAAAGTTGTTTTGGTGACTATAGTGTCCCTTTCAGCCGTTAGCACGTGTTATTACAGCATGAGATTTAACGACGTTGCGGCGTAATGACACGTCCTGAAGTCTGTGTCTGCAGTCCCCAAATCATACTCTCCACAACGATCTGATCAGGGGGACTTGCCTGCAAATCCAGGCAGTCCCCTAGAGGCCAATCGATTGCAATTAGAGTCACGTGATCACGGTGATAGCCACACCCCACGATCACTAATACAATCTCACAGCCAATAATTTGTATCGTAAACTGTAATATTGTATTCTGCCTCTTCCTTTCATCACTTTGATCTGAGGCATGTGTGTACCTATATAACTTACAGTTGCAACTCGCAGAGCTTGCTCACTAAGAGGTTCTCTGGTAGTTGAATAACACACTATTTAGTCAACCGGCCCCCTATAAGCAATCTAAAAAATTTGTTTAGTCACCTTTATTCCAGCTCTGTGCGGGTCTATCGCGGCTGGCTCTGCCCCCGCTCCCTTGGCTGAGATCATCAAAATTAATGGCTTTTTTTTTACTAAAATAGCAGTGTTTATATAAAAATGCCTTCAGAGACATACTATTCAGCAGGGTGGCCGTCGTATGTTCGAACACATGACAGCGGCCATCTTTAACCGCGAACACATACAGCGAGTACATGGAATTATAATCGGACACTCAACGACACAAACACCGCTGGGACTTCCATTGCTTCATACGTTCATCTGGATTCGTATGAGAAGAGCAGTGTTCGGTAGGAACAAGCTCCCGAACCAGATACATAGACTAAGTGCCCATACAAACTCTTACATTCTGTATTTTGACTGTTTCATGTATTCCCGAACTAGACCAACCGCACAGCCTGATTTCATGGAACTCTTTTGGGCAGTAGCCTCGTGTGCGGTCGGTCAAAATGTGACGTCTATGGAAATCTTGAACCCCTGAACCAATATGGGTGATCTTTGGATATGTTGGTCCCCCAGATATCAGGGGATATAACTTTTGTGGGGTTTCCATAGGTTTTAGGGGTACTTTCGAGGTATTGTTAAATTGTATGTTTTTCTGTGCTTGGAGGAGATAATTGGATTAGATTAGTACAGTCCCTGATCCAATTATCTCCCAGGCACAGAGGAGGGATTATCTGTATGGGAGTGTCCTGGATCTGAGAGCCAATGTAATTGTGTGTTTGTTTCTGCTGTGGTTTACTCTCAAGTCCTGGGGGGAGTGCCCCTTGCATGAGGACTTGCATATAAGGCCAGTTGTGGCTCCTAATAAATGAGTTCCTCTTTACCCTCAACATAGAGCCTTGTCTCATGTGTGGAGGGGACAGCTGTATCTACTCTGGGGATTGCTATATCACGAAACTCCCCTGGGTTATAATCAGTTGCTCTTATAAGAGCAGCCTGCTACACTCTCTTGGAGAAGGGGTCTAGCCACTGGAAGCTGGATCCTGGACTTTGGGTCCAAGGTGGGTGGAGGACAGTGAGACCCCAGCCAGGGTACGGCGGCTAAGGGGCTACAGTGCTTCTGGTGTCCGGCGCGGTGCTTATAGTACTCCAGGCTTCATCATAGTAGCAGCCTGTGGCAGTTACTACTAGGCAATTCAAAAACATTTACAAGGGTTAAAGAACCGCCACTTTAATGTTGTCCAGTCTATACATGATTTGTTTCCAGTCCTAAATTAACCAAGTGATAAAATTGTCTTTAATTATGTAATTTAACTTTAACTTGAAATTAAACTTTCAAGAAATTCAACTATTTCCTTAAGCGATTAAGAAATAATTAATCACAGCATTAAATTATACATAAAAATATTTGGGAGGCTACCAAAATATACATTTTTCCTAAAATGCTGCTGGAGATGCCAACATGCAGAGTCCGTAGGCTTATACACTACTACAAAGCCCACGTCAGGGGCATGACTGCCCCCTCTTACAAAACTGACCCTGATTGAACATTTCCCAAAGTAGGATCATCCTTGTAGTCACTACATCGGCATCATAACAGAGAGACAGCCGTTACCCGTTTCTTTACTCCGCTAGCAAATTGTAAGATGTGCTCATCAGAGCAACTGCACTGTAGCTGCTGTGATTCTGTGCAAAAAATAAATAAATAATAATTTTGATAGGCAGCTCTACTGCTCTTTATCACAGCAACAACGGTGCTTGAGCTCTAGCAGCTGTGCTTATTCCTCCGCAGGGGTTAGGCAACCTTTGGCACTCCAGATGTTTTGGACTACATCTCCCATGATACTTTGCCACCACAGCTGAAACAGCATTATAGGAGACGTAGTCCACACCACCTTGCACCACTCTTTTCCGGCATAGTACATACTGGCCACATTCACCTGTATGCCAGTAAAAGATTGCTAGGTGAGGGAACATACCTTTTATTCTGCTTTTGGAAAAACCTATGCATACACTTCAGCTAGCACAATACATAGTTGATTATTATTCTCCATTATTTAAATAAAGACTGTGTATGACATTTATTTTCCATTTGCCTTGCCACCCCATGTGTGATCCACTCCACAATAACATCAATAAATGCCATTATCAACTGGCACTGCTACCACGTGTAACCTTTACCTAACTGGGCAAAGACGAGGTCAAATCACTGCTTTGAAGTACTGTATAGAGCAGTGGCCTCCTTCATCAGCTCTCTCAATGGCGGCTCCCCTACTGGCCACTACTGGAACTGACAGCCAGCCGCCAGCACGTGATAACACCCTACTTCCCGCTCCTCTGCAGCACTGACCGTCCGCCATCTTGTCGGAGCCACCTGACACCTGGCCGCACACCCGCCATCTTGTCGGAGCCACCTGACCACTGGCCGCAAATCCGCCATCTTGTCGGAGCCACCTGACCACTGGCCCCACATCCGCCATCATGTCGGAGCCACCTGACACCTGAAGTGTAGCACAGGGAGAGCAGACACTGGCAAAGTGAAGCAGCTAATAAGCTGGAATACAAAACTGACAGGATAATGTTTAGACACTCTTATCAGTTGTAGTAATGCCATTAATTATATTTTGGGGGGTGGGGGTGGGGGGGGGTAGTGTTTTTTAACCCTTTAAAGTAGAGAACTTAAGAATTACAAGTTAAAAAAAGTTGCACCAAGCAGCACATGGACACAATTCAGGAGTAGACTAAAGTAGATAGACTGCCATGCATTGTGTTGAACTGCACACCTTCCTTTAATCCCTTGCCAGTTGGCAAAGCATCATGGAAGATGTAGTTGTACAACAGCTAAGGATCTCTTGGCTACCCCTGTCCAATATTATTTTGGAGAAGGAGCTCACCTCACTGTACCTGGGAATATTCTGGTATTTATCGTTACAGCAGGTTTTGAAATGTTTCGTATGTTTAAACGGATACTATAGGTGCCTAGGAATAAAAAGCTGTATTCCTGGCACTATAGCTCCCTGAACACGGTAAATAAAGGGTTAAAAACCCTTTATAATGCCAGCGCCAATATCCCTCGGGGCTGGGTCATGACTCTGCCTCCTTTTCCGTCCCGCGACGAGTAGGCGCTAATGCAGATGCGTCGCAAATGCCACGCGCACATTAGACCTACCCATAGAAAATAAATGAATCAATGCTTTCCTATGGAGAAAAATCTGACACTGGATGTCCTCAGTGTCAGATACCAGACCAAATGGTGTGCAGGAAGCGCCTCTAAGTCTGGAGACGGAATTAATGCTGCAATGTAAACTTTGCAGTTTCTCTGGAACTAAAGGCAGTAGGGACACTGTACCTGTAACCGCAGCTGGTTCCCTTATTTACCACTTTAATGTCTTAAAGCATAGAATTTAGCAGGGCTAACCATACAGATATCTTAGCCATAATTTTATATAGTCAGTAAGAGATCCTCTAACATATATAAATAATTGAGAATAGAATATAAAATAAGGATTATATTGGAAGCAATACACTTTTGTATTTTTAGATATTTATTATATAAAATATAAATATAGACATATAAAATCCATTACAATAACTTATAACAGCGTTTATAAGATTAAATGATATGCTTGCAATATCTTAATAGATAAACATACCCTCCTGAACATGTCAGCCTCTCTCAGTGATTATAAGATGGAGCAGCGTTTCTGTCTCCAAATCTCTCCTTGGTGTGCTAACATTAAAAAGGTACATATTTATACCTTAGATGTTAATTTTAGGACCTCCCTTAACTTGGCAAAGATACAAGGCCATAACTAAAATGTAAGGGTGTACACGTCATGGAAAATTCCATTAAGCTAAGACAAAATAGCGTAAATTAGAACTACGCAGCATATTATACACTGAAAGTAGGTAAGATGTTATTGCTATCACGTAGCATGGCCTTGAAGTTTGTTTATGCATTAATTGTTATTGTATTAAGCAAAGACAAAATGGCGTAAGTTAGAACTACGCAGCATATTATGCACTGAAAGCAGGTAAGAGGTTATTGCTATTAAAGAAACATTGTATAAAAACAATATGTTCCATTTCTAATACCTTGTCAGTTTGCAATATCTTAAAGAACACAGTTTAAAATACAACTTTGATTTCTAAAATTTGTAATATTTACATTTGCTCATAACATACCCAGACCACTTCAAGGAGCTGAAGTGGTCTGGGTGCGTTTAGTGTCCCTTTAAACACTAGCATAGGGATCAAGCCACGTTCTCCCTGTGGCCCAATCTTCTTTGTTGACTTCACTCTCCTTCACTGGCATGAAACAGATGTGGGAGGCACAAACAGGGAGCTGCGCCACCACTGGCTATTTGGCGCCAGCTTGCTGTTCGCGATTCCAGAAAAGTTATTTAATGTTGAGACAAAGTAGGAAGCACTTAGTTGTCTAAAATGTAGTTGTATCCCGTGGCGTTAAAGAGACACTATAGACCAGTGATAGCGACCCTTTTTGAGCCTGAGTGCCCAAACCGCAATCCATGCCAACTTTTTTTTCCTCGAAGTGCCAACATGGCTATTAAACCTGAATACTGAGGTTTAAGTTTAGAAAAAACAACTCATACAGTTGTCCGAAATAACTAACATATTTTGTTTTAAAAGAAGAACACAACAACAGAGAGTTCAATGATACAAATTATAAAAAATTATATAAATTATAGATAAAATGATACAAATTATAAAAAATTATATAAATTATAGATAAAATGAAGCTTATATTTATTAGTATCTCCAACAAATACATACATACACACAGACAGACCACTGAACACATGCACACAGTCCGCTGAATACACACACACACACACATACAAACATACACACAGCCTGCTGAAAACGTACACACAGTCCACTGAGTACACACACACGGACTGCTAAATACTCTCAAACTGCTGAATACATATAGGCTGCTGAATACACATACAGACTATTGAATACACACACACACAGAATGCTGTGCACACACAGACAGACTGCTGAATGCATACACACAGTCTGCTGAATACATACACACAAACACACACACACACAGCCTGCTGAATAAACACACGCAGTCTGCTGAATACACATACAGACTGCTGAATACATACAGACTGCTAAATACACACACATAATGCATTGAGGGGTGCAGTCTATATGTTCGTGTGTACGGGTACTGTGAGTGTGTGAGTGGTGCTGTGTGTGTGGTGGGGTGCTGTGTGTGTAATGGGGGTGCTGCAGGTAGCAAGGGGGGGGGGGTTATAATCCTGACCTATATATTATTAAAATCTTTATCCCCACCCCTCCCTTCTTCTTACCTTTGGTGAAGGAGGGGGGTACACAGTCAGCCCTGGTGGTTCCGTGGTGGTAAGTATGTAGGTTCTGACTGCAGCTCTCCCGCGCAATTGCATACATGCCAGCTTTGTAGAGTATGAAAATGGTACAGGAAGAAGAAGGGGGCAAAGTTTGTGAGGGAGTGTATTCGGGCTCCATATTACATCACTGATACACTCTAAGATAACCTTACCTCAAGGCCGGCGCCACCGTTAGGCAAACTAGGCATTCGCCTAGGACGCCAGCATGCTGGGGGCGCCCACCGGGATGTTTCCTGGTGGGCTCCCCCTGTCTGGGGCCGCAGTGCTGGGAGAGCGGCTCTTGAGCCGCCCCCAGCGCCGGGCCGTTCCTCAAGGTGCTCAAAGGTGGGGGCGCCGAGAGGATCCCTGTAACATGGGGGACAGGAGGTGGCCATCTGGCCACCACAGGTGCCCCTGAACCTGTATTAGGTAAGGCAGAGCAGGCACCTGCTTAACTTGATGGCAGGTGCCTGCTCTGCCAAAAAATGCCAGTGCCCGGAGGAGAGGGGATGGAGCAGGAAGGCGGCGAGGGAGGCTGTTCTTGCAGCCTCTCACTCCTCCCTCGCACGCCATCTGTAATGCCAGGAGCCAGAATATGACGTAATTCCGTCCCTGGCATACTAAACAGCGCGCTGGAGGAGTGAAGAACTGTCCCACACTGGACCCCAGGTAGGTGAGTGTTTGGCTGTGTGTGTGTTTGTCAGTGAGTGAGTATGTAAGTCAGTGAGTGTGTGTGTGTCAGTGAGTGTGTGTTTGTGTGTCTGTCAGTAAGTGAGTGTATGTCTGTCTGTCAGTAAGTGTCTGTGTGTGTGTGTGTCTGTCAGTGAGTGAGTGTATGTATGTCAGTGAGTGTCTATTTGTGTGTGTGTGTGTGTGTACATGTCTGTGAGTGTGTGTGTGTGTCTGTCAGTGAGTGAGTGTATGTCTGTCAGTGAGTGAGGGTATGTCTGTCAGTGAGTGTGTGTCTGTCTGTCTGTCTGTCAGTGAGTGTGTGTGTGTGTGTGTCTGTTAGTGAGTGAGTGTATGTATGTCAGTGAGTGATTGTATGTCTGTCAGTGAGTGTGTGTTTGTGTGTCTGTCAGTGAGTGAGTGTATGTCTATCAGTAAGTGTCTGTCTGTGTCCGTGTGTTTGTCTGTCAGTGAGTGAGTGCATGTTTGTCAGTGTCTGTGTGTGTCTGTTAGTGAGTGCGTGTGTCTGTCAGTGAGTGTGTGTGTCTGTCAGTGAGTGTGTGTCATAGGTTCGCCATCACTGCTATAGACACCCAAACCACTTCATCTCATTGAAAGGGTCTTGGTGTAGTGACACTTTTCCCTTAAATAGGCAGGTTACAGACCCCTAAAGTGCTTTAGCTTGCTGAAAAACTTAAAGGGACTCTCCAGTGCCAGGAAAACATGTCCTGATAGACAGCCACTAGAGGAGGACTTAACCCTGCAAGGTAATTATTCCAGTTTATAAAAAGCAATAATTACACTTGCAGGGTTATGGGTGATGGGAGTTAGCGCCTAGGCCACTGCAATGGGTAGAAGTGGTCTGGGTGCCTGGAGTGTCACTTTAATGTGTGAAGAGTGTGCTCTCTTTTTTTTATTTTGCAAAAAGTGCAGATTCCAACAGAAATGTACACTTTTATATATTAACTTGGTGACACCCCCCTGACTTTTAAGCAGACAAGAGGTTATGTTACTTCCTAGTTTGTTTCTCATTGATCTGTATTGGAAAGTCTGGGATTGGACAGCCACAGAAATTCTGAGCGGGAGGATTTGCAAAAGCTGCAGACAAGAATAATACATTTTTTAAAGAGGTATTTAGCTATAACCCCAATCAAAAAATACGCAAGTAAAAGCATTTATGTTGATATGTCAGTTGGGACATATTTACTAAACAGTGATTTTATTTATCTGTACCTACCTATAGTGCCCCCCTATGTCAAGCCTCCTCGTGCAGAAGAGGTTAAAAACCCTTTCTGTCACTTACCTATGGTGTACAAAAGCTGACAGTCAATCCATTATCTTATGGTCCTATCGCACTAGCCACAGCTCCTTTCTCTGACTAGCCAGCATAACTGTAAAATAGTTAGTTTTTCTCCAGATAAAGCAACAATACAACCCTCACTCATAATTTACTATTGTCTCAACAAAAATCCCAGATTCCCCATCCATAAAATAAATCTTCTACCCATGATTTCTGCCCCCAAATAATGGGCTGGTATGTTTGACAAATACATGTAACCTGTTCTCAAACCATTCTAGCAATTTGTATAGAGCATCAGGAAAAGAACATTGCAAGTAAGAGGCTGACAAGTGTCCTATAACCACTGCTGCAAGCTGAACTGGTTATGGTGCATGTAGAGTCATTTTAATGGCTTTTCTTGAAAATATGCAATATATTGTATGGTATCTGGCATCTATATTAGTCTATATTATTAGTATGAATAGTGCCCCGTTTAAAGTTTTTGTGGCACCATGCAAAATTCTTTTGGGATTTATTTTTCATCATTAAATCTTATATTTCCTTTCCCCCCTCTTCTTTATTTGCCCATTTCCACAATTAAATCTAATCTTTCCCTTTTCAGTTGTTCTCTCATTTTCTCCAAATATTCCCAATGTTGGAGTATTTTTTGACTGAAATACCAAAGTATGTTTCTATATAAATTCAGTGTTTCTGTTTTTAGAACTAGAATTCTTGGATGTTAGTTTTTCTGTATGAACTGACTTTGAGGATGCGTGTGCATTGCCTGCAGGGCCAGACACGAGGAAATTTCCTGGTGAGCTAGCATACTAGCAGGCTGGTGAGCAGCCACATAGTGCGCATCGGTCCGCAGACAGCACAGCAAAATTACAGGGTGACCGGCAGGAGGGGATGCGCTCCCCTCCTGCGGGTCACAGAATGTAGCGTGGCCAAGCAGGCAGACTGCGGTAACGGAGCTCCTGTTCCCCTACCTGGTCTGACAGGAAGTGCTCACAGAGAGCACATGACTGCTTCCTGTCAGACCAGGTACAGTGAGCAGGAGCTCCTCCATGCGGTCTGCCTGCTCGGCCACGCTACAGCAAGGTACAGAGGGGGGGGGGGACTAATGGGACACAGGGAGAGCTGGGGGGGACTAATGTGACACAGGGAGAGCTGGGGAACTAATGTGACACAGGAGAGCTGGGGTAACTAATGGGACACAGGGAGAGCTGGGGGTAACTAATGGGACACATGGAGAGCTGGGGGTGGAACTAATAGGACACAGGGAGAGCTGGGGGTGGAACTAATGGGACACAGGGAAAGCTGGGGGGAAACTAATGGGACACAGGGAGAGCTGGGGGGGAACTAATGGGGCACTGGGAAAGCTGGGGGGTGAAACTAATGGGAGAAAGGGAGAGCTGGGATGGGGAAAACTAATGGGACACAGGGAGAGCTGGGGGGAACTAATGGGACACATGGAGGGCTGAGAGGGGGATATAAGAACACATGGAGGGCTGGGAGGGGGCTATAGGGACACATGGCGGGCTGGGAAAGAGGGCTAATAGGACACATGGAGGGCTGGGGGGGCTCATGGGACACATAGGGGTGCTACTGAGACACATGGGAGGGCTAATGAGACACATACATGGCTGGGAGGGGGTATAGGGACTTATGGAGGGCTGGGATGGGGCATAGGAACACATGGAGAGCGCTATAGGAACACATGGAGGGCTGGGAGAGAGGGCTAGTGGGACACATGGAGGGCTGGGGGGCTATATGGATGGAGGGAGGACTAATAGGTGTCACGGCCCCCGGCTCGCCGCCATTTGCGTCCGTGCCCGCAAGGCACAACCGCACCAACTCACTGAGCTTACCTGCTCAGCAGCGAGCCGGGAACCGTTGCTCCATGCCGCTCAGGGAAATCCAAGATGGCGCCGACCATGAGGTCTCGTCCATCCATGGCTCCACCCCCAAAATTATACGAACGTGTGCGTGACGTCACGACGTCAACGCACGCGCACGTTCTGGGGTCAGAGGTCATTCTCTGACCAATCAGAGCCTAGAGAGGGATATTTAAATCCCTAATTCACGCCAGTACCTTGCCCTGTCGTGGTTTCCTGTTCTTGGTTCCCTAGAGTGCGTTTATCTTTGTGAATATTACTTCCGGGTATCCTGATCTTGGCTTTTCCCTGTTTATTCCGAATTCTGGTTCCCCTGACTTGGCTTGTTTAAACGGTATCTGAGTATTTCTGGCTTCCTTGACCTCGGCTTTCCTTTTGACCATTCTCTATCTCTAGCGTATTAGTCCGGCCATTCTAAGGTCCGGTTTATGCTCTGTCCTTTTATTTCCTTTCCTCTTGTATGTATATGTTTACATAGTTTCTGCGTGTTGGACCACACTAGCAGCCGTGACATTACGACAGGGCCATGGATCCTGCGGAACTATGTAAACATATGATACAAAAAGATATGGAAGGGCTGCGCCAAATAAGAGTAGATAGTCCAGTAAAGTATTGCTAGGGTGCCAATAGATGGTCTAGGATACTTGATAGAGTTCCTCTGTGGATGCGTCTGGTGTAGACCGTTCCGTATATGTAAATACAAGAGAGGTAGAGGCGACTAATGGTATAGTATGAAAGTTCAGGGTGTGATAGGTAACAAAAAGTAAAGAACTCACATTCAGGAGAGCTATGGCCAGCTCTGGTGTGGATTGCGTACAGCGGTATAATCCCCGCTTATGGGATATGTAGGGAGGGGTCTCCGTCAGCACCGTCTGGTAGTCCAGAGCTCGAAAAAGAAAGACAGAAAGCAACAATAGTGCTCTCAATTTTGATGTGGTTCAATGTGCAGATAAGAAGAGGTAAAAAACTCACATTTGAGGGAGCTATGGCCAGCTCTGGTGTGGATAGCGTACAGCGGTATAATCCCCGCTTATAGGATATGTAGCGGCGATACGTCCGTCAGCACCGTCTGGTGATCCAAGGCTCCAATATAGAAGAATAAAAAGCAGCAATAGTGCTCTCAATTGTGATAGGTTAAGAGAGTAGTAGAGAAAATAAAATAATACTCACAAAGATAGAGCAGAGGTACTGCTCTATGGATAGGCGCCGGTGGTATGATCCCCACCTAGGATTTCTTGGAGTACTGGAACTTTAAAATTGCCAATGGAAGTAAAAGTAACCAGGAAAGGTTAAAATGCCAGGAATAGGTAAAAACAAAAGTTGTTTAAAGTGCATAAAGAGTGCAATAAAAAGAGGATTGGTACAATAAAGTAGCCAAAAAACTTTTATTGATCTAAAATACACAGTAAAATACAGAATTAATAACCATAAACGCGTTTCACCATAAGTGGCTTCATTCTGAAGAAGCCACTTATGGTGAAACGCGTTTATGGTTATTAATTCTGGTTACATATCCCATAAGCGGGGATTATACCGCTGTACGCAATCCACACCAGAGCTGGCCATAGCTCTCCTGAATGTGAGTTCTTTACTTTTTGTTACCTATCACACCCTGAACTTTCATACTATACCATTAGTCGCCTCTACCTCTCTTGTATTTACATATACGGAACGGTCTACACCAGACGCATCCACAGAGGAACTCTATCAAGTATCCTAGACCATCTATTGGCACCCTAGCAATACTTTACTGGACTATCTACCCTTATTTGGCGCAGCCCTTCCATATCTTTTTGTACCTATCCACCGAAGGACCCGAGGGGTTTTCCTTCATTTGGGTTGCTGCATACCTTGACTAATTTTGTGATTACTAGCGCTGAATTCTTTTTGTGTTTATGTAAACATATGATAGCCTGTGAGAACAGGGTGGAGGATATGGACCACAGGTTAGATCAGTTTGCCCAAGCGTTCCAGACCTTGCTCCAGAGAACTGCTTATCTGGAGGCACCCCCGGTACCACCTGTAGTTCTGCCACCTATACCTGCACCTGTAGTATATAAACCTCCATCCATAACCCTTTCACCTCCCCCTCATTTTGGAGGTGATTCTAAAGAATTCAGAGGTTTCCTTAACCAAATTGAATATCATTTCGAGGCTTCCCCTGGTTCCTTCCCTACAGATAGGTCAAAGATTGGCTATCTTATGAACCAATTAAAATTTTTATTTAAATAACACAGTAAAGGAGTTTAAGCATGTGTGGGATAGGCATAAGGCTATCCTAACTATAAGATAAGGCCAGGGACTAATGAAAGTATTTAGAAAATTGGGCAGACTAGATGGGCCGAATGGTTCTTATCTGCCGTCACATTCTATGTTTCTACCTGATTCCAGAGCTGATGTCCCTCAGATCTGTCTCTAGCTCCGCCTCCGCTCCTCCCCTGCCAACATCAGCTGGCGGGGGATACCTAGTATGCATGCGTGGCAATCGCCACACTCGCATTAGGACTTCCCCCAAGGGGGTTTTGGATGACGCTGGATGTGGTTTTGGATGACGCTGGATGTTCTCATGCATAGCGTGAGGACGTCCAGCGTCAGGCGACCAAAAGTTATCTAACGACCTGGAAGTCCCGCTATTGGCTGTCTGGTAGACAGCCACTAGAAGTGAAGTTAACCCTGCAAGGTAATTATTGTAGTTTCTTAAATGAGCTGAAGTAGTCTGGGTGCCTATAGTGTCCCTTTAACTCCGTGAAAGACTTGATTACATCTAGAATCAAGTCTTCAAATTCCCCATAGGAAAGAATTGATTCAGCGCTTTTCTATGGGGAGCTCTAATATGTGCCCAGTACTTGCAGCGCATGCACATATGGTTCTTACATCAGTGTGACGCCACTGGAGGAGGAGACAGAGCAAGCGCCAAGGGACCTCGGCACTGGAAAGAGCCAAGTTTAAAATAGATTTTTAACCCTTTATACACTGGAGGAGGGGGAGTGAAAATATAGTACTAGAGACAGGTTTTATCTCCTCCTCTGTAAATTAAACATTAATTACATACTGGAGGTTCCTGCAGGATCTAGCAAGCTATAAATAGAGCAGGCAATAAGAAATTCTAAATTAACAGAATTTGCAATAAAGGAAGTGTGAACATTAGATGACTCTTTGCAGGAAGGTGTTTAGGAAGGCTGTGTAAGTCACATGCAAGGAGGTGTGACTAGGGCTGCATAAACAAAGTAAGTTAAAGGGACACTATAGTCACCCGAACAACTGCAGCGTATTGAATTTGTTCTGGTGAGTAGAATCATTACCTTCAGGCTTTTGCTGTAAACACTGTCTTTTCAGAGAAAAGGCAGTGTTTAGATTACAGCCTAGTGATGACACCACTGGCCACTCCTTAGATGGTTGCTAGAGCTGCTTCCTATCTCAGTGCTGCAGAGTAAGCAGCACTGCCATTCAGTGTCTCCACCCTCTGAACTTTCCTCATAGAGATGCATCTATTCAATTCATCTCTATGAGGAAATGCTGATTGGCCAGGGCTGTGTTTGACTTGTGCTGGCTCTGCCCCTGGTCTGCCTCTTTGACAGTCTCAGCTACTCCTATAGGGAAGTATTGTGATCAGCTCAGACCACCACTTCTGCTGGTCAGCTGACAGCTTGCAGGTTTGAGGCAGACAGGTGCATAGCCAGCAGCTACAGACTTGAATACAAGTAAGATTTTACTATATTCAGGGGAGGGGGGAGGTGGGGGCCAGAGGGACTAGATAGTAGATTTAACACTATAGGGTCAGGAAAACATATTTGTGTTCCTGACCCTATAGTGCTCCTTTAACTCCTAAATGGCAGTGAATTGAGCAGTGAGACTGTATGATATATGGACCAAAACTGCTTCATTCAGCTAAAGTTGTTTTGGTGACCATAGTGTCCCTTTAATAGAATGTTATTGCTCATTAGTAAAATAATTTGACTACGTTTTTTTTTTCCATCATATTTGTGCTATTGACTGCCAGGTCATTCCTTTTGTTTCTCCTTCTCCTTTGCTGACAGGCTATTGAATTGTTGTATTGAAACGCCATCTACACAGTGTCACATCCTTGTCATTTAAACATTTCTCTTGGCATCCTTTATGGTTAGAATAATTATTGTGTGTTACACTTGCAAAATCTCTGCAATGCACTTAGGAGAAGTGTGAGGTGCACTGGGGTGTCTATTTGTAGAGTATGACACAAAAGAGGCAGCACTCTCATACCTCCCAAGTCTCTCTCTATTTAGGAGGGACAGTCCCTATTTTGGGCCTAAATACCTCTTTTCTTATTTTCTATCCTATTGTCTCTCTTTTCTAGGAGCTCCATATTGTTGGTGTTTGAGTGCTCCACAGTAGTGATGTCCCGAACGGTTCGCGAACGGTTCGCCACTAACGGTTCGCCGCGGACTCACCATTTTACATTCATTGTGAAGCTGCATTCTTAGTGAGCTGTCCAGGAGGTGGGAGGGTCTGGGAGGGAGGGTCTGCTGCTGATTGGCTGGAATGTGTCTGCTGACTATGAGGTACAGGGTCAAAGTTTACTCAATGATGAGTCCGCGGCGAACCGTTCGGGACATCACTACTCCATAGTAATAATACTCTCAATAATGTGCCTTTAAACTACAATAAATGTGTTTAGAAATCGGTCTGGGTAAATAATATGCATTGTTCTTGTTCTAAATTATATTTTAGTTGCATACATTGCTTTTAAGTCACCTAAAATATCTGAGAACAGCCCCAACCCTGCCCACCCCTCACACACATGCCTAAAATAAAAGTGTTTCTCTTTGTCCATTTGAAATGTTGGAAAGCATGCGCCAGGCGTGAATTTTGCGGAAGATTTGCTACTCCAGCATCGTGTGGTTTTGTGCTTAAGATGGTGGCCCACACCATCCCATGAACAGATCTGTGTGAATCCTTCCTCGTACTACACGGGTCATGATGATGGAGGTTGCTTGGATAGATTAGATTAAATTGGATGAAACTTTATTATCACTGTCCAGTGTACATAAAAAGACAAAGAAACATAGTTGGACTCTGACCAGAAATACAGTAGCAATTGATAAAGCATAGAATAAAAGTTCTAATACCAAATAAATATAATCATTCAGTCATTAGCAGACCAAGACTCATTAAAAAAAAAAAAAACTTTAAAACTCTCCTCCCGGTCATTTCCTTTTACCTGGCTGAGCCCCAGTACCTCGGCTGCCCGGCGCAGGAGGAGAGGGCCAGTGAGGGAGCTCCGATCCAGATCCGCATTTCGTGTATAGCTCCCTTGCACGACTTGTAGAGGTCCTGGGAGTCGGAATGTGACGTCATATTCCGACTCCCAGGCACCACTGCGGGGCACGCAAGGGAGCGATAAAGGAAATGCAGATCTGGATCGGAGCTTTCTCAGAGGAGCATTGCGGCAGCCCACTGGACTCCAGGCTGTGGATCCACTCCAGTTCTCCAGAAGGTAGGGAGACTAGGTGGATGGAGCGTCTGTCTGTGTCTCTAAGCTCCACTCCTCCACAACACTGCCCCTACTCCCCTCACACCATAGCCCCAGTCCCTCAATACAGTTTCTATCCCCCCACCATAACCCCAGTCCCCCACAATACTGCCTCTACCCTCTACCATAGCCCCAGTTCCTCACACTGCTGCCCTGCTCCCTCAATACAGTTGCTATCCCCCACCATAACCCCAGTCCCCCACAATACTGCCCCTACCCCACAATACTGTTCCTATGCCCCCATCCACCATAGCCCCTGTCCCCCACAATACTGTCCCTATCCCACCTCTCACCATATCCCCAGTCCCCCATAATACTGCCTCTACCCCTTACAATACTGTACCTATCCTCCCTCCCACCATAGCCGCCCAGTCCCTCAAAACTGTTCCGATCCCCCCACCATAGCCCCAGTCCCTTACAATGCTGCTTCCCCACTAAAGCTACAAACCCCACAATATTGTTCCTATCCCAACATCCTAGCTCCAGATTCTAAATTCTGTTCCTATCTCCCCACCATAGACCCGATCCTTCACAATACTGTTCCTATCCCCTGACTAATGCCCCAGTCCCACACAATACTGCCCCTATCCACACAATACTGCCCTTATCCCACCACACTAAAGCCCCATTCCCCACAATACTGTGCCTAACCCTACCACTAACACTCCATGGGGCCCCAGTGCGAAAATTGATCCATGGACCCCCCTCCCCTCCCCCCCCACTTACTCTGCGCGGGCCAGACCCCTGCGACCGTGGTATGTACGCCAGTGCATGCAGATGCACACACACTTAAAGGACCACTACAGACACCCAGATCACATCAGCTCAATGAAGTGGTCTGGGTGCCAGGTCCTTCTAGTTTTAACCCTGCAGCTGAAAACATAGCAGTTTCAGAGAAACTACTATGTTTTACTGAGGGTTAATCCAGCCTCTATTGGCTGTCTCACTGACAGCTGCTAGAAGCGCTTCCACAATTCTCACTGTGAAAATCACAGCGTGAAGATGCTGGATGTCCATAGGAAACATTAAGTACTGCTTTCCTATGGGCGGTTTGAATGCGCGCGTGGCTCTTGCCGCGCATGCGAATTCGGAGCTGAGAGGCGGATCGGGGCGGAGGGATCCCCAGCGCCAAGGGAGTCCGGCACTGTAGAAAGGTAAATGCTGAAGGGGTTTTAAACACACACACTCTCACGAACAAACGCATACACACTAGCTAACAGACACACACATTTACTGACAGAGACACTCAGCGACATACATACATACACACTCAGTGACAGACCAGTGGCGGATCCAGAGCCTGATCTCGGGAGGGGCACTTGTAGATTATTTAAATAAATAATCCTGGCACAATAACCACTACAGCTCAGTGTAGTAGTTATGGTGCCAGTAGTGCCAGGATCCCACCCCAGAGTAAGTAGTCATACCGTTTAAGAACAGTTTGACAACTTACCTGGGGTGTGCTGGGATATAGGGCATAGGAGCAGTGGTGTGTGTTAGGGGTGCAGTGTGTGTGAGGGCGGCAGTGAATGTCAGGGTTGCAGTGTGTGTTAGGGGGCAGTGTATGTGTTGGGCAGTGTGCGTGTGTGAGGGTGGCAGTGTGTGTATGGGGGGCACTGTATGTGTGTTTGGGGCAGTGTGTGTATGGGAGGCACTGTATGTCTGTGTGGGGCAGTGTGTGTATGGGGAGGGCACTTTATGTATGGGGTAGCACTGTATGTATGGGGGGGTCGTGTGTGTGGGTCAATGTGTGTATGGGGGGCAGCAGTGTGTATAGGGCACTGTATGTGTCTGTGTATGGGTGGGGCAGCAGTGTGTGTAGGGCACTGTATGTGTCTGTGTGTGCAGTGTTTGTGGGGCAGTGTGTGTAGGGTGTGCAGTGTGGGCAGTGTGTGTATGGGTGTGCAGTGTGCATGGGGCAGTGGTGTGTGTGGGGGGGCGAGGGTATTGGTAATGGGGGCAGTGTGTGTGGGGGGCGGAGTGTGTGTATGGGGAGGCGGTGTGTGTGTGGGGAGGCAGTGTGTGTGGGGGAGCATGTGTGTGAGGGACAGTGTATATGTGTGGAGGGCAGTCAACTATGTGTGGGGGGGCAGTGTGTGTGGGGCAGTGTGTGTGTGTGAGGGCAGTGTATATATGTGTAGAGGCAGGTGTGTATGTGTGGGGGCAGTGTGTGTGTATGGGGGGGCAGTGTGTGTGGGCAGTGTATGTGTGTGGGGCAGTGTATATGTGTGGGGGGCAGTGTGTGTATGGGGGCAGTGTGTGTGTGTGTGGGCAGTTTATGTATGGGGCAGTGTGTGTGTGTGGGGGCAGTGTGTGTGTGTGGGGGCAGTGTATATATGGGGACAGTGTGTGGGGGGCAGTGTGTGTGTGTGTATGGGGGGCAGTGTATGTATGGGGGGCAGTGTGTGTGTATGGGGGAGGAAGGAGGGTAGGGAGGCTTTAAAAAAAAAAATTATTTAAAAAAAAAAATTGATGTCCCCCCTCCATTCTTACCTTTATTGAGGAGGAGGACATTTCTCCATCCCTGGTGGTCCCAGTGGGATTCATTGGTGGTCCAGTGTGGAGTGAAGTCTAACCCGCGCTCCAGGGCTAGACTTCACTCTCGCGAGATTTGGAGCGTTGCCGTGGTAACCAGCTGAGCTCCCGGGTCCTCCCTCCCTCCCCTGCCGGCTGTCAGCAATGTGCCTGCGGACCGGGGAGGGAGATCTCTCCCAGGTTCGCAGGCACATTGCAGGGCTGGCACTTGGACAATGCCAGCCCTGCATTAGCCGGCAGGGGAGAATCTCGGGGGGTGGGGGGAATTGCCCATTGCCCAGCCCCCCTGGATCCGCCATTGTGACAGACAGACACACATACACATTCACTTACAAAACATACACTCTCACTGACACACTCACTAACAGACATCAAACAGACTCACTTACAGACACACACAAACACACTCACTGACACACACACACTCGCTGACACACAAACTAACAGACACACTGACACTCACTATCAGACACACACACACACTGACAAAAACTCACTGACACACACACACACACACACTCTAACACTAACACACATACACAAACACATGTTTTTTTTTTTAAATGTAATCCCCCAGCCTCCTTACCTTTGGGAGAGCTGAGGGGATTCCCTGGGTTCAAGTGGTGCTGCTGGGTGGCCGGTCACTGGGCGGGCTGTCTGTCTGTCCAGTGGGGCTGCCCGGGGGCCGGTCCTGCGAACGCCGCTTGCTGATGCCGGAGCCGGAATATGACGTCGGGGGGCCCAGAGGTGGCCAGCTCCTGGGCCCCCCAGAAGAAGAGGCTGGCCACACTGGCGTGCATACCGGGTCGCAGGGCAGCCACGACCCCTGCGACCCCGGTATGTACGCTACTGACGGCCCCTGCCCCCATCACAATAAAGCTCTAATCCCCCACAATACTGCTCCTATCCCCTCCTCGCTAAAGTCCCTATCCCTCCCACAATACTGCCTCTATTCCCGAATACTACCCCTATATCCCCTTGACTAAAGCCTCTGTCCCACACACACAGTACTGCCACTAACCGGCTAGTAAAGCCCTATTGTACAGCGCTACAGAATTTGGTCGCACTATATAAATAATAATTATGATAAAAAGTCCCTATCTCACACACTTCTGCCCCTATCCCCCTCACTAAAGCACAGTGACACAGAAAGGGGTTGGTAGGCAAGTAAGAGACACAGGGATGTGTAAGACACTAAAGGGGGTGTAACACACACACACACAAAGGGGTAACACATTCAAGAGGGGATATGTAACACTAAAGGGGGTAAGAAATTCAAAAGAGGGGTTACGAGGCACACAAGGCCTGTGTAGATAAAAATCCTTGCACTGGCCCTGTATAAACCAGCCATGCATCATGTGCAAATAAAAGGCATCAAACTGAAAATACAGTTAGCACATTCTAGTACAAATAAAGTACATAATTATCAGCAATAAACCTTTATCATGTGTGAATAAACCGCATATATAATATGATATGACACATTGCAACTTCAGCAGCCTCTGTAGTCAAACCCATATATTACAGAGACTACTGAGCTAGAACAATCCACATAGAGCTCTTTTAATTGCTTGCTTCCCAGGCTCAAATTTGCCATAATTATCTGCTCTGTCATTTCTTCTTAAAGTGGCAGTGTCACCACCCCCCTCCCCTCCGAACCCCACCAAGCAAAATGAGTATTTAATAAAGAAAAAATCTTTATGAAATACTCATTTTGACTGTGTTGGAATCTCACTGAAATTCCAACCAAATCAAAAGACATACTGAGACAAGTTAGGGACCATTGGCGACTGCAGGGAATTGGCTTTGTCTACCGCAGGATCTTCCATAGAACTGAATGCTGTCCTCTTGTGCATGAGCGAGAGTACCGCAGTTACGTCGGTATTCCAGCAACTGAATAGGACCCAGAGACAGCATCTGCAAGGAACCTACTGAGGTAAGTAAATCTCACCTTTATCTGCCCCCTGACCGCCAGCAGCGATGTCACCATGTGGCAAATATAGCAAAGTCCCCAGACGGTGACAGTGCCTCTTTAAGCTACTTGCTCTTGCTCTGTCTGTCTGCTACGTCTGCTTCTGCCCTTGTGTTCTGTCTCTCTTACTTCACTATCTAAACTGCATGTCCTTGGCATTCCTCTCTCTCTCCTGTCTCAATCATCAATGACAACTATCCTATCCTTTTCCACATGTCCTCCAAAAATGGCGCTCAAGGAATCATATTGGGTCATATATTCTTTCACTGAGAAAGAGAAGGGAATCCCTTTAACGTTATATATGTATAGTAATTATAAAATAATGATATCAGTGTTCATATAATAATATTTGTAAGCTGATAAAATTACAATTAGAAGGTATCATTGTCATTTTCTTTGATGTTTATACATCAAATGTTTCATCAGTTTTATAGTAGTAATATTGAAATACATTTATAAACACTGCAAAACCAACTACTATTTTACCATACCTTAGTAAATTGATCTGTATATTTCAATGAAGATGCACTGCATGCCTATATTGTTTTATAAAAATGTTATTGTACTGTAGGTATATATAGAAGTGCTAAAAATAAAATTAAACTGCAATGACTATGCCCTCTCCGAGTTAGTATGTGAAACTCTTAGTTTGCTTAGGATATAAACCATTAACTTTAAATTGCTAAGACTAGCAATAGTTCTTCATTGATCTCAGTTCTGCATGCTTTGTTACAAAATGTTCCCTGCAGCCTACTGAATTAGCTAAATATAGTAAGACTTTGAATTAGGTACATCGTTTTATGCCATGACAGTCTTGGTAAATCATCTATCATGAAGGGGTTAAGTGGCTTAAATTTCATTCTGTACACGTTACATAATTAAACTGAGTTACCGTGAATGCATATGTTATGTCTGAATTAATTTAGGATCCCATGGTATTTAAAGTTGTACAATGACAATACATTTGTCCTATTCCTTAAAGGACCACTCTAGGCACCCAGACCACTTCAGCTTAAAGGACCACTCTAGGCACCCAGACCACTTCAGCTTAAAGGACCACTCTAGGCACCCAGACCACTTCAGCTTAATGAAGTGGTCTGGGTGCCAGGTCCCTCTAGGATTAACCCCTTTTTTTATAAACATAGCAGTTTCAGAGAAACTGCTATGTTTAAAAATGGGTTAATCCAGCCTCCAAATCCTCTAGTGGCTGTCTCATTGACAGCCGCTAGAGGCGCTTGCGTGCTTCTCACTGTGAAAATCACAGTGAGAACACACAAGCGTCCATAGGAAAGCATTGCAAATGCTTTCCTATGAGACCGGCTGAATGCGCGTGCAGCTCTTGCCGCGCATGCGCATTCAGCCCAGGAGGAGGATCGGAGGCGGAGAGCTCCCTGCCCAGCGCTGGAAAAAAGGTAAGTTTAACCCCTTTCCTCTCCATCCAACCCGGCGGGAGGGGGTCCCTGAGGGTGGGGGCACCCTCAGGGCACTATAGCGCCAGGAAAACGAGTATGTTTTCCTGGCACTATAGTGGTGCTTTAATGAAGTGGTCTGGGTGCCAGGTCCTTCTAGGATTAACCCCTTTTTTTATAAACATAGCAGTTTCAGAGAAACTGCTATGTTTATAAATGGGTTAATCCAGCCTCTAGAGGCTGTCTCATTGACAGCCGCTAGAGGCGTTTGCGTGCTTCTCACTGTGAAAATCACAGTGAGAAGACGCCAGCGTCCATAGGAAAGCATTATGAATGCTTTCCTATGAGACAGGCTGAATGCGCACACAGCTCGTGCGCTCCTGCCGCGCATGCGCATTCAGCCGAAGAGGAGGAGGAGAGCTCCCCACCCGGCGCTGGAAAAAAGGTAAGTTTAACCCCTTTCCTCTCCATCCAGCCCGGGCATTAGTCCTCTCCACAGGAAAGCATTGATTCAAAAAATCTGACACTGAGGATGTCCAGCGTAAGATACCTGACCAAAGGTCCGTTTCCATCCAGGAAGCACCTCCAGTGGCAGTGGTTTCTCTGAAACTGCAATGTTACATTGCAGCACTACAGGTGATACTCGAAACATTTGAATATCGTGCAAAAGTTCATTTATTTCAGTAATGCAACATAAAAGGGGAATATATGAGATAGACGTATTACATGCAAAGCAAGATAGTTCAAGCCGAGATTTGTCCTAAGTGCGATGATTATGGCTTACAGCTCATAAAAACCACAAATCCACAATCTCAGTAAATTAGAATATTGTGAAAAGATGCAATATTCTAGGCTCACAGTGTCCCACTCTAATCAACTAAGTAAGCCATAACACCTGCAAAGGATTTCTGAGCCTTTAAATGGTCTCTCAGTCTGGTTCAATAGAAATCACAATCATGGGGAAGACTGCTGACCTGACAGTTGTGCAGAAATCCATCATTGACACCCTCTATAAGAAGGGGAAGCCTCAAAAGGTAATTGCGAAGGAAGTTGGATGTTTCCAAAGTGCTGTATCAAAGCACATTAATAGAAAGTTACGTGGAAGTAAAAGGTGCACAAGCAGTAGGGATGACCACAGCCTGGAGAGGAAAAGGCCATTCAAATGTGTTGGGGACTTTCACAAGGAGTGGACTGAGGCTGGAGTCAGTGCATCAAGAGCCACCACACACATACGGATCCTGGACATGGGCTTCAGATGTTGTATTCCTTTTGTCAAGCCGCTCCAGAACAACAAACAACATCAGAAGCGTCTTACCTGTGCTAAAGAAAAACAGACTTGGTCTGTTGCTCAGTGGTCCAAAGTCCTCTTTTCTGATGAGAGCAACTTTTGCATCTCATTTGGAAACCAAGGACCTAGAGTCTGGAGGAAGAATGGAGAGGCACACACTGTAAAATGCTTGAAGTCCAGTGTGAAGTTTCCACAGTCTGTGTTGATTTGGGGATCCATGTCATCTGCTGGTGTTGGTCCACTGTGCTTCATTAAGTCCAGGGTCAACGCAGCCGTCTACCAGGAGATTTTGGAGCACTTCATGCTTCCTTCCGCAGACGAGCTTTATGGGAATGCTGACTTCATTTTCCAGCAGGACTTGGCACCTGCCCACACTGCCAAAAGCACCAAAGCCTGGTTCAATGACCGTGGGATTACTGTGCTTGATTGGCCAGCAAACTCGCCTGACCTAAACCCCATAGAGAATCTATGGGGCATTGCCAAGAGAAAGATGAGAGACATGAGACTGAACAATGCAGAAGAGCTGAAGACCACTATTAAGGCATCCTGGTCTTCCATAACACCTCAGCAGTGCCACAGGCTGATAGCTTCCATGCCACGCCGCATTGAGGCAGTAATTGCTACAAAAGGTGCCCAAACCAAGTACTGAGTCCATATGCATGCTTATACTTTTCAGAGGTCCGATGTTCTATGTACATTCCTTGTTTTATTGATTGCATGTAATATTCTAATTTACTGAGATTGTGGATTTGGGGTTTTCATGAGCTGTAAGCCATAATCATTACACTAATGGCAAATCACAGCTTGAACTATTTTGCTTTGTAATGCGTCTGTCTCATATATTAGTTTCCCCTTTTACGTTGCATTACTGAAATAAATTAACTTTTGCACAATATTCTAATTTTTCAACTATCACCTGTAGGTGCAACAGCTGACGTTGTACCCAGACCGCTTCAATGATCTGAAGTGGTTTGGGTGCCTATAGCGTTCCTTTAATGCAATTAAATTGTTTATTATTTACTAAGGATAATGGAGTTTATTATTCTCTTCCACCATATCAGTTTCCATTAGCCCTGAGTTTAAAGTTGGAGGGTTAAGGTATACTTGTATTCTTTATTATATTATTTACTCATATTAACACCTGGACAGTCGAGCTTTATTATGGCCAAATGTACAGTTAAATATTCTTGTGTTATTGTTTAGTTTGCTTTATAACAATGGAACGTCACATATATAATCTATTTGATTCACTTTACAATCCTGTCACATGGACAGTTTCTTTGGTTCCCCGCGTTGACTACTGAATTGAGATGGGGATGAAGAAAATGGAATTTCTCCAACAAAAATGTAAATTGCTTATTGTATCAAATGTCATTAATGGTGGAGCACAATGTTATGTATCTTGTTTTCATAAATCTAATAAAATTATCTTAAAGAAAAAAAGGTAATGATATGGACTGTATCTCACATCACTCAAAGGATTATGAACTATGATCACTGACCAGGCACATTCTCCTGGAACTGAGCCCCTAATTTAAGCCTTCACCAGCCAGCAAACAGCAAAGAGTGGTAAGGGGATTGATTAATTTCACCACTACCAGATTTACATGACTGCTGACCCATAACTGAGATAACCATCGTTGCCCCCCAATAATACACCGGACACCTTCTTTAGTGGATAAGGGCAAATGCCACAGCTTTATTAAAATATTTATTAATATTTTATTATTTATTTATATAGCGCCATCAGATTCCATAGTGCTGTACAATGGGTGGACTAAAACACATGTAATTGTAACCAGACAACTGGAAGTACAGGAACAGAGAGGTGAAGGGCCCTGCTCAATGAGCTTACATTCTAGAGGGAATCTTTAACATTATCCAAAACCTTGTCAGCTGTTGAGCAGATGCCCAACAGACATTTCTCCGACCTTTTTCCAAAAGCCTTGCCATCAGCTCCGGTGCAGGCTGTCATCTCCCCAAAGCGACTTTTCGTCTTATCCTTTTTCCCTCTGCGCTGTCCAGGATTCGTCAAGCTGTGACAAAACAGAAACACAAAAAGACACTAAACCATAAACAACCCAAACCAGGGTGGGAAAGTCAGTCTGCTCCTGTTCCTTGACTCTTGAATTTGCATTCGTATTTGGACAAATGCAACAAATTACAAATAAAATGTTCATTTTTTTGTTTTCCTTACAGTACATTTACATAGAGGCACCACATACAAATAAAAATATTCTTTCTTTGCAGCTTCTTGATACTCGTCTATGTCACACAATACCGTGAGTTGTATTGCTTTGAAGCTCTGGGTTTTTCCCATTTACTTTGAGATTTTTGTTGTGGACTACAACTATGGGATAAGCCTCGACCTTCTGGTTATTAAAACTCAAAGTAATATGCGGTGTATATAATGCCTCGTTTCCACTGAGCGGAACGGTTTGGGTTGGTACAGTTTGGAGGCCTATTCAGATGAGCGTTTCCACTGCAAGTCGGACCGGCAGGGGCCATGCGGGGTTTAGACCAAATGCCTAGCGTGTCATTTGTCGTGAGCATTGACGTTTTCCTGTCCGCCAATCAATGGATTGTATAGTGTGACGCTAGTAGCTCCGCCCTAACCGTACTGTACCATTTCCGATGGACCTTCATCTGAAGGGGGACCAGGAATGGTGCGGTTCGGTTGTATGGGCCACTTTCATAATAGAAACACTCAAAATAGCGTACCATACCAAACCGACCTGAACCGTTCCGCTCAGTGGAAACGAGGCATAAGCGTATCATAGAGCTCCACAGCAAAAAACTCACAGTAACAAGTGGTGTGTATCATATAATCACAGAGCTCCACAATTATTAAACTTGCAGTAATTCGCAATAAGTGTATCAAAAAGCTCCTCCACAGTAAAACTCTCAGTAAGGTGCCTAATATGGTATCACAGAGCTCCTCACCTATATAACACATAGTGATATGAATTTTGGTGGCCTGATGGGGGGAGGGAGGGGTTAATGAATCCCTTGTGGTCTAGTGGTGAAGTGTATGGTCTAGTTTTTCACCTGGTCCAGGCTGTATAAATTGTCCGTTCTGGTCTGGTGATTAGTGAGGTAGTCAGAGTGCAGGCTAGGATCCCGGTGGTTGTCTTCTGATTTCCTCAGAGATGCAAGACCAGCCGGAGGTGCAGACCATAGACACCATCACTGAACCACCAGGGATTAATTTTTATTTAGTATATTGCCGATTACATAGGTGGACGTAGTTTACTTGGAACCTGGGGTGTTTCTTACACCTTTAACCCCCTTTTTTCCACTTAACTGCGATTTTCTGTATCTTACACACATTTTTGTCTCTAGCTCCACTTTTATAGTTTTTACTCCCCACTTGCATGTCTCACTCCCCCCTTCTGCATGTCTTATTCCCAGCATCTGCATATCTTATTCCTTATCTTTAGGGTCTCTTCATCAACCCCCTCCCACTGCAGAGGACTCACAAGTTTATTAATAGTTTAACCCCTGGAGGTAGGTCACAGGTCGAGACCTCCTCGCACCATAAAACTTAATTCATTGAAATTAAGTGGTCTGGGTGCCTATATTGTTCCCTTAACACAAGTTATAGGTGAATTTCAGTGATTTTGTTCAGTAATGTAATTTTTAGAGAAGTGATGGTTTCGCCCTAAGAACCCTGGTGCAGAGGAGATGTAAGAAAAATCATAATTAAAGAAAAGCAAGTTTATATATTCCTTTTGTTGGTTCCTCCCTTTTCTTTTTGTTCCCCCCTCTTTCTTTATTGTCCCCCCCTCCTCCTTGCTGACCTTCTTTGCCCTTCCACCCTCCTCCCTTCCCCCAACCCCCCTCTCCTTACCTGTCTCGGCAGCCTCCTGTCCTGGAGCATTGGCCCTTCATCTCTCCACTGCTGCTTCAGGCTTTGGGTTCAGTTGCCGGATCCATCCAGCAGGTGGCGTGTGA
This sequence comes from Pelobates cultripes, assembly GCA_933207985.1. Taxonomy (NCBI): domain Eukaryota; kingdom Metazoa; phylum Chordata; class Amphibia; order Anura; family Pelobatidae; genus Pelobates; species Pelobates cultripes. The sequence continues at coordinate 34,881,344 of OW240916.1, forward strand.
CGCTCCAGTTGCCATGGGAACTGCGCTGCAGGTGATGGACTCCTCTTTTCAAGCTGCTGTCTCTACTATGGTGCCGCCAGCAGTTCCTGGGGTGCCGTCAGGTAAGTCATGTCTTCCTGCGCTGGCTGGGCGCCTGCGCTAGGCGGGTTCATGTTGGAGTTGTCAAAAAATAAATAAATAAATAAATAAAAATAATGAAAAAAATAAATAACTATTTAAAAAAAAAAAAAAAAAAGTTGAACGGTCAGCCGCGCTCAGTGTGGTACCTTCCTGTCGCGACAATTGGGGGGGTGGGTCCTCTTCCTCTTTGGGGGCTGCGCCCCCTCTCCCCTGTGCAGTTGCGCAGGATATCCCCCTTTGGCCCTTGGAGGGTGCTCATCCCTTGGGGCACAAGGAAGGGTAGGACTCGGACGACGGTGATGTAAAGTTCCGTTATACGAAATTCCTAAGTAGTTGGGGAATTGGGTTCGGGGTTTGCTATCTTGGAGAGCGTGATTGGGGCGAGGGCTCCCCAGCACTGCCCGGCAAGGGTTTTGTTACCAGGACGCCACTTGGAATGCGTGGCATACTTATGGTGGCCTGGGTTGGTGGCGCAATGCCAAACATTTTCATCAGCGCCTTGCGGTCTAGCGCGTCCATCCCCCCACCACCCTCCATCCCTGTATCTCCCCCATCTCCCTCCATCCCTGTATCCCTCCACCACCCCCCTTCCCTGTATCCCCCCACCTCCCTCCATCCCTGTATCTCCCCCACCTCCCTCCCTCCTGCATCCCCCACCTCACTCCATCCTAGATCCCCCACCTCCCTCAATCCCGGTATCCCCACCTCCCCTCCATCCCCAGCCTGCCTCCATCCCAGTCCCCCCCACCTCCCTCCATCCCTGCATCCCGCCTGCCTCCATCCCTTGATCCCCCCCACCACCTCCTCCATCCTGTATCCCCCCCCCCCCCACCTCCCTCCATCCCTGTATCTCCCCCACCTCCCTCCATCCCTGTATCTCCCTCCATCCCTAGATCCCCCCCACCTCAATCCCGGTATCCCCCACCTCCCCTCCATCCCTGTATCTCCCCACCTCCCCTCCATCCCTGTATCCCCCCTCCATCCCCACCTCCCCTCCATCCCTGTATCCTCCACCACCCCCTTCCCTGTATCTCCCCACCTCCCTCCATCCCTGTATCCCTCCCACCACCCCCTTCCCTGTATCCCCCACCTCCCTCCATCCACGTATCTCCCCTCCCTCCTGTGTCCCTCCACCACCCCCTTCCCTGTATCTCCCCCCACCTCCCCTCCATCCTGTAATCCCTCCACCACCCCCTTCCCTGTATCCCCGCCTCCCTCCATCCCTGTAATCCCTCCACCACTTCCCCCCTTCCCTGTATCCCCCCCACCTCCCCTCCCTCCCTGTATCTCCCCACCTCCCTCCATCCCCTGCACATCCCCACTTGCCTCCATCCCTTGATCCCCACTCCTCCATCCCTGTATCTCCCCCACCTCCCTCCATCCCTAGATCCCCCCCCCACCTCCCTCCATCCCTTGATCCCCCCCACCTCCCTCCATCCCTGTATCTCCCCCACCTCCCTCCATCCCTGTATCCCGCCCCCCGCCTGTGACGTCACGGACGCCGGTCGCGGGATGACATAACGGAGGCGGAAGCCTTTCACGCCGCTGACGGCCTGACCGGTGAGAGAGCGCGGCGCACGGGAGGCAGGCTGGCTGGCGATGGGTCCGGGGAGAGCCGCCGTGACAGAGCTGCTGGGTCCGGAGCAATGAAGTGACGGGGGGGAGGTGAGTGGATGCTCTGGGTGCCATGGCAGCGGGGAGGGAGGGAGGATGCTGCAAACCCTGCATCCCCTGCAACACTGTATGGAGGAGGGAAGGAGCTGCTTCTTCATGGTACATGGGGGGTAGGACTACGCCCTGAGCCCTAACACAGGACCACAGGGTGCAGAGCAATCTGTGTGTGCTGCAGAGCAATCTGTGTGTGCTGCAGAGCATCTAGTTTCTGTGCAGAGCAATCTGTGTTTGTGCAGAGCATTAGGTGTGTGCTGCAGAACATTCAGTGTGTGCTGCAGAGCATCTAGTTTCTGTGCAGAACATTCAGTGTGTGTTGCAGAGCATCTCGTTTCTGTGCAGAGCAATCAGTGTGTGCTGCAGAGCAATCAGTGTGTGCTGCAGAGCATTCTGTGTGCTGCAGAGCATTCTGTGTGCTGCAGAGCATCTAGTTTCTGTGCAGAGCATTCAGCGTGTGCTGCTTGGATCGGAGAGTGCAGCACATCCTAGAATATAGCTCTGCAATAGGGGAGGAGCGCAGCACTGCAACGCTACCTCAGGTCGTGCAAATAGTATAGGATCTGCACAGGGTGGTATTTATTAAAAGCACGAAAAGAGAATTCAATTAGAGTAAAAGAAATTGCAGCGGATAAATAGGGACACATCAGCCTAAGGGAGTGCAGCTCAACGTAATCAGAGAAAGTAAAATGACCTTGGCAAATGCAGCGCGATACAGTGACAACGACCACGACAAACACCTCAAAATTTTTATATAAAAAGAGCACCGGCGAAATGCACATGATTTTGCAGAACAATTCTGGCCAAGTGCAGTGCACTCTGCCATCGTGGTGATCCCAGATAATGGAGTCATTTTTAACAGAATAATCTGGGTGAGTGCAATTTTGCATTACCTTATCCAGGTGTCTGTATTGTACAAAAAATAAATATACGCTTTAATAAGCAGTGCAAGTGTTTGCACAGTCTTAATTCAGACTAACCCATGCCTGTGCGTGTGGTAAAATAGCCGTGGTGCGTGCAGTATCGTTGAATTAACCTGTGGTGTGCATGTTATTTATTACTGGCATTTATAAAGCGCCAACATATTCCGCAGCAGGGTACACTTGGGAAAGACAACACAATAAGAACAGACCGATACAACAGGTAGAGAGCATGTAGTATGTTAAAGTTTGACAAAGTTGGTCTGTTTTTTTTTTTTGTTTGTTTTTTTTTCACATTGGGGATTACGTAATCATTTTCACTCAGTCTTATGATTCATGTGCGACATGACACCCATTACTATCCCATACACACACACGTTATCTATAACACACATTACACGCAAGTGGAACCCATATCTCATACAGTATCCACAATCCGTACAACGCCATAATGGCGCCCACACTCCTTTTAGCAGTTGACATGAATTTTTTTTTTAAAAAAGGGGGTTTATGACGCCCATTACTATCCCATACACATGGCATCTATAACACACATTGCTCATATTGCAAATGGAACCCATGTCTCATACATTATCTACACTCAGCACCATAATGGCACCCACACTCCTTTTAACCATTAACATCAGAAAATGCAAAAAAGAGGTCTTTATGGTACTGTGGTGCAGGTTTTTACAGCTATGCCTTTTCGTGAAGCAGAATTGTTATTCTTAAACGTGAGGGTGAGGTGGACATAATTGGAGGTGGTATCACATGCTGCAGTGGTTTGCAGTGCCAATAGAGAAAAGGGGCAGCTTCGGTGGTGGCTGGCACTGGGCTGTTTGGCATAGCCTGCTGGTGTACATGCGTACATCACATGATTTAGCATAGGCCTTTCAAATACAAAAAAAAATCAGATTGCTGGATTTTGTAGCCTTGTTCACGTTACTGTGTAAAGCTGCATGTTTTTAAATTGATTTATTTTAACGTTCTATCTGGCCTGTAACTGCGAGAGCCAAGCATGCTATGTTTCTTACTGCATTAACACACTGTCGGGTCTTACATTAACACAGCACACAGCCAGGTATAGCCCAGTAGAAATGGCAGTTTCCCACGGCAACGTTGAAGAAACTGCAAAAGAAGCCAAGATGATTTTTTTTTTTTTTCTTATATAGTTTAAGCCCAGAAAGGTTTGCTTAGTGTCACCTACGAGAAATTAGGATGCATAATATCTAGGTAAACTGGTGCTTGTATATGTAGAGCCCTATAATAGGTGCTAGTCCATTCCTCGTTGCATCATTCTTTTGCTACAGCAGTGCCCTTGGCAGTAGACCATATGTTAGGAGTGATCTCCCCTGTGAGATGCAGTGTGCCAATTGTTTTGAAGATTGTGAGGATGCCGAATTGATTGATTTAAAAAAAATAAATAAATAAATAAATTTTAAATTGTATTTTTTATCTAAGAAAAACAGCTGTCGTTGACTCTGGGATATTGATGACACTGAGAACTGGTGCATGACTTGCATTGGATAATTGGTATGTGTAACCCATTACGTACCTCACTTGAGATATGTAGTTCTGCTGTATAGGCGTAAAAGTGGAACTTATATATATTTTCCTTTCTTAAACACATCTTTTTATTTTTTTTTCCTGATAGCTCATAGTTTTACAAATACTAATTGTCCTGCATCATGCCTAGTTGGATAATAGAGAACTTGAGGACCTGCGTTCTTTTAATAACTGATCGTAAACGCCTTTGAAAAGTTTGAAGTTACATAATGCCTTATCGATGTTGCTCATGCAGCTTTGTAAGTTCTCTTTTGACTTTTCTACAAATCCAAAAATGGAAGAAGAAAAAAATACAACTTAAAGGACCACTATAGTGCCAGGAAAACAAACTAGTTTTCCTGGCAGTATAGGGTCTTTAGGTCCCACTCCTGCTGGGCCGAAGGGGTTAAAACACTTGCCTTTCTCCAGCGCTGGGGAACTCTCCTCTTCCTGCTGACATCAGCGCCGCAGGTGCGGCAAGAGCCTCGCGCACATTCAATCTGTCCATAGGAAAGCATTTCTCAATTTTTTTTCATATGGACGTCCAGCATCTTCTCACTGTGATTTTCACAGTGAGAAGCGCAGAAGCGCCTCTAGTGGCTGTCAGTGAAGAATGGATTAACCCTCAGTGAAACATAGCAGTTTCTCTGAAACTGCTATATTTACAGCTGCAGGGTTAACACTAGAGGGACATGGAAACCAGACCACTTCGTTGAAGTGGTCTCGGTGCCTATAGTGGTCCATTAATACTATTCAGGAAATAGACAGTTGAAACTCTTTTACCTCCTCAACTACACTATATAGAACTGCCCATTGTAAAGTTGTATGGTAATGTGTTCGTGCTCTATGAACTAACATTTACATATTTATTTAAATGTAACTATATTCACCAAAACAGCTTTAGCTTAATGAAGCAGTTTTTGTATATAGATCATGCCTCTGAAGTTTCACTGCTCAATCATCTGCCATTTAGGAGTAAAATCACTTTTGTTTCTGTTTATGCAGGTCCTGCCACATTTCCCCTGGCTGTGACTAACACAGCCTGCATGAAAACAAAAATGGTTTTATTTTCAATCAGATGTTAACTAACTTTAAATGCTCCTCCTGCTCTGCAATTTGCACTTTTATTTGCATACAAGAGCTTCCTGCAGGGTCTAGCAAGCTATTAACAGAGGCGGAGATACGAAATTCCAAAATAAACAGAATTTGCAATACAGGAAATGTAAACATTAGATGACTTTACAGGAAGTATTTAGGAAGGCTGTGCAAGTCACATGCAGGGAGGCGTGCCTGGGGCTGCATAAACAAAGTGATTTAACTCCTAAATGGCATATAATTAAGCAGTGAGACTGCATAGGCTTGATCTATACACCAAAACTGCATTATTAAGCTAAGGTTGTTTTGGTGACTATAGTGTTCCTTTAAGTTAAATGATGCCTTATCAAAACTACAGCATATAGGCCCATTGCAAAATGCTTTGGTATATGTTTGTGTTCTATGCTTATGAAAAAACATTTACATATTTTTTAAGAGCAAAACACATGCATTATAAATGCACTGTATGATTAACCGTGTCTTTGCTTTAATGTTTATACAAAATATCCTGGGGAAAAAGTAATGGTTCCAGAAGAACTACATTTCATTCAGCAGTTTGGGAAGAGGAGAAAGTTGTTTGTTTAAATTATTTTTTCTGTCTGCCTGCTGTGCAATTTTCATTGCTGTGTGTATGGTTAACATTCTTTACCAATAGCACTTGACTGTTCCACGCACCGAATACAGGTGGACATTTAATCAACACTGTATGGCCCTGATATATTTATTCACCACCATTTACTGCATAGACAACTGCCTCCAGCACTGTTCTCATGCGCACGTACTATAAGGACTATGGCTGTAGATTGCGTATATACAACAGATGATGTTATACTGCTTCATTATGCACAACAAATAATTGTGTTTTGATCTATTAAATCAATTAATAGATTTATTTTAAATAACTGGACTTTGTCGTGGAAGCATGCAGAACATGTTTTTTTGTTGTTGTAGACTAACTGGTGTTGTAATTATAGTAAAAATGAATGTGCTGGGAATTAGCAATATATTTGTTTGCCATAAACCATCTCAGTTTCCTTTTTATATTAGAAAATATATAAATAAAACAGCTGACGTTACGCACGTTAGTGAGCGGTTAATATTAGTAATTATAATACCATTGTAAAAATAGCATGTAGCCAATAATCACACATCTCCCTAGCAACCAGTAGTCAAATTAGCTCTGTGTCCTTATTTAATCCAAGGCAGAGACCTATACCATGCCTCGCTAATGCGTTTTTATGAACATCCCAGAAACTGGCCGGACCGTTCCATTGTTTTAAGGGTTAATAGTGTATATTTTAAACGTCTTCACTTTGACACCCTCGTTTCTCTTTGATGTAAAAATATCACTGTATTTTTCCGTATTCAGGGATGAACTGTCCTTCCCCTCCCCCCCCTCCTGAATGCACTGTGTGTGCGCTGGATTCATTTACAGATTGAGTCGTCTGTCTACCGTACTCTTCACCTCTGCAGTATTCTATTCTATATAAACACAAGACAATTCTACCGGCACATGGTGCTGATAGTACATTAATAAAACAAAATACATCTGAAAGCTGCGTTGATGAGTAAGAATGGTGGTTTAGATCAGACAAGGGTCAGCCGAGGTGAACAGCAAAACGAAGAGAGTGCATGTATCATTACAGTAACCCATACAAATTGCATCCAAGGGCCCAAATGATGGTTTATTGCTTGTGGCAGTACATGTTTTCAAATACTTGCCCTTTTCCATTATACATCTTTAACATTTAAATGTTTTTTTGTCTTTTTTGTTTTGTTTTTTCTTTTTAATAGCCACTTGCTAAGTAAGGATATGCATGAAGGACTTACTATGGACTGAATAATATAAAATTGCTCAACATGAAAGGAAAACTATAGTGTTAGGTATATAAAAACTACAGTTACTCACTGATTTAGACTTGGGTGGAGTGAAATGAAGATGACATTTTAAAAAAATGAATTAAGGTGGAAATTAAGGGTTTTACAAGACACACTCCTTGCTGCTGCTATCTTCACCTCTGGGATGCCATCCTGTAGGCTTTCTCACCTTTGCCTTCTCGTCCAATCCAGTACTTCTCACAGAGAAGCATTGGGGATAAAAAGCGCATGTGCAGTGAGAACCTTGCTCATCCATTCAAATACCCCTCATGGGGAAGCATTGAATCCACTGATTAACATTTGATGACGTTTGTCTGAGGAAGGAAGACAGCCACTAGAGGTGTGTTTGTGTGTACTGCAGCACCTGGTTTATTGAGATAAAGTGGTCTTGGTGCCTGTTGTGATTATTTACACTATATATAGACCAATGATTTTCTCTGCTAAATAGTAAATTGCACTATTTAAGCTAAAATTGCAGTTTTGTAGTTTTAGTTATCATAGCCCTCCATAATTTTCAAAATTGTAAACATTATTGTACCGGTTCTGGCAAATGAATGACTAGGAAATAGGGTAAAAACATACCTTTTTTCCCGCGTTGTGCAGATCTGTCCACAATGGCACGTCCCCCAATTCGTCTCCTTGGCTCATAGGAGAGAATTGGATTGGCTGAGATTGTCAGTTCTGATGATCTCAGCCGAGGAGGCGGGGCGGGGGGCAGAGCCAAATGCATTGCTTGCCAATTACCATCTCCTTTATAGAGATACATTGAATCAATGATTACATAAAAATGTCTGCAGGGACTGACTATACTCACCAGAACAACTACATTAAGCTGTAGTCATTCTGGTGATTATAGTGTCCCTTTAACCCCTTAAGGACCAAACTTCTGGAATAAAAGGGAATCCTGACATGTCACATGTCATGTGTCCTTAAGGGGTTAATATTCTGATTTAAATACAAAAGTTCTTTATGTTGACTTTGAAAGGATGCTATTAATGCAAACAATTCAAGTCATTATATATTGATTCCGTTGTTGCCTTCTTAAAGTGACAATATATTGAAGTGATCTGGGTCTAGTGTCCCTATTGCACTTAGTGCTGCAATGTTAAACATCACAGTTCCAGAGAAACTGCAATGTTTACATTGTAGCACTAAGTCTGCCCCCAATTGCTGTCTACCTGGCAACCACGAGAGGTGCTTCCAGGATCCTATTGAACTCTTGGTCCAGTAACTAACGCTGCACATCCTTACGCTCCCCTATGGGGAGGCCTAATGCGCGCAAGGCACTGGCTGCACATGTGCGCTAGCGTTTGCTCATTGAGGGACATCAGAGGATGCTGAGCTGGGACCCTGCGCCGAGGGACCTTGGCGCTGGGTCAGGTAAGTAAATGGTTTTTAGCTTTTATTTACCGTGGCAGGAGGGGGGAGGCAGAAGAAGCTATAGTGCCAGGAATAGTGCTCTGGGAACAGTTTGACAAAATCCAGGGCACTCCATGCCTCTCTGCTCCCTCCTTAGGAGTTAATGTGGAATTTGCATTGTCAATTTTATCTATCTTAAAGAGCTCCAGGGCAGATTACATCATATGGAAGTGCACTGTCTACTACAACAATCACAAAATCATATGACAATAAAAGTGTGGCAAAGGTTAAAGGGAAACTTGAGGCACCATGACAACTTCATCAAAATGATGTTGTTATGGTGCCAGAAGATGCTTGGTGCTGGCATACCTTTTAGGGGTTAAACTGGTAATGAACGATTTAACCCCAAAGTGTTGAGTTCAGTTCCAGTTCTGCCCCTCTCCTTCTGCTTTTCTCCGAGAATTGAATGAGGAAGTCTTGGACATGGGAGCGGCTGATGGGCTTAGAACTCTGCTGATGCTGCTCTCTTTTCACAAAATATTTTTCTCAATCCATTGGAACTAGTGAAGCTAGTCGGTGGCACCGAGGCTTCCTTGTTCAGCAATGTTTATACTGCAGGGTTAAGACTGCCATTTGTGGCTGTTTACCAGACAGCCGCTAGAGGCGTGTTGTGCTGTTTCATGGAGTTTGACTCCGTGAAACGATTCCATTCGCCGTGCATGTGCACTAGGTTCCCCTTGGGAGTTGAAACTAGCACCGGGGGACCTCATCGCTGGAATATGGTGAGTGTTTAAATTTCTTTTAGCCCTTTATTTGCTGGGGTGGGGGCAGAGGAACACTTTGGTGTTAGGAATACTGTTTTGTATTCATTCCTAATACTAAAGTGTTCCTTTATTCCTAAAAGATTTTTCTGTCCAGGTTGACACACCAGGGTATTCTAGCTGCAAAGATGCTATCGTAGACACAAGCTAAAATTAATGTTTTTTGATAAGGATTAAAAAAAATAGATTTTAACGGTTACTCCAAACACCACGATTTGAAGTGGTCGTGGGGCCTGGAGTCTGTATGTGCAGAGTTTCACTGTGAGATGAAGCAGTCACAGTGCCTACTTGTCCTTTTAGCTTTTGGACAGGTGTATTTACCAAAGTGAGAATTCAAAGTGAATGTCAAATTCAAGGCAGAAACAGCTAAGCTATAATCCGCTATCCTTTCTGAACGCATACCATGGCCTCAAATTATTACTTTAGTGATTAATCCTGTAAATTTTGCAAAGAAAGATCATAACCCGATGAAAACAAATTAATCAGAAAGACAAGGTTGTTAAAGCAGCACTGTCACCGTCGTTGGTTGCATGTGACATTGCCGCTGGTGGTCCGGGGGGTGGAGGGTAACGGAAAACTACTTACCTAAACCTGTTCCTTGCAGGCGCTACCATTTTAATCACGCTTCAGCGACAGGAGCCAATGTTACTGCTGTATGTGAAAGTACAACATTGAGGTCTACGGACGAGACCGTGGGATCCTCCATAGACCCAGCCAATTCCCTGCAGCCATCAACGATGACGGCTGCAGGTCTTGACCCATAGACTCTACTTTGTCTCTGTATATTTCTTGACTGGGTTGGAATTTCAGTGAAATTTCAACAGTTACAATGAGTATTTCATAAAGATTCTATCTTTTATAAACTACAGATTTTTCAGGTAGGGGATAACAGTGCCACTTTAACATTGTGTAACACGTACAGACCAGAATGGCTGTGCTGAAACGCTGAACATGAAGTATGTAATACCTCCTAAAGCAAATATATCACTTATCCCTATATATATTTTTATATTGTATGCCATTTATTTGTTTTATCTCTGTGTGTGTGTAATATATATATATTGGGACCCTAGCCGCAAACTAACTGTGCTCCACGATGGGAAGAGAATCCAATTACTGCAACAGTCGGAAGCAGGGAAGTTCTTCAAAGCACTGGGACTGCCTACGCCAGAGACTTTGCTGAAACCTACTCCTGGCACAAACCCCTAACCCTCGGCCAAGGTGTGGGGTGTGCGTAATATACCCTTTTACCCGCAGCAGTGGAGCAGAACTCGGCTGGCACCTGAGAAACATCTATGACATTCCTCACAACACCAGTTGCCACTGTTTTACCTATCAACCCACTGGAGATGATATTGTGTTTGTTGTTTTCTATACGATAGTCTTTTGTTATATGCGTTTTCACCAAATGCTCTTATATACATGCTCTCACTGGAGACTTATCCCCCACACCCTCCACTAGAAGCAGAAGGTTTCAGCGTTTATACTACTCATCACAAAATGTGTTGCCCAGCTGATGTGTCTTATTGCTTAACAGCTTTACTGTGCTGTAGCCAGTATTTTCTTTTGTCAACTGTCGCTGTTTATAACTTCTGAATGCACTCAAAATGTAGCATGCTATGCCTTTACCAATCTGTAGGTTACCTATATGCTACAATAATATATGAAATAAAATAAATATATTAAACATTTTTTATTAATAAACAAAAGTTAAAATAAAAATTAATGATAAATTAAAAATAAAATACAACAATTTAATAATATAAAAATAAAATAAATTAATATTTTGTAGTTGACATGCTTTAAAGCAGGAATTTATGGAATTGAAAAAAGTGCAGAGGTGGCTGCAAAATTAATAAGGGGAATTGAAGATCATCATGAAGCAAGAGTTGAAAAATATATGGACTGTTTTTATTATATAAGAACAGTAAAATTAACTAATTTCCAAGAGGATATAATTATTTTATAGTTTTTAGGTCTTATATCCAGTTTTTACATTTTACAATAGTAGATTAACAAAATGTTTGTATATATAGGCATGTAGTTCCAAAGAGGTATTGGGCAAACCAGTACTATGCCTTAAGCTTTATAAATTAGAATTGTGTTATGTTGAAACTCGCAGCAGTATGAGACTTATCCACACTCTTTATGGCATGTTCCAGGGGGTGGACCTTGTGGAGTCGGGCAGCATACCAGTGACGCAACATTGGGTGCGCCTGCGAGGAGGGTGGTAATGTCCACAGGAGGGGGTTATAACTTGTGTAATGCTTAAGAGACTCTCTTCCACTTCATCCGTTGGATGTTAATATCAGAATATACAACCTAAGCTTGAATAACTAACCATGCAAGAGGTTATGTTTGATTAGAAGAGCTACTGAAGCATAAATGTTCTAACCAGTGGACATACAGCTAAAAAGTTGAAATATTCTTATAAATGTTAGCCCTGTATGAACTGGGGTAAAGCTGTGTTGAAAGGTTTTGGAGTGTGTTTTTCTTTGACTGGGGATTGGCTGGAAATCTGCGATGGACTCGCATGGTAAATCTGAGATGGAACTAACTCAGTCATCATTAATAATTAGGAGGCAATGTAAATTTTGATGACTGCACAATTGTTTTCTTTGGTGACTCGCTGTTAAAGTGATTAATATGTTTTCTGTTAAGTTCTCTTGTTTTTAAAAAAAATGTTTTTCTGTGTGTAATTCCATTTAAAGGGACACTATAGGCACCCAAACCACTTCATCTCATTGAAGTGTTTTGGGTGTAGTGTCCCTGTCCCCTTAGCCATGCCATTAGGACTGCCTCTAAAAGTTTCCTGGCCTTTCACAGATTTTAACTCCATGAAACAACGCTGGACATCCTCACGCTCTGTATGAAGATGTCCAGTGTCTTCAAGCACCACCTATTGAAGCACTGATTCATGGCTTTCCTACGGGGATGGTCTAATGGGGTAATTGCTCTCTGCACATTCGCGTTTGCCCCAATCATCAGTAGAGGTCGGAGGAAGAGTCCAACCCAGTGATGAGGGAAATTGGCACTAAAATCGGGTTAAATAAAGTTTTTTTTTTTTTTATCCTTGAGGTCCATACCACCGGGGGTGGGGGGGTAGAGGGACTCTTTAGTGTTACTTTTTTTATGTTCAGAATAAATTGTTTAGTAAGTTTTGCTCTAGTCTATTATTAGACCTACATTATCAAATAGACTGGTGTCATACATATGCACAATAACTAATAGCGTAAAACAATTATGCTGTATAGCTGTATTTAAAATGTGGTTTTATTTGTTTTTTCTTGTTTTTTCCTTTTTCTTGTCTGAGTATCCCTCGTTAAATAATCTTAGTGGTGATAGATGTAAAAGGTGGATAAGTGTGATTGGCTTGGAAAGGTCATGGGCTTTCTTGTCTTTAGACTCCCGCAACTGTATAAGAAAGGTCTGCATAAGCTTACAGAGTAGAGAAGTGGAGATGTAAGTGCTTTGAGTGAGGGAAGGAGGGAGAGCGAGTAGGCTAGTGACATTACAGATGGTGGGGAGTTAGTGAAATGAGCAATAGTGACATGAGAAGGAAGGAGTTGGTTAGTTATATAAGGAAAGGAGAGGGAGTGGACTGGCTACATGGTGGAATGCGCTACTGAAATGGCCAGTGGAGTACATACAAATATACTCCTGCATTCACACTCATGATAACTCCACACATTAACCTAGTCACATGCCACTGATGCATCTCTGCAGTCACGTGCTGGCATATCACACATTTACACCTTTACAATCACATGGTTTTTTTATTCATGTTATATATATGTCTCAAATTGCCATTCACAGACACAGAGATGGTGACACATAGGTACCTTACTAGAAGATTAGAACTTGAAATTTGAACACGTCGTTTACAGAATACAGGTTTCGTGTGCAATCTGAGAAAGGGACATGGCAGTTTAAGTAATAAAAATGATATGTGTTGTCCAGAAATCTAAAAAATGCCGTTGTTTTGAAGGGGTTAATGTTTGAGTCTTTAAACTTCATAAATTTCACATGCGTTTCTTTCAATCCATTTTTAGGTGACAAGAGAAACTAAATATGGAAAGAGGAAGAGGGCAAAGAGAAGGTGCAGGTATAAACAGGAATATTTATCCTCAACAATATAGTTACCCTTCATCGCAGAACTTAGAGATACAAGAGCTTGCATCCAAAAGAGTTGACATTCAAAAGAAGAGGTTTTACTTGGATGTCAAACAGAGCGCTAGAGGACGTTTCTTAAAGATTGCTGAAGTCTGGATTGGAAGGGGGAGGCAAGATAATGTCCGGAAAAGTAAGCTTACTTTATCTCTGTCTGTGGCTGCGGAATTAAAGGACTGTTTAGGAGATTTTATTGAGCACTATGCTCACCTAGGTCTACGAAGCAGCCATGCTCAAAGAACAGAACATGGGAGTGAAAAAGAGCATGATGCAAGAAGACGACCTCATCCATCTTCCCCTTCAGGATCTGTGGGATCAGAAGAGCCCACAACTCATAGTGTTCTAAAAACAGAATACATTGAGCGTGACAACAGAAAATATTATCTGGACCTTAAAGAGAATCAGCGAGGACGCTTTTTAAGAATTAGACAAACCATGACACGTGGACCTGGGATGATTGGATATTTTGGGCAGAGCCTAGGCCAGGAACAGACTATAGTTCTGCCGGCCCAAGGTATGATTGAATTCAGAGATGCGTTGGTTCAGCTTATTGAAGACTATGGTGAAGGAGACATTGAAGAACGACGAGGTGGGGGAGATGAACCTCCTGAACTTCCAGAAGGGACATCTTTTCGTGTGGATAATAAGAGATTTTACTTTGATGTAGGCTCCAACCGATATGGCATATTCTTGAGAGTGAGTGAGGTCAGGCCACCATACCGTAACACTATCACAGTCCCTTACAAAGTGTGGACGAGGTTCGGAGACAATTTTATCAAGTATGAAGAAGAGATGAGAAAAATTTATAACAGCCATAAAGAAAAGAAGATGGATGTGCGTGTGGACAGCAGTGAAGAGCAGGAGTGTCCCGAATAGACACCTGTCATTAAAGAGAAAAAAGCCTCGCAAATTTTTAATTTTTCAGAAAGAATTTGGAGACAAAATCTGTAGTCTTTTCAAGAGTCCTTTTTTTTTTCTTGCTTTTGATTTTTAGCAGAGTAACAATAGGAAAAACTAAACTTTAAGGGCCTGGTATCCAGTATCTAAACTACAACACAAAATACTCTAAGTGTACCAGCCTCCTTTAGAGCTGCTTCAATAGATTTCAAGACTATAGAAGTATGTTTTTGATCAGCACAAAGTACAACACTTAAATACCTTAGGTAAGGCTTGAATTGCACTATCAAAGCAAATTCTATATATCTATATTTCTACTTGTATAGATGTATAGATGCAGATTCTACACCTAGAAAAAGACATTATCTAAAGAAATTTTTATCTATCCAATTTTAAAGGAAAACCTCTGCCAGGCTTGTACACAGGGCTTTTATTACTGTGAATGTATAGGAAATGCATTTACAATTTGCAAGGCTCTAATGGTAAGAGTTATCCGTAGGACAGGTGAATAAAGGTAAATGATAGTGTGTAATACAACTAACAGTTTAAAGCCAAGGAATTTATATAACGTGAAACAAAAAATACTATATTAATGGGTCAACGAAATGATTGCACCAGTAAAAAAAAAATATATATATATATATATATATATATATATATATATATATATATATATATATATATATATATATATATATATATATATATATATATATAAAATTATATACACTCACACACTTTAAAAAAATGGGAGTAATATCTTCTATTTTGCTTCTGCAATTGTTCTAATGTGGAAGAAGCTTGGGGGGGTTGGAGGTAATTCTAGATTTTGCTTGACCGCACCGATTGCCTTTTTGATGAAATTTCTCCCTTCTCCAAAACTAATTTATAAATACTGGTGCATCTCTCTAGGGGCCCATTCTACTAGGAAAAACTGTTTATACCGTAAGTGAAGAGTATATATTTTTTTTGTGTGTGTCAGGTAATTAAAATATATTGGTGAATGTTAAGACAGGATTATTTTAATGTTAGACGTAGTTTGCATTGTTATGAAGCATCTCCTTGCAAAAGAGAAAACAATATGTGTGGCTGATTTTAAAAACAAAGCTATTTTAAACCACACGTAAGTTAGAATACAGTACCCCTGTTTGTAACAGAGGACAATTAAACATACCAAATCTACCCTTAACTATGTATTGTTTTGCACAAGGGTTGCTGACTTTGTATGTTGGGTGTAGAAGCACTATTAAAAAAAAAAAAAGTTTTATTTTTATTTTAAGAAAAAAAAATTATATATAGAAATCTATATAAACTTGTTAGTGTTTAAATGAAATATGTATGTATATCATAACTACGCATGTCAAGAATACATAAAGAGTTGCTTTTAGTAAAGAAAAATGGGGTATAGAGTATGTATCACCAAATGCTGTTGCTGCTAATTACAGTGCCTGTCGTAATTGAGAAAATGCACATAATTAACTGGGTGAATGTAAGATCAAATATTGTGTGAGCCGGATGCATCTCTGTTCTGCATCTCTGGTCCAGTCTGCATTTGTTTACCCGTGCTGCGTGTCTTTACCATTGGAGTTCTTGTATGTCGTTTCCACGAGTTGGTGGTATGTAACCAACAATTAGTTCTTTGACTACACCTCCACAAACGCACAACATCACTTTCGATTACTTTTAATTCTATTTTAAAGCGGCATTCTATACCATCCCACCCCAAACACCAAATCCTAAATATTGAAGTTCCTTTGAAATTGTAAATTTTTGTGGTATATAAACCGCAAAGTGTTCCGATCTTTTAGTACTTCTATAGTCATCCGGTTTGGTGTATAGATTTATTATACCATTTTATTTGTTTTCCTAATTTGTCGGCAAAAGTCTCATGTTATATATTTATTACATTGAAAGAGCCACTAAGCTTTAGATTTAGGTTTGTAGAAGAAAACATTAAAGGATCACTATAGGGTCAGGAACACAAACCTGTATTCCTGACCTATAGTAAAAACCCACCACTCTGTAAAGGCAATGTTTACATGAAATACCTGAAGGGAGCTATTAAACTCACCAGAACAACTTCTTTAAGCTGTAGTTGTTCTGGTGACTATAGTGTCCCTCAGATCTGTAAGAACTTTTCCAGAATCTCAAAATTAGCAAACTATTATGTTGATATCTCCAATGCCGAGTCTGGTTGAAGAAAACAAAGTTTGTTTCTCTCTTAGGAGGTTTTAAAGTCTTATCAGACACTTTCTGTTTCTTAGTGTAAATAGGAAGAAAACAAAACGTAATTTTTATAAAGTATGCCCAATATATACAAAAAATTTAAATACTAGGGCAGGAAAGAGTCCTTTTTGTTTTTGGATGAAGTAAATCTTTTGTTTGGAGGGGACAGAGGGAAGGCTAGTGACTCTTTAAAGGCTTAAACAGTATCTAGTTGTAGAGACTTTGTACTAACTTTTCCAAGTCCTAATTAGACATACAGCAGTGACTTTACATTGTTTGGAAACATATTATTGGGATTTACATTTCAGAAAGAATAACAAAAAAAAAATATATATATATGGGGGGGGGAAAAAATTACAAACTATATATTTTAACATGTAGCGAAACATACTAGAGTATAGTAACATTAGACTGTAAATCGGTAAATTTACTTCTGTTAGTTGTACTGGAGGAATATGTGGCTAAAAGAATACAGTAATATTGTGACAGAGAAGGTTATTGCAAGCTTCCAAGTATTTTTCATCAAACATTAGAGAGGATAAATCTATTTTAAAATGGATTATTGCAAGGGATTAAATCCAAGACGGAGAATGCTCTTATTTTTACAGAGGATGCTGGTTTAGAGTTCATAACGATTATTCACAGTTTAAAATACTAAGGACAGATCTTAAAACACCGTTTAAATGCCCTCCTCAGGCAGCAGTCACTCTAGATCTAGTAAATTCAAGAGCTTTTAATGTGGACCTGGCATTTATTTATTTTAAAGGGACACTATAGTCACTTAAACAATTTTTAGCTTAATGAAGCAGTTTTGGTGTATAGATCACGCCTTTACAGTCTCATTGCTAAAGTCTCTGCCATTTAGGAGTTAATTCACTTTGTTTATACAGCCCTAGTCACGCCTCCCTGCATATGATTTGCACAGAGTTCCTATACACTTCCTGAAAAGTGACATCTAATGCTTAAATTTCTTTATTATTTTGATTAATTTAGAATGCATGATCTCCTGTGCTGTTAATAGCCTTCTAGACCTTGCAGGAGTCCTGTGTGTGATTTAAGTTCAATTTACAGAGCAGGAAGCACAAACATCTGATTTAAAAATGAAACCATTTTTATTTATTTTCATGCAGACTGCCAGTAATTGTTATTTCAGGTGTGGCTAGGGCTGCATAAACAGAAACAAATGTAATTTAACTCCTAAATGGAAGAGTAGTGAGGCTGCATCGGCATGATCTATACACTAAAACTACTTTTATAAGCTAAACTGGATTTAAAACCTATAGTATCCCTTTAATGGAAACTGGTAAAAGAGGAAAATCCAACATGACCGTAGGATCTTCCAGAGATATTCTCTTGCATGCACATTCCATCTGCATTATTACTTAAAGCAGATCTGTCACTTTAGAAGGTAGGTCTTTGCATATTTTGGATGCAGTGTCTTCTTGGGGTGCAGAGGGAAGTAGTTATACTTACCAAATGTCTCCCCCAGAGCCGCCATCATCTTTTTGAGCGCCTTCTTCAGCTCCTTGAATTTTATCTGCCAGGAGCTGCATCAGTGCTGTACTCTTGTACAAGCCTCCATAGATCAAGTCTTGTGATAAGCAGGACGATACCAGATTCCCACTGCTTGGATTTGACAAAAGTTGACAGCAAAGCACCAACTTTTGTTATTTATAAAGCGCCAACAAATTCCGCAGCACTGTATAATAGGTGTACTAAGAGATATGTATTTGCAACAAGACAGGTTGGACGCACGGCAACAGAGGGTGTTGAGAAGAAGCTTGTGTTCTTTGTCAACCACAGGCTTTCCCATAAGACAAAGTAGTTCCTACTTTTGGGTTACATTGGAATTTCAATGAATTTCCAACAAAGTTGTTTTGAATATTTCATACCAATATATCTTTATGAAATACTCAGAAGTGAAGAGATGCTTTAACAAACTAAGGTATTTATTTCCTAGAAATAAGTCAAGCTTTTGCCTCATTCGAAAGGGGTATGTTAAACAACTTGTCTTATGTCTCTTTGCTATCTATACCAGCGTGCTGTCCTTAACAATCAACCTCAAATGTATGTGGCATTAAGTATTTTTAATATGGCGTGCAATGTCACGCAACTCATTTATGATTAATTAAAAAGAAAAAAAACCTGTTAAGAACTGAGCTACAAGGTATGACTGTAATTTCTGCCTTCGGAAATTCTGCATAAAAATAAATTGAACAGCCTGTGCAATCGTTACAACTGTTAAGCAGATTTTTGTCGTTGAATACATTTGTGATCATTCTCCAAATTCATGCCATATCCCATTTAGAATATAATGCGGAAAGCTAGTCTGCAAAACGGAGGAAATTAAATGTTCTGATTGGCTTCCAGCATCACATTACTTTAAAAAAAAAAAAAAAAAAAACTTTTTTCGTATCACTATTCACAAGCATCTATTTGTCTTTAAAGGTTGAAAAATGAATTTCTAAGATGGTCAATTCCACTCAAATAATAAAAAAAAAAGATAATTGAATCAAGTGGCCTTGCTAAAAATCAGTTTGTTTGGGAATATGGTTTTCAAACTGTTTTTGTATAGACATTTTCAAGTGACAGAGCAGTCTTGTTAGCATAAATGCTGGCACAAGCCAAGATGCTGATCTGCGTGAATACCATACAAAATGGGCAATTATGTGTGCTCTTTCAATTGCAACCAAACTGGTTTTAATGCAAACTTCCTGTATAATAATTTGGGCTAGGTCTCATTTCTTTTTGGTTGGGAGGAGATTGGTTTATGGAATGCTGCTTTAAGTATTGTAATGGAAAATGTGACATGCATTTTTTTTTTTTTTTTTTAATTTCTTTATTTTTGGATGGGGGCAGATTTATTTATCTTTTAAACACTGTTACATGTGGAACAGTTTTTTTTTTGTTGTTGTTTTTTTTTTACTGAGAATTTAAAAGATCCCGCTGACCAGGAGAATTTTCCAGCTGTGTTATGGCCTGCATGTTGCCATTCCTTCTGTCCTCTCATGAAAGCTCACTGTTTAGTGGATGCATTAATGCGTTTAATCCAACAAGCAATCATAAAAGCACTTATATATTGGTTAAGAGAACACACTGGGCACCATAACCTCATCAGAAAAAAGTTGTAATGGTGCAAGGAGGTTCCAGGTTCTGCTTTTCCTGAAGGGGTTAAACCCGAATGGCTTAACCCCAAATTCTTAAATCCCTGATTGCGCTGCCACTTCACTTCACTTCCACATTCGCAAAATGGAGTGAAAAAGGTATATTAACAAACTGTTTAACTCCATCATGTAAACTGGTGCCCATGACCACTTTGGACCATAATTTCATTCCAATGTAGTTGTTATGGTGTCCAGAATGGGCCTTTAATGTTGGGATCACATGGCTGCAGGTTAGGTAAGACTTCTTACTAGAGAGCCTTTGTATGGTAAACTATGAAACTGGTTTCCCTGCAGATGGTTTAATGGACCGTAAATTTACAAGCTGTGGACCAAATGTTAGACCATGAAATAAGTTTGCAAATGCTGCTTTACTCACAGGAAAAGATTTACATAGTTTTGCACAGTCATCTGGAACATCTCTCTTTTACCAAACATCCATAACGTTTATGCAATCAGAGAGATGGTTTAGAATGGACAAATTCTCATAGAACTGTTGGACCCAAATGCTTCCATAACAAATTGCTTGAAATAACAGGACTTGGCAGACAGAAAGCGGTTTAATATTAATGTACACTGTTAAATCGTTAAACTCCTACATTCTACAGAAACAAATATATTAAACTCGTGAGAAACTCCTTATCACCCCTTATGGTGCTTTCAACGATGACAGTGCAATTAAAGCAAATTTTTAATTTAAATTGTTATTTATGTGTTGAGAAGTATCTATAATTCCTTTTACTATGTGTGTTTGGCTCTAAGCCTTGCTTAGACATTAGGCCTGGGTGTATTAAAACCTAAGTGTAGTCCTTGTATAGTCTTCAGTATTAACAAAAGCTAATATGTTAAATAGTCATAGTGAAATGAAGCAACTATTTGAATATCTACTCTAGAGTGATATCTGGACATAAAATAGGACCTGCTAGTGGCTTGGTTTTTGGGAGTGTATTGATGTCTAGGTAAGAACCCTATCCTGGCTTATAAAATAGTTTTGGCTCATTGTTCCTGTATGGTTTTTGTTTTTTTGTCCTTCCCTGCACGTGTATATAATTTTGTGCCATTTCTAGATAGATCATAATGCTGTAAGAATAATTTGCGTAATGTGTTGTTTGCGCACTAAATATATGGAGGCTGTCCATTTAATTAGAATAGAGGTTGTGTCAAGTTGTCGAATGAATTTTTTCAACTTGGAGGAAAACTTGTTTTTAATGATTAGCAAAATTAGTTAATGGAGTGTATAATGCTATAATCTATAAAAGGGAACTTTAAAATGGTAAAGTAGTAAACCGTACCTATGACTCTCCAAATTTTGTTAAAGGATGGCTTTAATATGGTGAGGGGCGTAGTTCAAATCTCAAGGGCACTGCATTGTGATCTATTCTATGGGAATGTCTAGAAGTCAATTTGAAAAGAGAACAGGAAATGTGTGATTTTAACAGTGACTTCAGTACAGTGATGGTTCGTATATTAGAGTATCCATTTGCCTCCGTGTGCTACATTTATATGGCTGGCTCAGACTGGAACATATGGTAAATAGCGATGTATTTTTACTGTCAGATTAGTCGTTTTGTCTTGGAGTTTGTAAAAAAAAAAAAAGTGCATGAGATGACTAAAACTTTCATATTTATATATCATATGTAAATGTTTTCTTTAGTTTTTGTAAGATCATAGTTTGGGTATTTATACAGAAGGCACTGATTATTTTTAAAGGAAAACGTGCATAGTTTTTTATTACTAAAAATAAAAGATTGCACGTATTATAGCCTCTGTGTGTATTGGTTTGTAATGCAAACGCCTGAGTAAATTGCTCCTGATTTACCCTTGCTCAGTGGGGGCAGCCATCTTTAGGTCCCCTGTGGTCAGGAACACGGCTTAGCTGATCAAAAAATGTGCAGTAAATTATCAGCTGGTGTACATTTGTGTATCCTAATGTCATGTGCAAGAGCTCTGGTACAGTTAAAAACCTTCATATTGGGCATATTCTTAGCAGATGGTGTTTCTGACCAAATAGGGCTAAAGTTGGCAGTCCCCACATAGATTAAAACTAAAATCCTTTTCTTGACTCTTTAGTTTTATCTTTATAATGCCTTATGGGGCACTATTTATCTTGTCCACCCACCTATTTAATTGTTTAAAAAAACATTAAATAGATTAACACTTACCTCGAATCCAGCACCAGGCAATGTCCTCCTCTCTTCATTTCCACATTCTGTTTGGTGTTACTCTGCGTCAACCATAGTCCAATCAAATGCTTTTCATAGAGAAGTATTTGATTGGATTGTTTCACTGGCTCAGAACGCATGTGCGTGCTCTGGGCCTGGGTGGGGGAGGCAAAAATTTAGTTCTAAAATAAATAAAAAAAATAATAAAAAAAAATATATATATATATATATATATATATATATATATATATATATATATATATATATATATATATATATATATAATATAAACATTTTAAAACACAAGGATGCGGGGAGATAAAGCCAATTCCCTGCAACAGTCACTGGTGGCTGCGGTAGCGCCACCCATGGTCTAGAAGTGTCAGGCTGAGGAGAAGTAGCCCCTATGTTTGTCTCAGTATGTCTCTTGACCTGATTGGAATTTTAGTGGAATTCCAAGTCGGTCAATATGAATAGTTCATAAAGCTTCTATCTTTATGAAATACTCATTTTTCGGAGGGGCGGGGATGACCGTGCCACTTTAATATATTTATCTTCCCATTAAGGGTTCCTTTAATGTCACTTGCATAAATGGTTGTACCATCTAATCTGGGTTCTACCCAAAAAGCAAGAGTCTTATCTACAGTGCTTTGTTTCCTAAAAACGTTATTGTTCCATGTATGAAATAATTACTGCAATTGGCAGTTGAAGGGTATATGTCGTCACAGATGGATTAGTAGTGCCCATTTATCCACAGAGTGGCACTCTCTTATATCTTGCTTTATAATAAGTATGCACCAAAGTTTGTAACTGATAGGTGTTATGTTTAAACGACAGAGTAATTATAAATGTAGTCAGCCATATTCTACAACCCTGTGCAATGTGTAAAAATTCAAGAAATCTATATCCAAAGTAGTTGGATATAGTGGCGATCGGGGCACTGCTCAAACAAACTTGCGACTAAAGGAAGCTAAAATATCAAGCTTGAGTATGTAATACTAAATCTGTGTTCATTGTGACTTCCCTGAGCGGAGCATGTACAGAAATCAACTCAGAAAAGTTAGGACTGCTTGGCAGTTACTGAAAGCATTCATTAATTATTATTATTATTTTATTATTTATATAGCGCCAACAAACTCTGTAGCGCTGTACAATGGATTAATTCACTGCTTGTGAGTTTTCCTGATCTATCCTATTATTGATTAGACCCGCATGTAAAACATGGAATGAAACACAGACTAAATAAATCAATACCTTGAATGCTTTTTGATATGCATGCTGTTTTACCCTTTTCCGGGGAGCCTCCATACTTCAGTGTGAAATATGCAGGCTCACTCGTTTTGACAGTCATGCATTCTTTGCTGTACTAAGATTCTCAGACAGTTTAGCTACATGCCAACTACCCACTACTTGTGAAAAGAAGGGTTTTGTGCAGTTGCACTGAGACACTCCGAGGTCTATTCAATCTGAGAATTATGCACAGGATTTTGGGAAACTTGCATAGCAAAATGCAAACCGTGCACAGTCACAATATGGCCTTCTGTTGTGTTTTGTTTTCCTTGCTCTGACTACCTACAACGCCCCCAAGCTCATTTCGTTTTAATAAACATTTTTACGTTGGCTATTGAACATGATAAAATACTGAAATTTTACCTCCGTCTGTTTCTAGGATATGGAGTGGAGACTACAGAGTAAAGTGTTTTTATAATATTACATGTTGAGAAAGGGAATCCTGAATTAGAGTTGTTTCTCAAGGACTCACTTTTGAGAATTTTGTGAAAATATAACACACTCTAATGACACTCCATGTTCAGCTTTTTTTTTGTTCCATCTTGTTCAAAGATAAATTAACAAGTCGAAAATGTGATTAAACTGCAAAAGTAGGTCAAGCACCCAATTTCTGGATGTAACAGTAACGTTGGTAACTGGGTATCTGTTTTCGTTTTTCTCTTACCGGCTCTTCTCAGTGGAAGCTGTTTTTTTGTATAAATAAAGAGAACAGATTGTGTCATTTAAATAGTAGGATTTTCTGTAAACATTCTTAATGGTATTGCTCTTTCTCTATGTAAAAATAAAAAAAACAATATATAGATATAGACACACCTTTTCTTTTTCTTCTCGGTACCTTTATATCCTTTGTTGAAGGCTTTTCTTCTAATTGCTTATTTTTGTTGTTGTTGTTGTAGTAAGTCTGGTATTTACTTACAGATTTACTTATTGAATGATGTAAGATCCATTAGGCTGTCATTGCATATAAGCATATTATTCTCCCCGAGGGGCTATAACGCAGAGAACAATTACAATGAAAGAATTGGCGTCATGGGGCCTTCGGTTTATGTCAAGCTGTTTGAAAATGGCTTGACACATAATTAAGGAATGGAGCCTGGTACAGTGGTTATAGTTATTACTGTACTCCTTTAAAACTCATGGCAATTTAACATAACTGGCTTTAAGCAGCATCCCTAAAGTTATCAATGTTGGCAGTAAAGGAAAAACAACCCTTGCTGTCCTCCACCATCTCAAGGACTCTTACCTCCTGTAGGATGGAACCTAGTCCTTTTCACCTTTTGCGTATTGCTATGACTTTTGTATAGCTTGTCAAACTTTACAGGACCTGTCGATGCTTATTAATGGTTGGATATGGAATATATTGATTCACATTCTGTTAGTTTAACCCTGCAAAGTGTTTATAAGAAATACTGTTGCTCAACTCCTTTATATGATATCACCATCGTAGACTGATGGACATGCTTCCATGCTTGTGTCCTAATTTGATATTTAGCGTTCTGCTTTTTCAGTAGATGTCTCCAAAAAGTGTTGTTTTTTATATATATATATATATATATATATATATATATATATATATATGTGTTCAATAGTCCCAAGGGCTATTATTTACGTTGGTGAGTAGTTTACCTTTTTTGACCGGCTACATTATTCACTCAGTGATATTTTTCCAGCAGTGAACATATAATTGAAGATGTCTGTTGTTGTAGGGCTAATTGCACGGTGAGGCACTGTTGTTTGTGTCAGAATGACACTGGAACAAAATTGCACTTAGTCATGGTCTTGCAGCATAAGGCTGAGGGATGAATTCCAAATGAATTAATTATGCAAAAAAGAAAAGGCATGGGATTATGGTAGTAAAAACTTGAAAATTCTCAAATAGCAAAGCGTGCAGTAGCATTGTAGGCTGTCCGTTTAACCATGTCAACCCCACTGTAGCTGCAACGCTAAAGAAAATACTAATTTTGTATTTAAGACATCTTATTTCTTTTTTTTCCTTCACATGGGTTGTAAAGGATGCAATGTATAAAATAAACTGGCAGCAGTTTAATATAAAATGACAAATTATAAATATATATGTGTATACTCTATGAATATCATATTTTTTATCTATCCATTTTCTGAAATTTGCCTTTTTTTTTTTTTTTTCCTCTTTCCCGTTCGTCTTTTATTTTTTTTTACATTTTACTGCTTCAGGAAGCCCTGCATTGCAGTGAAATGTTGCCAGGAGAGACAAAATAAATGATTTGTTTGGTGCTTTTCAGAAAATAAAAAGCCAATTAAAATCACGGCCAATGACCAGAATACGCACATATAAGCCTAAACTAATGGCAACTCTCCTTTACAATGCAGACTTCCTCAGATTTTTGAACATCTCCAAATGTTCTCTTTAATATTAAAAGCATTCAGTTAAAGGAATACTTTTTCAACCTATTTAATTTATTCAGCTACACTGGGGACGTTTTCAAAGTGTTCTGAAAACTGATGGTTAAGTTCCATCCTTAATTTGATTGTATTTATTAAAGTGTTCTGAGATTATTTTCTTTGATATATTCTGCCATTTTTCAAAGGAAGTTCCATTTCAGATGACTAGCAAATTGGTGGCAGAAAGAAAAGTGAATTGCAACAGTTGATTTTTCTGTCGCAAAATATCACAGATTGATTTAAAACCAAAAGTGGTGTATATTTAGACCGAACAGATTTAGAAGGTTATTCCCAGTGCAATGACAATACCACAGCCTTTATTACCAGCCAGCATGAGAGTTCTAGGCTATCTAATGTAAATTCTGTGCACAGTGCTGGTGATCTCAGGCAATGAATGAATGGAGGAATTGGCATCTGGTCTCTGCTGAAGCCGGATGCCATTCAGCCAGCATGCTAATAGACTTGGCGTCTGGCAAGGTCCAGGTGGCAAACCATTGCAAAATAGTTTGCCCCTTTCATGGGGAATGGTAGCATGGTAGTCTTGGCATTATAACCCTTATAGCTGGCTTAATGTGTTACACTGATCATCTCCTGCTAATTAGATATAACAGCGTTGACGACACTTTTTTAATAAATCTCTCCAAGTGTTACTCAGACCATTCTGGACCATCAGTGGTCCAGAATTAAAATTTTTACCCATCTCTGTTCTGTATCGTTTAAAATTGAAACCTGGACTCATAGTTGTCATTGTGAACTGGCTTTAGAACTCTCTGTTCTAAGGGCTGATGTGATAAAATTTTACGTGGGATATAGACAAAGGTAGGACAAGAGGACATAGTCTTAAAGGACCACTCTAGCCACCCAGACCACTTCAGCTTAATGAAGTGGTCTGGGTGCCAGGTCCAGCTAGGGTTAACCCATTTTTTCATAATTATAGCAGTTTCAGAGAAACTGCTATAATTATGAATGGGTTAAGCCTTCCCCCTAATCCTCTAGTGGCTGTCTCATTGACAGCCACTAGAGGCGCTTGCGTGCTTCTCACTGTGATTTTCACAGTGAGAGCACGCAGCGTCCATAGAAAGCATTGTAAATGCTTTCCTATGCGACGAATGCGCGCGCAGCTCTTGCTGCGCTGCGCGTTCCGCCGGGCGGCGGAGAGGAGGAGAGCTTCACCAGCTGAAAAGGTAAGTTTTTACCCCTTTCCAGAGCCGGCGGGAGGGTCCCTGAGGGTGGGGGCACCCTCAGGGCACTATAGTGCCAGGAAAACGAGTATGTTTTCCTGGCACTATAGTGGTCCTTTAAATAAGAGGGCAAAGGTTTAAAAATATCAGGAAGTATTACTTTACTGAGAGGGTAGTGGATGCATGGAATAGCCTTCCAGCTGAAGTGGTAGAGGTTAACACAGTAAAGGAGTTTAAACATGCGTGGGATAGGCATAAGGCTATCCTAACTATAAGATAAGGCCAGGGACTAATGAAAGTATTTAGAAAATTGGGCAGACTAGATGGGCCGAATGGTTCTTATCTGCTGTCACATTCTATGTTTCTATGTCTAGGTAGCATGAGAAAGATGAGAAAATTGCTTCCTTATAACCACTTTATTGAAGGGTTACAACAATCATTTTAAGCACTACAACATGCTGTAATGGTGATGAGACTAAAAACACCATGGCCCAGTTCACCATTAGTAGGGCAAACCATTTAGCAATAGTTTTCCCCCTTATCTGTAGTTCCGAGGCTCCCTCATAGTCTAGTGATGCACTTCTGCAGATCTGCGGCCATAGTCATTCATTATCCATCCCAGACTCTAGTTCCAGACTTGCTGATGACACTGCTATGACTCTGCTGGAGGTGGAGTTAGACCTGTGGCAGGAGAGAGGTTAAACAGAGCATCCGTCCCCTACTTCTGTGCTCTTAAGCATTCTGCTGTTTGAAAGCCAAGAGAAGAGTTCTATTTTAGTGCAAAAAAAAAAGCATTGCTAATTGTAACTTAATACAGCCATTGCGGTGGAATAATCAAGAACATATATTCGTTTACATAGTGATTTCTCCTGTTTTTAAAACTTTGTCCCAGAATTGTTCTTTATAAACTATCTCCATTGACGTTTGTGCTTATTAGGAAATAGGTAAAGTCGACTAAGCATACATAAATATACATTTTTGTTAAAGATATTACTTATATAAAATACAGACTTGTAGAGACACTTGCAATGTTTTACATTGTATATTCTTTAATTTCAGTGCTAAAATCCATTCTTTTCCCATTTAAGGACAATATTATTTTAATTTTTTTTAATTTGTCATTTTTATTTTTCACAAATCGGGAAAGGGGCACAGAAAAAAAAAAGGGGGGGATGGGAGGGGGGAGCAGTGTAACATCACAGCGAGTTTTCATACAGTACATCAGATAAAATGTACATCTATGCAGACAAGACTATTGTTAAAGATAAGCATGACTTGTTCCATTTGGGTCAATAATGGACAATGACAATGAGACAACATAATTCTCTAGTCCATATGTATTGCAGAGGTTTTTTCAACCTTGTGTAACAAATGGTATTAAAATGCAGGAAAGTCTTGATATAGAAAAATATTTTGCGCTGTAGTGGTTATGGTGCTTGAAGTGCACTGGCGTTCCCAATATAAGTAGTCAAACAGTTTTCTAATGGTTTGACTTCTTATTAGGGTTCTGCTGGGGCAACACTCCACCCGTCGTCTTAGCCAGAAATGAGAGCTAGAAGGTTCTGCTCAGAGGTCCTGTTAACTCTCATCAGTTAAGCCGTCAATGCCATCTCATTGGCTTAGAGCATCTGCGGATTGCTTTCAACTAATCATCTAAACTTGGCTAAGGGTTGAGAGCGTCTGGTTGAGATGGGGCCGTTTTTGGTAATGGCGGACCCCAGGTAAAAAGTTAATCCAAGACTTTTTACACGGTGGGTGCAGCCCCAGGGCTCTCCTGGCACCATAACCACCTCAGTGTGTGCGCATTGTAATGGTATGAATAAAAAACACACAAGATCAAAGTTAGTAATTATCCTACCTGCAAATGTTTGTCTAGCTCATGTTTGCTTTTTTTTCTAAATTGAAACATATGCACATATTCCAGAGCTGCAGTTTGATGGTCTGAAAGCTTCTCGTGCAAAATAAGACCTTTTTCTATTTTTCATTCCACATCTGAATCATGGAAATATTTAAGAACCTCAGATAAAGTTTTGCTTCTGCATCTGAGAGCAATGGTTATTTCAAAAAAGCCAGTTCCTTGTAATCTTAAGCATGTTATTTGAAAAGTTTGGTGCATGATAAAAAATATATAAATTGATATTTGGTGTGTGCAGTATGGTTGCTGACGGCTTTGTGGTTAAACTGTACCTGGCATTACAGATTCACTTTAGGTGCTATTATTTTATTGATTAATAAATGTATAGTGTATAATAAAGCTAAACTATATATTTTATTTCTTAGGAGATATTAAATACTTTGCTTCTCCAGCACTTTTGCCATCATGGCAAATTTGTGGGTGTTGTACCAATGCAGCATCCGTTCCCTCTTTCATGCTACCTCCTGCCTTCCTCCTACGTGATTGAAACTACTTGAGAACCCTTCCCACAGCAGGGTGTACCTACCTTTATAGTGTTAACACTATATTAAATAGCAGCACATATGATGTTTGTCACTCTATTCCTGTGTCTTGCTTGCAAAGTGAGAACAGTGAAGAAGAGCCAGTAGAACCATCAAGGATTCTCCTGCTCTTACTTGTCAATCATTTTCTCATGTTGTGTTGCAGTTAGAGAGAGACCGTTTACTTTGAATTCTACACACAATTTATAGATGAAGTTTTAAGCTCTCTCAGTTGAGCAGGAGTTGATATACCCATCACAGAAACACTTAAGATTTAGATATTGAGCATGAAACCAAGTATGTGTTTGAATAAAGCAAAGAATGTTTGTTGTGCTTTTGTATTACATTTCAGCAGACATAATTGCAAAATGTAAAATGCTAGATCTTCGATGACTAAAATATCCAGTTTGTGAGATAGCTCTAGCTCTGTAGGTGGCTTGTTAATGGTCTGGTCGAGTATCATTCCTTAATTTAGAGTTTAGAATTAATGTTCATCCAAGTCTGCAGAATTATGTAGCCAAATTTAGGAAGGTATGGCTAATTTGTAATTCCGTTCCAGTTTGTAAGTATAGCTACCCTCGATGTTAAATAAAAATTCAGCAATATGGTATATACTTGTAACGTTTTGGTTGTTTTTAAATAAAACAATATATATATATATATATATATATATATATATATATATATATATATATATATATATATATATATATATATATATATATATATATATATATATATATATATATATATATATATATATATCCATATATATATCCAAAATAAGAAGAGTATTGCGGTATGAAATTCTTTTAAAAAAAAAAAATATATATATATATATTTTTTTTAACTTTTTTTTTATTGGACTAACATGATCTTATAAATAATCGGGCTTTAGTAAGCATGGTTTAATAGTAAGTGACAAGTACTTAAGACAACTGATTTTGTCTAACTGTATATTCCATGTCTCTTACTAATCAATTTGTTTTTTTTTTTATGAAACTGGCTTTGCATTTAAGGACCACTATAGTGCCAGGAAAACATACTCTTTTCCTGGCACTATAGTGCCCTGAGGATGCCCCCACCCTCAGGGACCTCCTCCCGCTGGGCTGGATGGCGAGGAAAGGGTTAACTCTTACCTTTTTTCCAGCGCCGGGCGGGGAGCTCTCCTCCTCCTCTTCGGCTGAATGCGCATGCGCGGCAGGAGCTGCGCGCGCATTCATAGGAAAGCATTCATAATGCTTTCCTATGGATGCTTGCGTCTTCTCACTGTGATTTTTACAGTGAGAAGCACGCAAACGCCTCTAGCGGCTGTCAACGCCTTTAGAGGCTGGATTAACCCTATTATAAACATAGCAGTTTCTCTGCTATAAACTGCTATGTTTATAAAAAAAAAAAAGGGTTAATCCTAGAGGGACCTGGCACCCAGACCACTTCATTAAGCTGAAGTGGTCTGGGTGCCTAGAGTGGTCCTTTAAAGAAGCTGAATGAAATTACAAGTTGTTTGTACACTCTGATTTAAATCCATTATTAATGTAGCAACCTTTATTAGTATATTAAACCATGCATATACCTACCTTTCCTTGTGTTCCAGCAGCATGATATAGTGAGTTCTACAAGGAACATAAAGTGCCCAATATCGATGGCATAGCAACTGCTAACAAATGTAGATAAGTGTCTAAATGTGACTTCATAAGTAAATGGCAAACATGATTTTCTGTTTCATTTTTGTAATCTATATAGAGGCAGTCTGAGAATCGCTATTTTTGACAGCATGCAGTTTGCTAATCCTTTACTGCAGTCAATATGTTTTACTTTTCTTCAATACTTTGCTTTTTTTAAATAGAAAATCCGTTTTGTAACTTATGTTGCCATTTGAATGTCAGTAATTTCTTCTGTAGCAATTGGTGAGTAATTATGTCTAATTAAACAAATAAACCTGGTTATCTTTCTCTATAGTCCTGTAGTCTCTCAGCATATTATTTGATGGGAGAATATTATCCCATATTGAGGAAAAATCCTGAAATACAATTGATCTGTAGGTATCTTATTTAAAATCTAGATCATTTGTTATTTAAATAATCTGCAACATTTTTTCCCAACTAAGAATGTGGGACACTTGTATTCAAATTTCTCTTTTCCAGTTATTTTCTAAACCAAAATAACCTTTAGTTGCGCAATGAAACTATAAAGCCCATAAATGGTAATTTGCTACTTTGTACATCAAAACATGCCTTTTGATCAGCCCACACACATCGTGAGGTTGTGATGGCAAACATTAGACATGAATTTTCGCGCTCGCTGTTCAATTTTTAAAATAGGCTGCATACAGTTCTGCAGCATTGTTGTGGATCAATCAGCAGAAATGTCTCTGGGTTCCACACTTGTTGCCTCCACTATTAGACCTTGATACATTTTTATATATTTATCCCATTGTCTCATTCCCAAAAAAATGTAGTTTATGGAATATTGGTTATTCTAGATAAAAATGCATTTATTTGACAGAATATGATTACTACTCTTAATTTAATGTTTTGGGTTTTTTACCCAACTTAAATATTTGTGAGTTTTTGCTTCCATGGTTACACTTCTTATAATAAAGAGTTTGAGTGAGATATATAATGTTTTAAAATAGTTTATTTTAGTTCTCCCTAGGTATAAGAGATTTTAGTGTACCGGCAGTATATAAAAACTGTTTGAAGTGTGTGCGTGTTACGATTACAAACACAGCTATAAAGTGACGATATTAAATGCTGACAAAAAAAACCAGTATCATAGGTAAAATTAGCATGGTGGATTATATGTGATACTCAAATATCACTTAAAGCTCTGAACTTTGTACTTGGCTGTATGTTTTAGACTTCAATGTATGAGTTGTGAGACCCCTTTCTATGGTAAGATATATCTACCCCTTTACATCCCCGGTTTGTAATCCATTACCTTTTGCATCAAACCACCTTAAAAATCTTGGTGTGGAAAATGACTTAAGTATGTTTAAAGCCGCTTATTAAACATAAACGTTGCTGCAACTAATCGCAATAAATACTTTGTAACTCGATGTATGAGGGTAAGTCGTTATCTGGGTAAACACTGTATCTGCATAAATTCTAGAATAATTTTTCTGGTTATAGTTTGTACTTGATGTACGTGTACCTTTTTTTTGTTTTTGTTTTTTTTATATATAAAAGAACTAGTTTGTGTATAGTTTTACAGACACCGCTTACAACCTAAAGCTATGGGACAAAAATTAAAAGCCGGGCTGTGATGAAACGTGTAGGTATATTTTGTGTCCAACACCCTTCAACTGCATTTTAATCATGGATTTCCAGATTACAATGCCGAGAGAGGGGGCGCATGGTGATAATTCCCTTTTGTACTGTACTTTTAATGTGTTCTCTTTTAAATGTATTGTACTGTAATAATATAACTATCGATTGCCTTGTATAGGACCTTAACATATACCATCGCCAATTCCAAGTTTTTCGATGCATGTTGACAGTTAGCATCTAAAACAAATAACTTTTGATCCATGGTGCTATCTCCTCTTATGGTGCTTTTATAGATGCTAACTGCACACCTGCTAAGCAAAGCTTGAATAAAAGAAAAAACATGTTCCGTATTGCAGCGTTGTCCGTTTATAATGACATAAGAACAATATTTTGATAAACTTGAATTTCCTGTCAAAGATTCATTGACAATCCAAGTAAAACTTTTATATGTAGGGTGTTTCATTTCTTTTTCATTTTCTTCCCTTTTTTTTCTTTTCTTTTCCTTATTTTATTTATGTATTTTTTTTTCTTTTTAAGATAGCAGCTCTGTTCTGAAACCATGCTTCATATACAGAAACCACAACATGTCTGTTTTTGCCAAGGAGTTACCGGACACTTTCTAACTAACCCTTCCCATGCCATGGAAGGGGTTACGACTTCACACAATCCTGATATGGCCAAGAAGCTTAATGCTAGCTCTGACAGTAGTTCATGATTATATCACACTAACAAAATATTCCAAATGAAATACGGTACTTTACGAATATTAAACACAAATACAGTGACACTTGTTTTATAAAGTTAATTTCTTTTGCATGGTACTTTTTTTGTTTGTCATGTAGTTTGCATTGGAAAATAAAACAAATCATAAAGCAAGTGAGGAAAATTATTTATATATATATATATATATATATATATATATATATATATATATATATGGGAAAAAAAAGAGAAAACGGGCAGTGACTGTTTTATTGACTCGCAAAAAATAAAATAAAAAGTTGCCACCACGATAGTATTTTGCTGTAGCAGTATGGTGGTCATAGAACAAGTTGCTGTTGGGTGTGAAGATCAGGTATCTAACCAAACATGCAAATACATTATTTTATGTTGGGTAGATTGTTGAGATTGCTTAACCCCTTAAGCTACCAAACTTCTGGAATAAAAGGGAATCATGACATGTCACACATGTCATGTATCCTTAAGGGGTTAATAACCACAATTCATACTGAGCTCCACAAATTCCACTCTATCAAGCTTTAAGGTGCTGTCTTTCAAGGGCTCCGATGTGGCCACTTTTATTATGGACATGCAATCAATGAAATTCGGAAACAAAACAAACCTCGATGGACAGACCTGAGCTGGAACGTTAATCTCGGTTATGGTTATGCTTGTAAATATGAGTATGTGTTTGCTTGGAGATATATAGGAGTGGCTTTGATTTCCCTATGACCCTTTACCCTTCCCCAAAGTGTCTTATTCCGTCCAGCAGTCTTTAGTATACAGGGATTGTGTATGATGATGCTTTTGAATATGGATATATGTATGTAACACAAGCTTGTATAACAATCCATAAATTATTTGTCTTTAAGTGGTGCTAATTTTAAGGCATTATGAAAAATGCCAATAAAAAAATATTTTTCTCCAACCTTCTTCACTATACATGGTAGATATGATGCCCCACTGCTGGTTCTTATAAGGGACTTGGGCATGACGTTCTTTCAGTGCAATTTTCCTCATTACAGAAAAGGCTTATTCTTTCCAACATCGCTGAATTGATGACAGCTTTACTTTACAGTCCCTTTTGCTAAAGTTTCTTGGCCCTATGGATTAAAACCGAAATAGTCTTGTTGGATAAAATGAAACAAACACACAATACATGAGCTGCTGTTATAAACAAAACAAAAATAATGTTAAAAAAATACCCTAAGTATATTTTGTATCTACTTGAACTCAAGTCAGTAATGTTTACCCCAGTTACTGAGTGATATTGCCTATTGATGTTTTGCCACTATATTTGTTCTGTCTTAGAAATAAATTTGCTTCTGTGTGTATCTCATAGTCTTGAGTTTTTATTTATTTTATTT
Organism: Pelobates cultripes; assembly: GCA_933207985.1. Lineage (NCBI taxonomy): Eukaryota > Metazoa > Chordata > Amphibia > Anura > Pelobatidae > Pelobates > Pelobates cultripes. The sequence continues at coordinate 34,916,050 of OW240916.1, forward strand.
TTTTAACGTCTCAAATTGCTTTTTAAAATATATATTTTTTTTTTTTACATTATTTTACCATTATAATTACTTGTGGTTTACAATCTACATGGAAATTAAAGAAATGGTTCTAAGAATACAAACCATCGTTTAATTTTTGGACCTGATTTAATACAGTGTAGCTGTGCCATCTAAAGTAAGAATCTACAAAAACACAGGAACTAATGGTGTGTACAATGATTGTCATTTTTAATTGTTTATATAAGTGTATTGATCACATGGCATGTGAAATAGGGTATAAAGTTTACTTAAACTATCCTAAACAAAAATCACTGCAAACCTCTGTGGATGATAAGTGGTGATCTTCATAAGATACAATTTGTTGAAAATTACCTTGATTCTAATGAATTATAACGTGCAGAAAAAAAGTAAATTAAAATAAAAATGCCTTAAAACTTTGACGTTCCTACACTTGCAAAAGACATTGTACATCAGCAGACTGGCCCTAACAGACATGCAAGACCTGCAACCAGGAACCTTTTTATTATGATCTGTGTTTTGTTTTCCTAACCCATAATTCTTTACCCAGTAGTCAACTATGGGATAAGTAATAGCAGTCATTGTTACACTTTCATCATATTGGGAGAGTATTTCTGATTTAGACTTGTTCTTCACCCAAATGGATTTTGTGATTCAAGCTGCCAACTCTTGCACATGTGCAGACATGGCTTAAAGGACCACTATAGTGCCAGGAAAACCCTTGTTTTCCTGGCACTATAGTGCCCTGAGGGTGCCCCCACCCTCAGGGTCCCCTTCCCACCGGGCTGGATGGAGAGGAAGGGGTTAAACGTACCTCTTTTTCCAGCGCCGGGCGGGGAGCTCTTCTCCTCCTCTTCGGCTGAATGCGCATGCGCGGCAGGAGCTGCGCGCGCATTCAGCCAGTCCATAGGAAAGCATTCACAATGCTTTCCTATGGATGCTGGCGTCTTCTCACTGTGATTTTCACAGTGAGAAGCACGCAAGCACTTCTAGCGGCTGTCAAGAGACAGCCACTGGAGGCTGGATTAACCCTATTATAAACATAGCAGTTTCTCAAACTGCTATGTTTATAATAAAAAAAAAAAGGGGGGTTAACCTGGCACCCAGACCACTTCATTAAGCTGAAGTGGTTTGGGTGCCTATAATAGTTCTTTAAATTAGGCTCATTTGAGAGCAGAAGAAAGGATAGGAGAAATGTACTCGGCGTGTAAACGCTGTGCTCAAAAGTTGGGTGGATCTTGTGAGCCGAAGCAGGAAGTAAAATACCTCTTTTGATGTGACTGGTCATTGGTGCAATATTATAACTACACTGATTTTTACTACAACTATTTATAAGCCACAGTGTGCCACAGTAACCTTAGACAAACACATTAATACCAAGGTAGCCAGCCTTGTTTGTTTGTGAAACCATTTCCACCATTAATTACAGAGGCTAGCTTAAAGTAAATTTAAAAATGATTAAAAAAATGTGATCAGCAAAAAGTGAAGGCAGAAGTAAGGAAACACTTAAGTGACTCGGGAATAAACTGACCCTGAACAAGTATTGTTTTGTGGACAGGCTCTGAATTTCTGAAGCCTCCAGTCTGCCATGAAAAAAAAAATGCTATATCGTATTACATTATTAATTTTGGAGTGTCCCTTTGGGACATATGCAGAGACCAATTAGTGGAAGACATTGGGGACACATCTAAATACAAAAAAAAGAGAAACCATTTCTAAACATGACTCCCGTTTCTTATAGTGTTTAGTAAGTAAATCACAAAAAATCTGATGGTAATCATCACAGAGGTTAAACACAGAAAAGATAAACAGGAATGTGGATATTACTTTAAGGGACTTTTTAGGCATGGTAACTTCCGTTTCTTATATTAATTTTTGCTCCCAGAAAATGCACTAGGGGTTATTTTGGGGGATGTCTTAATTTTTAAGGGGGAAAATGGTAGTAGGCATGTGCAAGAAAGCAGGACTATGTTCGGGGGAATTCCCCTGAACATAGACCAGTTAACTAGGGCATGGAATCCTGTGAATCTATGTTCTGGGAAACTTGCCCAAACATAGATTAGCAAACTAGCGACGATCTCAACTAGGGCTTATTTTCGGGTAAGGGCTTATATTAGATCGGACTTATTTCCAGGGGATGTCTTATTTGCAGGGAAAAGCACAATTTGTCATTAAGACACTTCATCTTAAGTGCGGTGGTCATGTACTTTTAACCCTTGAATATAAAGCATTACCTTTTTCACATTGCCATTCATTGGCTGAAACCCCAGCTGTCCTCTCTTTCTCTCTCTCTCTCTGCCAATGGCTAACATTCTGTGCAATAAAAGTTGCACAGAATTGACCTTAGAAAGCCCGGAACTCAAGTTCTGGACTGGCTGATGTCACCCAGATGTCGCTGCCGTAGTTAAATGCTGCACTTTATACTCCAGGCACCATCATCACTTGAAATCACTGAGGTGGTCATGTTGCTTGGAGTACCCTTTAAAATCATAACATCTTTAAAGAATAACTCTAAGATTAAATAGTTTAGCAGCTTGAATGAATTTGACCATTTTATTATTTATAGCTAAGAGCTCATTTCCAGTCAAGAAGTCTTATGATATATTTTAAGCCTCCTGTACCAGATTAAATATTTATGGGGTCCTGTCTTTAAAGTGAAAAATAAACTATTCCAGAATTAAATATTCACATTAACTGCTCTGCTTCAAGACTAATCTCAAATAAAATCGAAATGCGTTTTTGGACTCCATATGTATACTCTGTTTACATTTTCATGTATTTGAGCTGTTAAAGGACCACTATATTGCCCTGAGGGTGCCCCCATCCTCAGGGACCCCCTCCCGCCGGCTGGATAGCGAGGAAAGGGGTTAAACTCTCCTTTATTCCAGCTCTCCGCCTCCGATCCTCCTCTTCGGCTGAATGTGTATGCGCGGCAAGAGCTTCGCGCGCATTCAGCCGGTCTCATAGGAAAGCATTTACAATGGACGCTTGCGTGTTCTCACTGTGATTTTCAATTACAATGACTGTAGTTTGGTGCAGCCAAGGATGAGGCTCCATAAGTCGGTGTGACTTACTTCAGTCTAAAAATGTTTAGTGCTCATAAACGTTGTATAGCTCTCACTGTCCATTTCAGTAACATTTATCCATCAACATGTTTGCCAAGCCCTTTGATACATGCTGTTTTTCAGTGCTAATCGTTGCATCCAAAGTCCACTTCCAGATATTATAAAATGGACATAGGTCTTTCAATACAAGGATAAACAAATCGAAAGGTCCTGTCTTTAAAGGGAAAAATATTCTCAATTAAATATTCACATTTAAAGTACTTTTGCTCGCTGAAAAGCTTTCTGTGTGAAGTGTCATTTTTTTTTTTTTTCATTTTGGAAATAGTGCAGATTTCAATAGAAATTGACACTTTAATAAATTATTTTGGTTACACCCCCTGGCTTTTCAATAATACAACTGATTCTTGTTTGGTTAGCTTATTTGCAGCAATTGCCCAGAGCTACTGCCTTGCAAAAACTTCTCATTGAGCTGCATTGGGAAGTCTGTGATTGGTGAGTCACAGAAAGTCTGGGTGTAGTTAGAAGGGGAGCGTTTGCAAAGTAAGCAGATAAGAGAGCTGCAGTTTTTGGAAGCTGTTTTTAGACATAACTCCAATGAAAAAATGCATAATTAAATGCATGTACGTTCATTTGTGGTATTTCTACTAAAGAGCGATTGTTTATTATGTATTTGGGTAGTGGAGGATCCCTTTAATGACACCTGCTTCAATCTCCAAGTATCAGACTTTTAGCTACAATAGTAATGGTGTAACATTTTTCCCCCCCTTTTTCTTGGAATTGGCTGTAGTTTTCATCAATTTTCAGCCTTAAACAAATTAGTGTTAATTTCACTTTTAGTCAAATTAAAGGAACTCTAAAAGCACCATAATTACTAAAGTATACTGTAGTAGTAATTATGGTGTCAAGAGTGCATTGGTGACAACACATTGTAAGTAGAGATGTTGCGAACGGTTCGCCACGAGCTGTTTGCGGCGAACTCCGGTCAGCTGACACATCCTGGCCAATCTCCAGCAGACCCTCCCTCCCAGACCCTCCTACTTCCTGGATGGTTCGCGACATCTCTAATTGTAAGTATTCAAACTGTTTTACAATTGCCTGAGTCCTTAACAAAACAAAGCACCGTATCCCCCCCAAAAAAATATTAGAAGGTAATGTAATCAGGGGAACCCAAGTGCTAAGAGGAATTCAAAGTATGTAATAAAAAAAAAAAAATCAAAACTTTATGGTAAACATGTACATACAACAAACATACATAACAATAGCAAAATTGTAACAACATGATTGCAAGTTGTAATTATGTTACAATATAATAATAGTAACATTAAACTATTGCTATATTTACAGTACCCTTCATATGGCACCTAGGTTTAGATGCTGTACCCATGATCTAGTTACACGCGAGCACTTATTCCAAGCACATTATGTATGTTTGTTGTGTTGACCTGTTTACAACAAGGTTTTGAGTTTGTAATTACATACTTTAAATTATTTGATTCCTCTTACCACCTTAAGTTCTCCTGGTCATGCGTGGGGGATATTGTCAGTACTTGGAAGATATTCAGTTTTGTTAAGAAATTGGTTAACCGGGTCATTTCTCAGGGTCATTTAGGAATCTATTTGTATCCCTTAAAGAATGGTGTGATACTTTGACCAATGTTCCTATTTTTACTTTGCTTGAGTCCTTACCTGGGGATTCCTGGGTGTCATTCCCTGCCTCCACAGCATTGTAGTGGTTATGGTGTCTGGACAGTTCCTTTAACAATATTAAGAACACGGATTTACAACATAGAAAAAGTATGTGTACATTAGGATACACACTTTCAAATAACATCAACAATGAACATACCTTTCCTTATCTTTTCGCACACCCCAGTCCAGTGGTCAGAGTGGAAAGTGAGCGCATAATACTCCTTAGTTTTATATGACATTTTCCAAGAATAGTTTTTGGTTATTCTTCAGAGAATGGATGTTCGCATTAGCATATATTTTGTTAATTTATTGTTTGTGATACTTACAGGAACACTGTTAATACAAAATGTGCTAATTCTTAAATTTATGAAAATAAAAAATATTTTGTCGGATCACTAGTCCTATTTTATGTATGAAATACTTCGAGATCATTGAGTAAAAAGCAATCAATTTGATTTGTCCGATACATTCCCAAAGGTGAGATATAAAGCACAAGAAAATACTACAACTATCTCTAATATTAATGGTGGCTCATTTGATTTCAAGGTCTTCTAAATCTCACTCAGGCTGCCCAGCTGATGCAGTCGATGCTTCATGGATAAGCAGGTGGCCATGGCAACGCATCAGTTTTGCAAAGGTATATTGTACATTCGTAGATTTTATGGTATGTTTATTAAAGTAAGAGATTCTATGTTTGTGTGTCACATCCTTCAGTAGAATGTCAGGATAACAAACTCTCAGCCCTGTGTCTCTTACTTTTGTTTCTCCCACTCCCTATATTTGAGTGTTCACGCTACCATCCTTAGCATTCTTGTGTGTGTCTCAGACCCTTTTTATTTCCCAGTCTAATGCTATTTCTGTCTTATTAGGTCTCCTAAAAAGCCATATTTCATCCTTCCTTAGCCATGTGTCCAGACACACATATAATGTTTTTTTTTGTTTGTTTTTTTTGGAGCACTCCGAACACCTAAAGCACTTCAGCTTCAAGAGAAATCGCAACATTTATAAATATCCTAAACTACATATTCCTGACTGTCTTCCGTACAGCCATCAAGGCATCTTTCAAACGGCTTTATGCCATAACACATAACTGATCAGATTTTCCAGCAGATTATCACTAGTGACATTCTGGAGTCGGAGCAGAGCTGTGGCGAGGAGACCCTCACACTGTTGGATTAGAGGTAAATTAGTTAACTCTTTATTTTACAGGCACTGGAGAGGCAACAGTCACCCAGTGCACGCAATAACACTCCAATGTTATTAATCACAACGATTAACCATAAGGCTACCCTGGGGAGCCGCCAAGGGCCAGGTGTTAGATAGAGGTTCCAAACTCGGGCTCCATTAACCATCCCTATGTGAATCATGCCTAGGGCCCAGTGGAATCTAAATCCTTCTCTGCGCTGGAATTTTCCTTTAAATAACTTGTGAACAGCACAAAATCAGATCCTTTTATGGAACGCCAAATAATGTGAGTCAGTCTGTGTGTAAGTATTTAATCCAATTGATTTCTTTCAAACTTCAAAGAGGAGGAGCTTGCCAGGTTGATATGGATATCCTGAAATCCTAGGTTCATATGGATATCCGGAAATTCCCAGGTTGATATGGATATCTGGAAATTCTAGGTTGATATGGATATCCGGAAATTCCCAGGTTGATATGGATATCCTGAGATTTTAGGTTGATATGGATATCCTGAGATTCTAGGTTGATATGGATATCCGGAAATCCTAGGTTGATATGGATATCTGGAAATTCTAGGTTGATATGGATATCTGGAAATTCTAGGTTGATATGGATATCCAGAAATTCCCAGGTTGATATGGATATCCGGAATTTCTAGGTTGATATGGATATCCGGAAATTCCCAGGTTGATATGGATATCCGGAAGGTTGATATGGATATCCAGAAATTCCCAGGTTGATATGGATATCCTGAGATTCTAGGTTGATATGGATATCCAGAAATTCTAGGTTGATATGGATATCCGGAAATTCCCAGGTTGATATGGATATCCTGAGATTCTAGGTTGATATGGATATCCGGAAATTCCCAGGTTGATATGGATATCCTGAGATTCTAGGTTGATATGGATACCCGGAAATTCCCAGGTTGATATGGATATCCTGAGATTCTAGGTTGATATGGATATCTGGAAATTCTAGGTTGATATGGATATCCGGAAATTCTAGGTTGATATGGATATCCGGAAATTCCCAGGTTGATATGGATATCCTGAGATCCTAGGTTGATATGGATATCCGGAAATTCTAGGTTGATATGGATATCTGGAAATTCTAGGTTGATATGGATATCCTGAGATTCTAGGTTGATTTGGATATCCGGAAATTCCCAGGTTGATATGGATATCTGGAAATTCCCAGGTTGATATGGATATCCTGAGATTCTAGGTTGATATGGATATCTGGAAATTCTAGGTTGATATGGATATCCTGAAATTCCAGGTTGCTGTGGATATCCTGAAATCCTCAGGTAGATATGGATGTTGTGTGTCTGAGTGATGTGACACAAGCAGGTTGGGCTGTGCGCATGCCTGAGTGAAGGAAAAAATGGCAGATTTGAAAACTGATTGTTAATTCTCTTTCTTACCCCTGTATCTACACAAAAACATGTTAAACCTTATCATGAGCGTCCATACAGTATTTGGGAAGTGAGCACTGATATTTTTTTTTTTTATATTTTTTTTTTGTGACGAGGCATGTCAGAATTTAAGTGAACTAGTCCTCATTTTTATTTCTTACACACATCCTTTTTATTTCCCCGTGTGAAATCTGAGTTTTCTTGACACTCGTGCCCTGCTCAATGGATCCAGTGCCCCTTTGTGGACATCAACCTCATCTCCAGCACTGCCCCACTTTGGGAAACATTGTAAAGCTCCACTTTCCCCCTCCACTTTCCTACCCCCATGATACTGATGTGCTTGCTTAATTTCCATCACAGTAGTCCATTGAATATATTGACGTAAGAAGTCCCTCCGTCCTCCTTCAATCTCAAATTCACAGCTCTTCAGAGGTTGCTGGCTGGGAAAACGATGCGCTCATAACGTGTCGGAGTTGAAGGAAAGCAAGACAAAAGCTCGTAGGCGTTTTCTCTTGCTAACAGACATCAGCATAGAATGTATGCCAATTGTCTGATTGACAGTTGGGAGGGGGCAATATCTTCTAACCATTCTATTTGCAAAATCTATACATTGGATAGCAATTTCCACTATTACAATCTATATATAGTATGAGGAGACCTATTTACAGAGCTAAAGTAGTAAGTACCATGATGGGTGACCTTTAAAGAATTCACATTATAAATAAAATGCAATACGTGCGTGAAAATGCAGAAATAAATATTAACAATAATATAGAGAGAAACATACGTTACAATGGACACATTAAAGCTTCAACATGACTATATGAAGATGTTTTCATAGTATTAACAGTTACCTACTTAAACTGGCTCTGTTATCAGACATTTTTTATTTTCCGACTGGATTATCATTTTAATTACTCTATATGATATTTGCCTATTTTGACATTTAAATTATTTCTATGTTATCTACATTTTCCTGTGACTTTTTCTCATTTCATTGATTTTCTGGTCACACTATACACTCAAGCAAAGTGAAATTCTTTGAGATATAGAAAAACATTGGTAGAATGCACTTTTTCATAACAACCACGAGACGTTTTTAATCTTCTGTCCCAATCCTTCTCTTACACATTCATCTTTCCCTTGTTTCCAGCCTCTTCTCCATGACTTAGTTCTGGTTTTCCACCTACCCATATTGCAGCATCCCTCGGACGTTGCTTCAGCCTCTTCCCCTGAAGTTTCCAGTGTCCAGTGTTATTTACACCCTTTACCTACTTGTACTACAACTTCTCTTTCCCCATATTACAACCTCCACCCTCCACATTTCCAGCAGCCCTTAGCTTTCCTTTTTGGACAATAGAGGGCTTTATCAAGCCATCAGACACACAATGTGTCAAAACGTTGCCTGTCATTTGGGATGGTTGAATAAAACACACATTGCATACGTTGCACACACATTGCACCTAAAATTACCCAGTGCTTTAGCTTTATCTCTTTGAAATACTTTTGGATCCTTGGAGTCGAAACCTTTTTTCACAACACAGGTACCAAAAATTTTGGAACATGAATAGTGCCCCTCCTATGCGCTTAGTTTTTTTTGTGTCGTTAGTACAACCAGGCCGTCTATCAATTGCTGGTACATGAGTCCGTAGGTATAATAGACGCACCGACTGAATCCGGACTCAACTCGACAAAGTGAGAGGCAAATCATGTGATATCTTGTGATCTTCCAAACTGGTCCACAGCTTGCCTGCTTGGGCTTATAATTATAAATCTAGTAGTACCTGATAGGCCTTACCTGAGTGTTTAGGATATTTAATACCTAAATTAATTGTCAAATAAAGCACCAAAGTGTTGCATTATCAATCAAGCTGAATTACATGTGTAGGGGGTGCAACAGTAAATGTAGCAAAAATGATTAAAAAAAAAAAAAAAAAACAGAAATAGAAAACATCAGCACTTTTTTCATATATATCTAGTCTCACCATTGCAAGACAAATATATAAGTGAAAGGGAAAAAAAGCTCATGTGCATTAAATTACCCTTCTGCTGTCCTGATGTATCCAATCCTTATAACGGTAAATCCCAACTAAAAACATAAAAAATAGCAAGTCCATAATTAAATCTCCTGTGCAATTACTGTGTTTTTCTTTCGACAACAATGAAAAAAAAAAAAAAAATTTCAAGGCCAATTCAATAAAACAAAAAACAAAACTGCAGTTGCCAAAAAAACAAAAGAAAACCACTATCCTTCTTCATTCTTGTCATTTTCGATGTATTTAGAACCTCTCGGTACCTAGAGTAATTAGAAGATATTTTTTTTTTTTTGCAGACAGTAACATTATGTAATGTAACATTGTGGCTGGTTTGAAATGTAAAGAATATACAGTTTATATACAAAGAAATCCGAATGCACACCATAACAACTGCGAAGTCTATTTGACTAATACATCTTTTATTCAAACAAATAAAACATACAATATACCAAACAAACATACAAAACAAACAAGGCAGGACACTTTATGCAAAAATAATTACCACAATTTCAGAAGGCTAATAGTTCAAAACATCAACCACCAATACCTCCCAACATTTCGGCACCTCACTGGCTGCCTTTCTCAAGGGTGTCTGCATCCCTACATACGCATGTGCAGGCTTATATCTCCACTCCAGCATCGATTAATAACCGAAACCGGACGTGACATCACCACGTCCGGTATCGGCATTAAGTATTGCAATGAGAGTTATTGCTACATATCACCCACTCAGGATTCTGCCCCCAATATAAACAGCAAAAGAAAAAGAAAAAAAATGAGTAAACCTCAAATAGAATGTCCTTCCTATACGATCACTCACATTTGTACTTGCGCATGCGTATGGATTACTACAAGAGGGCACCTGCGCCATCTTGTTAACTGGAATATTTCCCTAGAGCTGACCATCATGCTCACACATGCGCAATACTTACTCATGCGTATTAAATATTATAAACGTGTACCCGCGCCGTAGTACAGCACTGACATGGTGAAGCACCATGAGCTGAAGAAAGACGTTGGCGACATCTGCATTGGACAGGATTAGGTAAGTATTTCTAATCTCGGCTGCTCCCCCTGATCACCGCACACCAGGCAGCAAACTCATAAGGTGAGTATTGATGGTATTCTTCCTGGTATCTTGTGGAGCAGTTGCACGGTCTACAGCAAATATGTCCAACCTGTAGCCCATGGGGAAGATGACATCTGAGATGCTGGGGCGGTGAGGAAGGTAAGAAGCCCATTACACAGCTCCCTTGCGCGCCCTGCCGTGTGTCAGCAGCTGGGATATGACATCACTACTAGGTGCGCAAGGGACCTGTGCAGGAAGAGCACAGTGATCTTATCACAGCAGTAACCACTGTCCACCAGGAAGAGGATCCACTCCAGCCTTCTCTGAGCAAGGTAAATAGGCTGGGTGGACCTCTTAATTACTAAATGTATGTGTAAGAATGTGATTTTTGTGTGTGTAGTAATTGCCAGTAATTGTATGTCTGTGATTATGTGTATCTGTGTGTATGTCTGTGTGTGTATATATCTGATTATGTGTGTGTATGTATGTGATTGTGTGTATAGGTCTGCGATTGTGTCTTTGATTGTATTTGTGTATGTCTGTGATTATGTGTGTGATTGTATGCATGTATGTGTGTGTATATCTGTTATTGTGTGGATGTCTTTGTGTATGTATATGATTGTGTATATAAGTCTGTAGTTGTATGTGTGTGTCTGTGATTATGCATGTATATCTGTAAATATGTGTATGGATGTGATTGTGCTGATAGATCTGTTATGTGTATGTCTATGATTGTGTGTATGTCTGTGTGAGTGTGTGTGTATAGGTCGGTGATTGTATGTGTGTATAGGTCTGTGAATATATGTGTGTGTGTATATATCTGTGATTGTGTTTATCTGCATATCTGTGGTTATGTGTATATGTATATACATGTGTATGTGTTTAGTAGATGGCTCCCTAATCTGATATCCTTAAAGGGACACTATAGTCACCTGAACAACTTTAGCTTAATGAAGCAGTTTTGGTGTATAGAACAGGCCCCTGCAGCCTCACTGCTCAATCATCTGCCATTTAGGAGTTAAATCCCTTTGTTTATGAACCCTAGTCACACCTCCCTGCATGTGACTTGCACAGCCTTCCATAAACACTTCCTGTAAAGAGAGCCCTATTTAGGCTTTCTTTATTGCAAGTTCTGTTTAATTAAGATTTTCTTATCCCCTGCTATGTTAATAGCTTGCTAGACCCTGCAAGAGCCTCCTGTATGTGATTAAAGTTCAATTTAGAGATTGAGATACAATTATTTAAGGTAAATTACATCTGTTTGAAAGTGAAACCAGTTTTTTTTTCATGCAGGCTCTGTCAATCATAGCCAGGGTTGGTGTGGCTAGGGCTGCATAAACAGAAACAAAGTGATTTAACTCCTAAATGACAGTGAATTGAGCAGTGAAATTGCAGGGGAAAGATCTATACACTAAAACTGCTTTATTTAGCTAACGTAATTTAGGTTACTGTAGTGTTCCTTTAAATATGGCAATCCCACTTAAGCATAACAAAAAAGGTAATTATCTACTAAACAAATGAAATATCAAAACTGAGAAAAGACCTTTTGAAGTTTTATTATATAAATTAATTATATTACATATTTTATGTGCGGCCCAAGACAATTCCTCTTCGCACACTGCAACCCGGCAAAGCTGAAGGGTTGGACTCCCATGGTCTACAGCAATCCCGGAGGATGTGGATTATCTATCTCTTTATCTGCACTATCTGGATGACTCTTCACTGATGGATTGAAGTAACTCTATGTTTCTTTTAATTGGTCGCTCGGGTGGGAAGAATGCATTTATTGTTGTCCTACTTTTTGTATGTTGGTGGTGATGTATGAAATGTATCTCATCAAGGATCTCGAACATGTAATGGAACTGACCTGTTTATTGCAAGTCTATTTCTAGCCGCGTCAGTTAAAATATATTAAAATGTTTCATTTTGTTATTGTCATTTTTTTGTACATGATTTTACAAGTCTTTTATATGACATTTGAGATATTCTTAATATTTATAAATGCTCAGTATGGTTCTGGAATTTATCGTGTGCTGTGTGCTTACAAGTACTTCTTGCTAGGTTTGGCAGTTGTCATGGCAACTGTAGCTGTTGAGTTTCTCAGATATAGTTTTAAACATTGTTTCTTTACTTGTCCTTATTGTATTATATTGTTTGCAGGAAAATGTCGACCTAATACATAAAATAGAAAAAGCTGATCTCTGTTTCTTGTGGTCAACCTTTAATGCTGGTCCTTACAATTACCCTTTTAACACTGTTAGCTCTTTTTATAAATATGGAAAAGGCTTGTGCTTTTAAGGGTTTATTAGTATAGTTGTTTTTGTGATATCTGGATAACGTGCTATGGGTTATTATATCAGTACGTGCATATTTTGGGGCAATCTCTGCAACAACATTTAACACCTTTTTTCACCCTGTCATCTTAAAAAAAATCCATTACTTCTCTGGAAATTGCATTGAAAATTACCAGTAACTCAGGATAACCTTTGTTTTTTCTAGTGATGTGATATTCCATTTCCTTTTAAATGTATTTTTAAAAAATTTAGCAATCCACGTCACAATCCAGTTCAGTGCTGGCACAGCCAAGGCACACGTAGTTACATAGTTGCATAGGCTGAAAATAGACTTGCGTCCATCAAGTTAAACCTTCCTCACATTTGTTTTTTGCGGTTGATCCAAAAGAAGGCAAAAAACCCAGTTTAAAGCGCTTCCAATTTTGCAACAAACAAGGAAATAAATTGCTTCTTGACCCCAGAATGGCAGTCAGATTTATCCTTGGATCAAGCAGTTATTACCCTACTTCTTGAATGGTTCAGGCCCCCGCCTCTATACTGCCACTGGTTTTCCATTAGCCCATCTTTCCTGGCCTCCCTTCCCTTCTGGTCAGATCAGACAGATGGAGAACTTGGTCTTGGCAAGTATGGTGAGATTTAGCTGTTTTTTTTTCCTGCAGGGCAAGGGATACTTTAACCAAAACCACAGTTTTATGAAAACATTGTTTTTGGTTTTTTTTGTTGCATTATATTTGAATATTATAAGCAAATATAATATAAAAAAAAGTGGATGTTTCAGTTCCCCTTTAAATTGCTACAATTTTTATTTTACATTTTTTTATTTTAGGAATAGCCGTGAAATCATGCAAGAAATAATCAAAGTGACTGTGCCCTGATCTCCAAATGTGATCGGATTCTGAATCGATCTAGCTAACTATTGTTAGCTAAAGAATGAGTTCAGGGAATTAAGACGAAAACTGAAGAAAAAGACTTCCAAGGTAGTATTTTCAGAAATATTAGCTGTCCCACACGCTACAGTAGAAATGCAGCGGGAGATTATGGAGGTTAATGCGTGGCTGGAATCATGGTGTAGGAAGGAGGGTATTGGCTTTTTAGAGCACTGGGCTAATTTTGAGCTTGGGTGCAATCTTTATAGCCGTGATGGACTGCATCTAAACGGAAGAGCATCTGCAGTGCTGGGACACAGGATGGCTAGAAGGTTAGAAGAGATTTTAAAGTGGAAGGGGAGGAGGGACATAGAGATAGGACAGAAAGAAGATGGGCTTTCGCTCAGCGTATGGGCAGGTGGAGATGGGGAGGGGCAAGATCAGAAAAGAGGATGTATGTACTAGTAATAAACATTCACATAAAGTGACTCATGATAATAATAAACGTATGCTCACTAATGGAAGGAGCCGAAATAACAAAATGGGGGAACTAGAGGCAATAGCATACACTAAACAATATGACATAACAGGCATAACAGAAACATGGTGGGATAAAACACATGACTGGGCTGTTAAAGGGACACTATAGACATCCAGACCACTTAAGCTCATTGGAGTGGTCTGAGTGCAGTGTTCCTAATGCACTTAGTGGTGCAATGTAAAACATTGCAGTTTTAGAGAAACTGCAATGTATACATTGCAGAACTAAGTCAGCCTCTAGTGGCTGTCTACCAGACAGCCAATAGAGGCGCTTCCGGAATCTTACCAGAATTTAGGTCCTTTAACTAAGGCTGGACATCCTGATGCTCTGTATGAGGACATCCAGCGTCAGGGAAATCCCCACAGGAAATAATTAATTTGATGGTTTCCTATGGGTAGGGCCTAATGTGCCAGCTGTGCATGCGCATTACGTCCCCAATGTCACATAACTTTGGAGGTGGTGGAGAGCTGACACAGTGTGGATGGATATTGGTGCTGGGATCGGGTAAATAAATAAAGTGTTTTCAACCCTTTATTGGTAGAGGGGGGCTGTAAAGGGAGGGGTGGGGGGGGCAGAGGCAGCTATAGTGCTAGGAATACAGGTTTGTATTCCTAACACTATTGTAGCCCTTTAATTTAAATGGTTACACATTATTTAGGTTTAATTATAGAAAAAACAGGAAAGGTGGTGGTGTATGTTGATATGTCAACCATGCGATAAAACCAAAGCAAGTGGAATGTGATGAGGACAATGTGGAAGCTTTATGAATAGATATCTGCTTGGGGCAAAAGAAGGTGAATCAATATGGGTTGGCATGTGTTATAAACCACCTAATGTTAATAACTGGGAAAACTGCACATCTGGGTAACATGTTAATATTGGATATTTTAATTATCCGGGCATAAATTGGGATAGAGGGACTAGGAGTTCTGCAAGGGTCATTAGGATTTGGAACCTGTTAAACGTCACAACGGGTACAAGCACCAACTAGGAAGGATGCTTGTCTAAATATGGTTAAGACAAGCAATATTGAACTTTTCACCAACATTCAAGTAGGGGAGCACTTGGGAAATAGTGATCACAATATGGTATCTTTTGAAATAAACTAAAAAAATCTAATGCACATGGGGTATACTAAAAAATAATTTTAAAAAGACCAATTTTAATAAAACGGTCAGCTTTACAACATATTGACTGGTACAAACCCCTAGTGAAAGAAAATCTGTGGATAAATGGAATATCTTCAAACAGATATTAGAGAGGTGCATTTATCAGTATGTACCACTGGGGAATAACTATAAAAGAAACACATTGAAACCAATTTAGCTTAGTGGGAAAGTAAACCAAGAAATACAGAATAAAAAAGGGCATTTAAATTGGACAAATCAAATATATGAGATATAAGGAACCCAATAATGCATGAAAAATTGTGATTTTATTATCTATCTATATATCCTTTTTATGGTTTACTGGACATAATGTTGAAACATTCGTTATATTGTGAAGACAAGATTCAGTGCAAATTCCTGGGGTACCCTGGTAAATGTCATGCTGTTAACAATCAGTTTAACCTCATAGTGGAGAATGGCCACTAAAACAACTGTATTGGTTAAGGTGTATACAGTGCTCCATGACTACTGAAGTAATGCTCAAAATGCGGTCTTCTATACCATGGCAATAATATAAAATGATGAAGAGCCCGCTCAGCCTTTGCATCAACATAGAACATTCATAGACGGGACAATTTCAGGAAGCCAGTACATTAAGAAGGAAACAGAGCCTTCGGAACTTTGTGTAAGAGATACTTACACTTTTTATTTCAAAGATTTAAGATTTAGGAGGATAAGAAGCTGTAAAAGTGTAGAAAATACCTAACTGTGTAGGAAAATGGTTTCATCAGCAGAGAGCTATATTGTCTAGACTAGAGTCTAGTTGTGGAGACTGTCTTTTCTAATAGACATGGATAATTTCCAGAAAACTCAAAGACAGGACTCAGGGGCATTGCTAGGGGGCTGACAGGGGCTGGAGCTCTGGGTGAGGTCCTAAAAACCACCTGGCATTGCCACAGGTTACTCTAAAGATATGCATGGTTTTATTAACATGAATCTAGTTATATATCTTCTTAAGAACATCTTAATACATGTGCATTGAAACACAATGGAGGAATAACACACTTTAGGTTCTAGAAGTACATTTAAATAAGTATTGCATATGTTCTTAAATGTCATTTGTCCTAGATTATCATTTAAATTGTAAATGTGGATAACAGTAAGGTGTTCTAGAACGAGCAGAAGTGGCGATATTACTGCTATAAGACAAGCACAATAAACATACTTTATTTGATCTAGCAATGTATGTATTTTATGGTTTACACAATGGGTATGTCATTTTTGGCTATATCGGTGAAAACATTAGTCCCATTTAAAAGTATCTCAGTGTGAGTTAAGTCTCAATGGACTCCGGCTTATGTTATATAATAGCCCCACTGGTTTATACACACAATGCTTGCTAGTAATTGAGGCTGCTATTCTCCTTGGTACATAACTGATTGTGGGGATCAAATTTCTGTCTCTAGAAATACAACACATAACATTATATTATCAGCCTGCTACTAAATAAAAACATGCACAGAGTAGTACTGTGTAAGGACAAAATCACAGCATTTTGTGAAAATAATAATAAAAAAAAGTGGTTAGATTTTTTTTTGCAAACAGACTTTTTCAATAAAAATAAATTAAATTGTCACATTACAACTGCAAGGAACCTGGTTGTACCATAAAAGAGTGGCAGTTTAGTTACAGGAGACAGAAAACACAATTTCTGGCACTATAGCTCCCTCTGCCTCTGGCCCTTTCCCCACGGTGGTAAATAAAGGGTTTTAAAATCCTTTATTTACTTTCCTGATCCCAACGCCAGATCGCGGCTCCGCCTCCTCCAACATTACTGACGAAGGGGTGCTAACGCGCATGCATGGCATGTGCCGCACACGCATTAGGCCCTCTCCATAAGAAAGCAGTGAATCAATGATTTCCTAAGGGGAAATAGCTGACGCTGGATGTCCTCATGCAGAGTGTTCTACTGTCCCTTTTGACTAGCTTGATCGTGCTCCTCATTTCTGGCACTAGCAGAAGGTGCTGATGCTGCACATTATTATTATCATTATTTATAAAGCACCAACAAAGTCTGCAGCACTGTACAATAGGTGGACTAACAGACACGTATTTGTAACCAGACGCGTTGGACACACAAGAACAGAGGGATTGAAGGCCCTGCTCAATGAGGTTACATGCTAGAGGGAGTGGGGTATAGTGACACAAAAGGTAAGGTGTGGCGGAACCAACCTCGCCACTATGCACTGGAGAAGCCTGGTTGCCAGCCTCCTGCCATGTGACTATGGCCCCTGGGATGTATTGCCCTTTAAAGACATGATTTGGGCATAATGGATTTGTGTTGTGCTGCTGCTAGCCCTTTTAAGAACCATCTGGGGACATACTGTGGAGTTACTGGGTGGCCACCATTTCCTGTATCAGAAGCACATGGTGAGAACAATGGATGGCGGCCATTTTAACTCACAGACACTGTGTGGACTTTTCAGCACGGTGCCATCTCGCCAGTATTTGTTGTACAGAGACATCGTGCGGTGGTTTTGGACTATACAGCAGGGGACACATCATACAGTGATTGTTTTTTATTTAGCCTGTATATGTTCTGCAGAATCTGCATTAAACTGTATTTTCCAAAGTACTGAACGGATCTGGGTGAATTTTGGATATGTGGTTCACCCAGATCCCCCAGTTCCAAGGATATACTTTTATGGGGTTATTGCATGTTTTGGGGTCCCTGTGATGTGTTTTATGAAACTGTATTTCTCTGGCTGTGATAATTAGATTACCCATTGTGTTCAGTAATCATATCACAGCCAGAGGGGAGGATTTTGTGTGGGAGTGTCTGGGTGTATTGTATGGATTGATTGGCTGTTTTGTAACGCCCTGTGGGCTGTACTATGTTTGTGGATTGGGAATAGAAGAGACTGTATGTGACAGTACAGGGAGTTCCTGGTTTTTTTTTTTATAATTCTTTATTTTTGTTGTGGAGAAATCTCCACTGGTTTGAATAGTAATATACAGTCATTCAATGCATAAGAGTAAGGAGTAAACATGACATTAAATGGTAATAACTATAAGACAATCTTGGTGCGCCCTCTCAGGTGGGTGTAGGAATTAAGAAGTGGGAAGCATAATGACCTCCCTCATGAGTTTAGAGGATGACTATTGTGGTACTTCATCCGAGGGACTCTTGCGAAGTTAAAAGTAGTGCATATTGGTAGGGCACTAGCGGCTCGTGTAATTGTAATACGCACGTATTGTTAAGACATGTAGGTAACTTTTAGAACATTTAAGTGAACATAGTGGTAGAACACATTGGTAGCTCATGTGGTGTTAGGGCAGATCCGTTAACCGCACTCGGAGGTAGCTCCAGTGCATCGTGTATAAGGCTTTGCAGTAGAATATATAATTACCTCTTATGGGGTTAAGTCACATAAGTACAATTCTAGTCAACAGTGCTAATAGTACACATTAAGTAAAAGCGTCTCTCTGTGGATCTGAAATGGTTAATAGTGAAGACAACCGTGGGAGCATCAGCTGAGGGATTAAAATAGTAAGATCCCACCTCCCCGGAAAAAAAAAACAACAAAAACACAAAAAATAAAAAAAAATAAAAAAATTGTTTAAGGTTAGTCTCTTGTTGCGCAGCCGGAGTTAAGTCTCTTTTGGGCCTCTGTTCTGGCCTGTCAGGTTTCTTAGCAGCTGCCTCCCTTCAGGGTTACCCGACCTATGGAGGGCGCTGATGTAGTGGCTGTCGTTTCACTGTTGCTGTGCCAGGGTTTTCTTCCCTCTCGGTGGTGTGGGTGTCGGTTGGTAAAGTCCCGTGCTCCGTGGGCACTGCGGGCGGTGGCTGTGATAATTGGAGCTTCTCTAGGAAGGCCGCCGGATCCTCTGCCGCGGACAGCGTCAACACTGCGTCTCCGTGTGGTACCACCAGGATACCTGATGCACCCCATCTATACCTGACTCCGTGGTCTCTGAGGAGTTTGGTGACTGGCATGAATCTGCGTCTCTCCAGCAGGACAGCGAAGGGTATGTCATCAAAGATTCTTACTTGGCAGTTTTCGACAGCTATGAGGGGTGTGCTCCGGGAGCTGGTCAGCATCGCTGTCTTCACTGCCTGGCTCCGGGTGACCGCGATGATGTCCCTGGGGGCGTCCACAGGGGCTGTTGCAGCCTTCCGTATGCGGAACGCATGGGACACGGGCGGCAGCCCACCCTCTCCTCTAACCTCTAGTACAGCTGCCATTTTATTGGCAAAATCCAGAGCAGACTCTGGTCCCACCGTCTCTGGCACCCCTCTGATTCGTATGTTTTTCTTTCGGTGCCTAGCCTCCATTGTAGTGACGGCCTGGGTGAGTCGCTGGAGCTGCTGGGAGAGATCTGTTATGTGAGCTTGGGTCTCTGTGAGGGTTGTGTCCCTTTCTTTCTCTCTTGTCTCGACTGCTCCCAGCCTGGTCATGATGCCGCCCAGCTCTCCTCGCACCCCATCTAGGTCCTTCTTCCAGACCCCCCGAAGCTCGAGTAGGAGCCTCTTAATGTCTCCCTTGGTGGAGGGCGACGTGTCTGAGTCGGAGTCCTCTCTCTGGTAAACTCTGCTGAGGGCCCGTGTGGACATCGAGCCCTCTTCATCTGGGGACGTCTCTGACTCACTGGATCCTCGAGGTCTGGCAGGCGCCATCTTAGGCTGCGATGTCTGCTGCGGCCTATCGAATGACCTCCTGATATCTGGAAGTTTAGAAGCCTCCGCTGCCTGCAATTTGCGGTGCTTGCGCCCCATCTCTCTCTAGGGGGGTTCAGTGTCACCCCTGTCTTGGTCGTGGGGTGAGCTGTGTATTTTGTGGCGTTTTTAGGGGTATTTTCGGTGTGTTTAGCAGGAGCTCCCTGCAAACACGTCTGCTCAGTTGCACGGCTGGCCACGCCCCCGGGAGTTCCTGTTTTAACCCTCAAAGTGAAGTGTCGTCTCATTATTGGGGGAAGGATTTATTGTATGCTGTTCCAGTTTGACTGCTAGGAGAGTAAACCTATTCGTATGGTTCCTATTCAACTGTCTACAGCATTCATATGCTTGGGAGAATTTATTTGTTTCTCCGGTTCGGTGATTGTGGTGTCTGCCAGAGTGCTTGGAGTCCTCAGGAAGTGCTAGGAGCATCCTTCAACGGAGGTACCCAGTCGGGGTGCCAGGCGATCCGTTACATAAGGGTAGGGTAAAAACGCAGGATAGTTAGGATAGTATTCGCTGATGGCTTAGTGTTTTGTTTTCATGACAGTTGCAGGAAAGGAATCAGGGTACGGGGATGAAAAGCTGTTCACAGATTAATTGATATGCTTTCCTGAAGAAGTAAGTTTTCAATGACTTTTTGAAGGAGTGGAGACTGGGTAAAAGTCTAACAGAAGGTTAAGGGTGTTCCATGGGAATGGTGCAGCCATAGTGAAGTCTTTAAGGCGAGCATCAGAGGTAGGAGTATGAACAGAGGTTAGACGTAGGTCTTCGGCAGAGCATAGGGGTCTAGACGGGGCATATTTGTGTATAAGTGAGGATAAGTAGGTCGGAGCAGCATTGTGTAGAGATTTGTAAGCAAGTACCAGGATCTTAAATTGAGCCCTATATCTTATGGGAAGTCAATGTAGGGACTAACAGAGGAGGGAGGTGTGGGAGGTGCGGGAGGACCGGAAGATGAGCCTCCACGCCACATTCTTTATAGACTGTAATGGGGCAAGTTGGGAACATGTAAAACATGAGAGGATAGCGGCATGGACAAGCACCTTATCCGTATCAGGCGTTAAATAGAGGCGGATGCACGCTATGTTTTTGAGATGGAAGCGGCAGGATTTGACAATTGATTGGGCATGATGAGTGAAGGAGAGGTCGGAGTCAAAGAGAACACCTAGGAAGCGAGCCTGAGAGGTAGAACTGATGGTAGTGCCATTGATTTGGAAGGAAACAGACAAGGGAATAACAACACTTGATGGAGGAAAGACCAGAAGTTCTGTTTTTGACAGGCTAAGTTTAAGGAAATGAGCAGCAAGCCAGTTGGAAATAGCAGAGAGGCTGTCAGAGACACGAGTCAAGAGGGGTGGTGAGAACAAGATGGACAGATAAATGTGCATGTTATTTGCATAGAAATGATACTGGAAGCGAAAGAGTTTATGTGTTTACCAAGGGAAGCAATATAGATTGAGAACAATAGGGGACCAAGGACAGACCCTTGGGGTACACCAACAGAGAGGAATCTGGGAGAAGAGGCAGAGCCAGAGAAAGACACACTGAAAGAGTGCTGGGAGATGTAGGTGGAGCACCAAGAAAGAGCGGTATCTCGTAGACCTAAATTACATAGGACGAGAAGAAGTTGTTAATGATCAGCAGAAAGATCAAGAATTACGACAGATTAGTGCCCACGGGATTTTGCAGTGATAAAATCATAGGATACTTTGGTCACAGCCGTTTCACAGCTGACGAGCATGGAATCCAGATTGAAGCGACATTGTCATATGATTGAACAGAAATTTCAAATAAACAAACTCCAAATGTCGGTGTTCGTTTGTTCATTTAGTTTATTACAATGACGGAGCTACTGGCGCGCAGCTCCATCCTTGTAATATGTAAAAATAGAAGGGACAGGGAGCAGTGCTCCCCGCCACTTCCAAGCCCCCATGTCCTCCCTCACTCTTTGGGGGTCAATATGATTACAATTATGATTAAAATCTCCGGAATGCCCCTACTCACTATACTGTGAGTAGGGGCATGTCTACTAAACAGTGAGCAGCCTGTGGCCGCTCACTGTTCTAAAATATAATCTCCGCACCCCCTGAATCAATTAATGGGGGATCTAGTACAGGTCCCCCATGGTAGGGCATCTAGAAAAATAATTAACAGGGGAGAACATAGTGTCCTCCCCCAGCACCCACCCATGCCTGCTAGTGGGGGCTATTCAAAGGAACAGGTACCCCCCTGCAGCCCACACCCATGAGCGGAGGGGGAGGGCCATAATAACAAAAGGGGAGGGGCATACTGCCTCCCCCTTGCCCCCACCCATGAGTTGCGGGTGGGGGCCCTAAGTAAAAATAGGAGGGGTGGCCTATTGTCTCCCCTCGACTCCCAACCATGAGCGGTGGGTGGGGGCCCTAAGTAACAAAAGGAGGGGGGACCTATTGTCTCCCCCCTCCCGGCCCCTATCCATTAACAGTGGGTGGGGGCCCTCAGTGACAAAAGGGGGGGGACCTATTGTCCCCCCCCAGCCCCCACTAATTGGCGACGGGTGTGGGCTAAATGTAAAAGATCCCCCCACAGGTGATTAGGGGTCCCACCCCAATAAAATGAAACATTATCTTTAAAAATAGTGAGGGGGGGAACAAAAAATTAAATACCTGTGTAACCACTAGTACATAACATCTTACTCACATCATATCTGATGATTTCTAGCATTAATCTCTCTCTTTCTGCTCGTGCTTCGGTAGTTCATGGCTATGTAAAGGAACGTATAGTAATCCCCTACCTACACCCCACTGTCCTGGGACTAATGGACCATGCCGTGCTGGTGTATTTGGTATATTAGGGCGTTTACCGAATAGTTGTATATATGTCTTTCTTGTCATATTAATTAAGGTCCGTGTACATAAATCTGGTAAACTATTAGGTAGTTCTGTAAATGTTGGCTGATCTAGATCCACATGTTCAGCATCAGTTAATTGAATGCTGATTATAGCATACCTGGCTCCTGAACCCCAAGGGCCTTGTACAAGTTCACATAGTACAATTTCTCCATGATATAGATCTCTCTGTGTCTGAGCTACAAAAAGTTCATTCAATTCTCTATATCTCAAGAATACTTATCCCATGACAGAGATTTGTGTCTTCTCTTACGTATAAGAGATTACCAAGGTATAAATTTTGTTTACAAACAAGTAAAGTTAGTGCTTCCAGCCCCACGTTGGGCGCCAATTGTAACCGCTAGTACCCCTATTTACCACTATTACGTCTTAAACGATAGAATTAATAATTGAGAATACAATGAAAATAGGGAGTTGGAAGCAATAACCTTTTATCTTTATAAAATAGTTTATTGAATATAAATGAATACAGCTATACAAATGCATAATAATCCATTAAAGGACCACTCTAGGCACCCAGACCACTTCAGCTTAATGAAGTGGTCTGGGTGCCTGGTCCAGCTAGGGTTAACCCATTTTTTTATAAACATAACAGTTTCAGAGAAACTGCTATGTTTATGAATGGGTTAAGCCTTCCCCCAAAGCCTCTAGCGGCTGTCTCATTGACAGCCGCTAGAGGTGCTTGCGTGCTTCTCACTGTGATTTTCACAGTGAGAGCACGCCAGCGTCCATAGGAAAGCATTGCAAATGCTTTCCTATGAGACCGGCTGAATGCGCGCGCAGCTCTTGCCGCGCGTGCGCATTCAGCCGGCGGGGCGTAACGGAGGCGGAGAGGAGGAGGAGAGCTCTCCGCCCAGCGCTGGAAAAAGGTAAGTTTAAACCCCTTTCCCCCTTCCAGAGCCGGGCTGGAGGGGGTCCCTGAGGGTGGGGGCACCCTCAGGGCACTATAGTGCCAGGAAAACGAGTATGTTTTCCTGGCACTATAGTGGTCCTTTAATATATCATAAAGCAGAGTATATAGAATTAAATGAATATATGCTTGCAATAAATAGAAAGTATTAGTATAACAGGTAATCTCTCAGTATATGTCACCTTCAAAGTCAGTCAGTAAATCTCTGTCCAGCATTGGTCATCATGTATATATAGTATAACATTTCTTATTACTACTGGCAATATATAGGTTAATTCATTTTAAGGTTAAAGCAGTTCATTTATGAAAAATAAAATAAAAACATCCTTATTGTTAGTCTTTATTTACTAGAAGTTAGTGTGATGTAGCATAGCCTTGAAGTTGTTATTGCAATTATTGTTATTGTGTTTCATCTAGTACAAAAGGGCGTAAGTTACGATTACGTAGCATAGCCTTGAATTTGTTTATGCTAGAACAAAATGGCGTATGCACTAAAAGTGAGAGGTTATTAATTAAAGAAACATGTTACAGTTTAAGAATTACAATTTAGCAATGTGTATTATATCGTTGCCTATCACACCTGTAAATGAAAAAAAAAATGATACCATTAGATGTCTTCTTTTTTCTTAAACCTTCTTTTTTCAACTCCCAAAAAGGCCAAATAAAAATCCATTATTCCCATCGAATTTATAAAATAAAATAAATACCAGAGCTCAAAATAAAAAACACGTCCCCAAAAAAAAAAAAATTTTTAGGGTGAGGGAGTAGGTAGTGTTTAAGTTATTAGGGTGGGACCCCTAGTCACCTGTGGGGGTGGAGATTTTTTTATATTTGGCCCCCAACCGTCGCCAATAAGTGGGGTCTGGGGAGGGACAATAGGTTCCCCCCTTGTGTTATTTAGGGCCCCCACCCACCACTTATGGGTGGGGGCTGGAGACAATAGGTCTCCCATCCTCTTTTGATTTAGGGCCCCACCCGCCGCTCATGAGTAGGGGCGAGACAATAGGTCTCCCCTTTTTATTTAGGGCCCCCACCCGCCTCCAATTGGTGAGGTCTGGGGGGACAATAGGTGTCCTCCCTTGTGTTACTTAGGGCCCCCACCCGCCGCTCTGTGATCCCGCCCACCGGCTGTGGAGACCTAATGCACATGCGTGGCAATGCACGCGGATTAGAGCTCTCCATAAGAAAGCATTGAAAATGCTTTCCTATGGGGAATTGAGCGACGCTGAAGGTCTTCACAAAACTATATAGACACTATAGGAGGAGTTAACCCTGCAAGGTAATTATTGCAATTTGTAAAAAACTGCAATAATTACACTTGCAGGGTTAAGGGTAGTGGGAGTTGGCACCCAGACCACTCCAATGGGCAGAAGTGGTCTGGGTGCCTACAGTGTCACTTTAACCACTTGTAGAGGTATACCAAGATACCTCTACAAGTGGTAAAGTTAAAGTGCTATATTCAAGTCCTGCCAAATGGCTAGTACTTTGCACTAGTCCATTTGGCAGGACTTGAATATAGCACTTTAACTACAGACTTTTAGAATATTGTCTTATTTATTGTTTTTTATTGATTATTTTAATAATGTATTTTTAATACTTTTTTGAATAAATATTTGGCTGTATATCCCATATTGAATCTTCTATCGAGAAGTCTGTTAAGCGAAGTGGGATTTTTTTGGGAATTCTGGCAAATTAAGTGAGAATATCCATTCATCTTGGAACCCCTTCAAGCCAAGTGGGACCAGCGATCCAGCCACGTGGTAATAGGAGAGGGACATCATTAAAAAAGTCCCAAGGCGACATCAGTGAGAGCCACATATTTTTGGCTCTATGCGTGTGAGTACTTCACTTAAATCTTACATTGCCTATTTGCATAAACTTTATTACACTATTTTGTGTTTTGCATATATCTTTTACAGACATACCCAGAAGTGTGACCTTCCTACTATTGTATGTATTTATTTAGACCAAACATATAATCCCAATAACTAGGTAGGGAGGGTGGGGACTAAGTTAAAATAGGGGCTCTCTCTAAAATATCCACTATTTATGTGGCTATAGGCCACCACTTCCCAAATTCCAATAATCCACTCCCCTTATCCATATGCCCGCCTCCTAGCTAGGTCAAGGCCCACTTCCCTTATCTGTTTCCTGGTCTTCACGTGTCTGTTTGTGCATGTCTGTCTTTGTCAGTCTGTGGCGTATTGAGGGGGCGCTTGGAAGGGTCACAAAACATTTTTTGGGGCTCAATCCCTGGGTGGGTGTTTTTTTAACCTTAGCAACCCCCTTTGGCTTGACTCCCATTGGGGCGTTCCCAAATTAATTAAAAGGACAAATTACTCTGGAAAGCTATATTTTAATGTATGGAGTTGCCCATTAGAAGACCCCCAGCATGGAGTATGGAGTGTCTGGTTATATTTAATACAATAAAACAATGGGATCCAGTTACACACACTCTTATTTAACACTTTCAATGCCAGGAGGTGGGTAACCAACATGAGACTGGATAATGAACGTCTTATTGTCCATTGCCAGCTGTGACTCTTTCCTGACAGCGTGTGACGTCACGTGCGCCGGGTTCACGCGGTGGGGGGTGGGGGGAGAGGAGGGGAGTGACGTCGCGGGCACGGCTTGGTCGCTAAGCGCGCGATGTCCGCAAGGAGAGGACGCGGTGACAGCTCGTGACGTCGTAAAGGAAGTGGCGCGAAAGCGGGCTCCAGGGTGAGTGGTGCGTGCCACGCTGGAACGCACGGCAAAAAGGGGATGATAATAATAGAGCAATTCACACACTGCATGGGAACTGCACGTGGAAGTTGCAAAGTTCACCTCTGTTTGAGCTCACTATTACAGCATGGTGTCACATATATATATCATTAGGCTGGCTGAGATTCATGTGGGTTGTATTCTACAAAAATGTTGATTTAACATTTGGCCACCCCTGATATAGGCTTTGATAGTGATAGGCAACCTTGGGTATTACAGCAGTTATGGACTTCATTTCCTATTATCCCTAGGCAGCTTCTCCATCATGGGGAATGTTGTCCAAAACAGCTGGTGTGGTTTACATATAACTATATATATATATATATATATATATATATATATATTGTTGCTCAATGTATTGCTTTTTTTTCCTGCCACAGAACATATTGGTAAGACAAAACATTTGACTACTTACTGTGACTTACTGTCAAGGCACTCCTGGTACCATAACTATTACATATTACAGTGGTCTGAAGTTTTTATGTTGCTTGGACCATTCCTTAACCCTCCCCCCCCCCCAAAGCATACGGTGTGACAAAACTTGACAAATGGCAGAGTTACTGCTGTCAAATTTTGTCAATCCCCGCCCTCCCTTACTTGTCACGAGTGAGGACTATGAGGAAAAAAGTAGTGTCTATAGAGGTACCCACTCAATTAGTAGCATTGGAAAGCTGTGATCATGTGCGCTCATGACTTCAGCACAAGACTTCTCCAATGACTGGCCTTTTCTCCAGCACAGACATAAAGTCTGAGGGGTGGGCTTACAAACGCTGCAGACATAATTTTCATTTTTTTTTATTTTATTTTTTATGATCAGCGGGTGCCACCAAGGAACACTCCACTGATTTCTTTTTTAATACATATTTAATAGATATACACCTAAAGAAAACATGCAGGAAAAAGTAAATGTGTGTGATCATAAAAAATATGAAAATGGGAAAAAAAAAATAGCATGTGGCCCATATTTTGCTCTATGGATAGGAAAGCCGCTTTTTAATTCTCTTAACAGTAATGGCATCACGATTTTATCCTTCCACCACCATATGTATGCAAATCAGTCATTGTTAAAGGAACACTAGTGTCGGGAATACAAATGTATTCCTGACGCTATAGTGCTGGTGTGGCTGTTTAGGCTACTGCCCCGCTCCGATCAAGCTGAAAAGGTGATTTAGTCACGTGTTTCCCAAGCTGTTCTGGTCTCACTGTGGCTGATTCCGCCTCAATGGCTGAGATCACCAGTCTTGATAATCTCAGCCAATCCAATGATTTCCCATAGGAAAGCATTGCGGCTATTGCACATGCACAACAAAACGCCACGCTGGCCAATCAGCTTCTTCTCATTGAGATTTATTGAATCAATACATCTCTATGGTGATTGTTCATGGAGACTCTGAATGTTGGTGCTGCACAGTGGACTAGGAAGCACCACTAGTGGCCGTGTGAGTGACTGCCACTGGAGGTGTTGCTAGGCAGCAATGAACATTTTCTCTGAAAAGGCAGAATATACATTGAAATGCTTGGAGGGACAGTTCATAGTCATGAGAACCACTACATTAAGCTCCAATGGTTCTGGTGACTATAGTGTCCTTTAAAGTTTCTGTAATATTTTTTTGTTTTTAGGGTTTCTTTTTGGAATATCATCCTATTACTTAACACAGGATGACCAGTGAGCAACGGAAGCTGCCGCAGTGGATGTCTGCCAAAGACAGAGAAAGCACAAGTGATGGTACAAAGGCAAGTACAACTGTCCAGATTACAATTTATTAAACAATGTATTCAGATAAATGATTTTTGACATTCTAGTTGCTAGGCATTAATTCTAATAAGACAGGGTATGTTGTTAGTTTGTAACACAGCATAAGGCTTGTGAACATTTGCCACTAGATGAGGGGGGTGCAAACAAATGTGGGTTTATATTGAACTACAGCTAAAATGTTGTGCTCTGCGGGGCTAAGAAGATTACAAACTACTAAAAGTTATCACTGCATCCCCAGGGTGTCCATGGCACATATAGCAGGGCTGAATTTTCACTGGCCACTGACTAATAGAGAGTGGGAAATTTGAGCCATTCTGTATTGGATCGGAATTGTTATGTAGTGACGATGGTAATGTTTCTACGGCTTGGTAAGACAGAGGACGACTTGTGCAAAGCTGGACTGTGAATACTTTGTGACTTAGCGTAAGTGGTAACCTTCTACGTGCAATTGAAGCCTGCCACTTTTGAAACAGGTTTAAATGGTACGCATCATTCAAGATGTCAAATCTCATGTTGCCGGTTTTGATTAATACGTTTTCTGTGTTATGGGTATCTCTAATGCTTGAAAATGAAGAAGTTTAACTTTTCTGTTTAATTTTTCTTTAATTAGGCTTTCTTTAAGAAGAATATCTTGGAAGATGACCTCCCGTTCTTTGAGTTTAATGGTGCAATAGTCTATAGCTATGAATCAAATGACTGCTCCCTGTTGTCAGAGCTTATCAGGTTAGAAATTACATTAATTATTATCTTGTGCAATGTTATAATAAAAAAAACTACTAAAACCTTGCCAAATTTCTGGCATAGTCTAGTACGTTTTCATCAAGACGCAATACCGTGATTGAATATCTGTTTTATACTTGACTATGTTTAGTTTGAATGCAATGAATCTTCAGGTTTTTTTATTTTTATTATTTGTATTTATTTTTCTTCATTGTGGTTCTTTTCATGCTCCAGATCTGAGCTGTCCGAACGGGCCGTACTTGGTTTTGACATTGAATGGCCTGCTATATATACGAAGGGAAAAAATGGCAAAGTGGCCCTTGTTCAGGTGTGCGTGTCAGAAAGAAAATGCTACTTGTTTCATGTTTCCGCAATGGCAGGTGAGGGCTAATGTTATGAACAGAATTATTGTCAAACATTGCCTTGCATGTTTTTACATTCAGTTGTTATGATATGAGTAGGTAACACGGTTTTGTGCTGTGTATAGTTTCTGGGAAAAGGGCCCCACTTACTTGGATTCTCAAGATAATTTGTTGTAACGGTCTTACCCCTCTCCCAACTGATATTAAGGCATGGCTTCCTTGAGCTTCACGTAATGTTTTACCTACCAAACATGCATAGAAATGTTAGCTTGTTTGGTTTACAAAGTCTGTATTTTTTTCCCCATATGCAACTGTGTGCAAAAGTTTGGGTACCCCTGACCAAAGAAATTGATCTAATACATTAATACATTATTTGCAGAAAAAGTAAACCTTAACATGCGATCACACAAGTTAAAACTTGAGATATGGAACACAACACATAGGTAAATAAGGGACATTTTGGAAAAAGTACAGTGGCACAGGAAATATTGTTACGGTAGAGGGAAGAATGGATTCTACTAAATTAATTCTTCTGTATAGCAACTCATCCAGAAGCTAATGTCTGATTGACATTGAAGAAATTGAAGGTGAAATGATCATGGTGCATGGGGTCTCTATGAAATTCTGCACCTACTGAGATTAACCCTATGCTGCTGGCAGTGTAACTCCACCTACGGCAGCGTCATTAGACTGCCTTGATTGAAGTTTCATAGTAAAGATAAAACAGAGTTGGGGGCACACCTGGGACATGCATTTTGCAGGAATTGTGCCCCAATATCGTGGTGGGCTTAACATAATATGGTCTGGTCATATGGTGGATCTGAATCCCCATATTTGTTTGCTGAGATAAGTGATTTTAATGAGCCTTATAAGATTTAAAAAAACATATTTTTATGTGTGCGCTGTAACTTAATCTGAACAAAGTTTCAGGCTGGCTAAAGTCAATTCTATGCAAAACTGGCATCTGATAAAAGCGTGCAAAGTATGATTGTGCCAAACATCCAGTAGTGGCACAGCCCCCCTCTCTCTATGCTGCCCCGTTCTCTCCTCAGTCCGTCATCTCTGACCTTCCTCCGGCAAGGGTTAATGATGTTATCAGAGGAAATTCTGGCTGAGGGAGAATTTGGTGGTAAAGAAAAAGGTGTTTTTTTTTTTTTTTTCTTTTTTTTTTGGTGTGGCGCAGACCAAATCTCCCATGAAGTGTTTTGACTGTTAACTTTGTGGGAAGATATGATATCACAGACATTGGTATACTTTTTGGCAGGCTTCCCAAAGGGGCTGAAAAGACTGCTGGAAGATACATCAATAAGTAAAGTTGGAGTAGGAATCGAAGGCGATCAGTGGAAGTTAATGAGTGATTGTGACCTAAAACTGAAGGGATTCATTGAACTTACAGACTTGGCCAATGAAAAGGTATATATTTTTCTTATCCTTTTTCATAATTTTTGCTTGTATAATTTTAAGTTGTTTCGATTTATTTTGTCTATATATGTGTGTAATTCTACTAAGCTAAGTAGGATACGTTTTTCTTTTTCACGAACTGTTCTAAGCTGTTGTGATTATGGTGCCAGAAGTGCCCTAGTGCCTCCCCGGTGTAAGGAGTCAAACTGTATTTAAATGGTTTGAATTCTTACCAGGGGTCTGTCAGACACCGCTCCCCACCTCCATTACCAACTACTTCTAAGCAGGAACTTCTGTTTGCTCTCCTGAGTTAGGCCCTTCAGTGAGTGCTTTAGCTTATTGACTGAGAGTGTCAGCTGATCACTGTGCAGGGCTTAGCTCTGGAGAGCTAACGAAAATTAGGAGCTTCTGCCTCTCCGATGTTAGTGAAGACGTGGAACGGCCCCCAGAGTACCCCATGTAAAACAGTTTGACTACTTACTGGAGGTGGGAGATTTGTTTTTGAGAGGGTATAGGGGATATTTCTGTGTGCTTAATAGTGACTAAATAGTAGTAAGTATCATTTAGATGCTTTCTTTCTGAGGCACTAACCTTTAATAGTCTGAAGGGTGAGTTTGAGGATAGATGTTAACCATGTAAATGCTTCTCAGAAGAACAATGCGATTTACATGCCACTGTACCTACCACATATCCTATTTTGCGTACCATGAAATAAGGTTCTGTAATGTCTGGTGGAATCTTAAAAAATTACTACATATTACTACTTTTCATATTTTTCTTTATATCCAACATTGCATATGCATCTTTTGAATCTTTTAATTGGAACTCTTACACATTTTGTGCAAATGCAGCAAAATCAGTGTGAACAAGAATATCTGAACAAACTATCTCTGAATCCTGAGGGTAAAGGAGTCTTAATATTAGCATTTCTGTGACCTAATTTTGAGAATGCTGCCGTCTTCCAATTGTTCAATAGGAAGCAGTGTATGTAATGAAATGCCTTTTATGCTCACTTTCTTATTAGCTTAAATGCAAAGAAAAGTGGAGTCTCAATGGCTTGGTGAAGCACCTGTTCAAAAAACAACTACTGAAGGACAAATCTATACGCTGCAGCAGATGGGATGCGTATCCTCTCACTGAGGAGCAGAGACTATATGCTGCCTCTGATGCTTATGTAAGTGTGTAAGCATGCTACCAAAGTAGTACATGTAAATATTAATATGCATCTTAGCTCAATGAGAACGGTAGTTTTTTTTGTGGTTTATTTTAATTTTATTTTTAATAAAAAAAAAAAAAAAAAATAGAAATTCTCCTTTTACTTAAAGAATCTTCTTTTAATCTATAATCTGTTTGAAATTCTAGCCATATTGAGTGTCCGTTCGGTCAACTGAATTCTTCTAACACAATTAACACTTAAGGAACATTTGGTGGCAACCTTATACTAGATTTGTAAGGATTTAAGTATGGCTTGGCAATTTGTTCTCAGGAGAGCCATCTCGAACTTTGGAACCCACATATAGAAGAGGGGAAAGTCAGCTCCCATGATTAAAGATTCTAGGTCTATTCATCGCCTGCGATCTGGAGGAGGGTGCCAGTGGATAATTTGGGTCAGCTGCTCTGCTAGATAGTAAAAATGGGTGAGGGAACCCCTCTGCTGATTTTGGCCTATAGAGGACACTGCGTGCCACTTGTTAGTGCTTGCGTTACCAAATAAAGTCATCTATGGCCTGCTGTAGTCCTCACAGGTCTCTTTTAGTTATCCTGATCGGGAGGGCCTGGAACAAAACAGCAGTGGTGGCAACACGTTCATCTTCACTGAATGTATACGCTCGATCCAAGAAAAAGGCTTATCCGTCCAGTAAACCGTATCCTTAACTAATGTGTGTAACAACGGAGTATAATTGTGTTGAAATACATTAATCATTTTGTTTGCTTGGCACTGCATTCTCTCAGTTTGATGTAACTTGGTATTTCTGTTAAACTGTATGCAAAACCATCTGCAGGAAAGAATGTGTGTGTGTGTGATTGCTCATTCAATGTTTTGTAGGCTGGACTTCAAATTTACGAGAAATTAGAAAGGATGGATGACCAAGAGAAGGCAGCTCTTTGTATACTCAAAGGTAAATGTGGATATAATGGCTTTGTTTGTGTATGCTTACCCACCTATGCAACAAAATGCAAACTGTAAAATAGTAACTTTATACGAATATATTCGAGGCCAGTACAAACCATTATCTGGAAATCTATTCATAAACAGGGCTATACATAGGACACAAGGTCACGCATTTAGGCTGGAAGAAAGGAGATTTAACCTAAGGCAAAGAAAAGTTGTTTTGTTTTTTTGTTTGTTTTTGTTTTTTTACCGTGAGAACTATAAGGATGTGGAATTCACTGCCTGAAGAGGTGGTTTTATCTGAGTCTATACAGATGTTTAAACCGCAATTGGATAAATACTTCCAAAAACATAACATAAAGGGATATAATTTCTAATTAGTGGGGTAATAGCAGCTTGATCCAATGAGACATTGGACTGCTATTTTGGGGTCAAGAAGGAATTTTTTCCTAGTTTGTTGCAAAATTGGAAGCGCTACAGACTATGTTTTTTGCTTTCTTTTGGATCAACAGCAAAAACATATGTGAGGAAGGCTGAACTTGATGGACGCAAGTCTCTTTTCAGCTATGTAACTATGTAATTTCATGTTATTTATAGGGACTAATGTTGAGCCCATGGAAGTTAAACAGCAGCTGAGAAGTCTGTCGCAGCAATTTCTTGATCTGGTAGACCAGGTCCCAAGCAGTTTTGGAAACTGTAAAGATGCTCAAAGGTAGTACTTTCTAATTTAAAAATTTTTTATTTTATTTTTATTTGTTAACATTGCTTGTGTGTGTAAATCATTTATAAAGTTGGTGACTTACAATCAATGTTCATAATGCTCTTGAATTCTACAGAGCTATGGATTTTCTTGGTGATCTTTCGGAGAGAGTCGATGAATTAAAAAACCTAATGCTGGATTCCTCCAGAGAAGAAAACAGTCCATTAGAAGACTGCATCCAAAAGGAAGAGTCTGTTGAGGAACATGCCGAGACTGTAAGTGGTCCTGATAAAGTACCACCTGCAAATACGGAGGAGAGCATGAGACCTAAATCCTGTGGAGAACAAGATTTCTTCAATACTTTGGGCATCAGTGAAGAAGAACTTTCCGTGATGGAACAAGAAGTACTTTCATTCTTTTATAATGCTGAATTCTGGGTGTTTTGAAATCTATCACATTTGGGACAGAATTAACACAAGCTGCCCAGATAGCATTTTGGCTGCGTGCTTGACATCCCTAGGCTGGTTTATAGCTGCAAAGATGTTTACAATTTGGTCCCGTTATGAGACACTTTCAATGATCCTTTAATTAAGGTGTAGCTTTTTTTTTTCTCTCTCCGCACAGCAGAATCGATAGGTTAAAAAAAAACCTCTAGAATAAGTATAAATAGGATGGTTCACTCCTTACTAGAAAGTCTCTCGACCAGCGGGACAGAGTATGTTTTAGCAGGCCAGAATCTATCTTTCGCAGGACGATTTTTGAAAACGCCCAGCCAAGAGAAGTTTAGCTTTTATCAGGAGACCCAAAAAATGCTTCCTATATGTGAAGGTGGTCTGGCCTTTCTATTTATAGTGTATGATGTGCATGGGAAAATCTCCGGTTTTGGTATGTTAGACTGTCATCCAGTGGTTAAGCTGGGCCTGTTGTTGCTGATTGATTTGCTATTTCATGACTCAGGCCAGCATTTTCCGTTTCAGTAGTTTTGATTACAGGCTTAGTTTGGTGATGAAAATATCTCATATAAAGACTGGGCTTGTAATTAGTTCCCCAGGGCCGTATGGTGCTTGAAAAGAGTATGGTGTTTGCGATGCATATATAATAGGCCTGACTAGTTTTTATTTATTTATTTTTGTATGTTGCTTTGAAAATAAGATATATATTTGGTACACATAAGGACATGTTTGCATTGTCTTTGAATTATGAATCTAATTATGTTCTAAGGCTAAATCATTCTTTCATCCATTACTCCCCTAAAGCAGGATATCTTGAGAGGACCTTCTAAGACATGAAATTGTCTATAAAAGATTGGACCATCCATCCTACCTTGAGTGTTTTTTCCTATTCTTTAGAAGGATGGTTTCATTTCTTTTTTTCTCATGGGTATCTTTTTTTTATTATTTATTTTTTGACAATCTTTATAGTTTTACATCAGAAATATAAAAGTTCTGAAAAGTTATATAGGATAGACAACGTGTTAGAATCCAGTAGTAAAGAAAGAAAATAGGTATTATCCACCAAGCAGTGGGCAATATGTGGGTACAAAGCAATAATACATAAGAGCATACAGTAACCCCTTGGTCTAGGAGTCTATCTAATTGAATATAGTTATCTGGCATCGGATCTCATTTGTGCGTAAAAACATTATATATTATTAATACATTCAATGGTTGCATCTGGCGAGTGAGAAAGGGCACACAGTATTAGTGAGTGTGAAGTTTACCGAGTTATAGTGTTACAATATTAATATGGGGGAGATCAAGCAGTATAGAGCAGGCTTGACTCACGTTGAGATTGTCAATCTCTCCACATCCCACCACAGTGTGGTCTCCTGCCCCCCAGGTGGCCATCCCCGTCGTCTCCCTATACATCTACCTGTTTTCAAAAACACTGCCCCCAGCCACTCATCACACAATCAAATCTGCTAATCTGTGGGTAGCTAGAGCAAGAGGGGAGGGTCTTCAGTGTGTACAAGAATCATACGGGTCATGGAGGAGGATGAGAGGAGTAAAAAGAAAGAGGAAGAAGAAACGAAAGAGGAGAGAGCAAAAATAGGGGGGATGGGAAGGTAAAGTGAGGTCCAATCTTACTCTCAGTGGCTCATGCCTTGCCTCATGGGTATCTTGATGGCTAGAATTTTACATGAACATAGGTTGCATATAATCCTTTGGGTTGTAGTTAGCATGTGGGAGCTTTCTCAGCAGGAGCAAAATGTGAAATATTAGATTTAATGAGAAACCCCCCTCTCTGATACAGTGTTCTATCTCATTGTGTTCCCCCTGTCCTCCCCCCCCCCCATACTGAACAGTAAAAATTTTCATTTTTGAATCATCGTAGAGTCTTCGTTCCACAATCTTGACAAAGATCGTATTTTTTTTATTTCAATGACCTATGCAGGGTACTTGATCAGCCTCTGATAATTGTTTTGGGATCATTTTTGGAGGAGGTTTCATTGAAAGCCTCCACTATGTGAAGTGTTAAATGACTATTGAAGACTAAAATAAAATACATGGTTATTCGCTAGTCCACTCCTCACAGTATGGTTTAACATTGTTAAATATTTGATTAGTATCCTGTTGTTTAATATCGACTTACTTTCTGACTTCTTCCCAATATATTTATCATAAATTGTGACTCTGGTTTATGTTTCTCTCTCTGCAGGAGTTTATTGAAACTGATGAAGAAATGGACCCATCCTTTGTAATTGATAGTGACCAAGAGCTGGAAAATGAGATGCTTGAGGTTAGCATTAGATGTATTTAATATTATTTAATATCTTAACTTTGCAAGTGATAAATATAACTATTGTTACATCAGCCAACAGTACCGATACGTTTATGAAATTCTCCATTGATTCTTTTTTTCTCTCTTTTACTTGGTTAGGTGTTTTCAATGTTGTTTCTAATTGCTAGCCTTAGGGGCAGGAGTCAATATATTCTCAGAAGTGGAATGTCTTCTACGACATTCCGCTGTCCCTCACCGACAGATTGACTGTGCATTGCTTACCAATTACTGTGCCAAACTTGGATGGTTTTGTAAATCTCATGCAAGATTTAGTGATTTGCATTTTATGAATGCATTAAAGTGATTTGACGTGGCTATGGTGCTTGGAGTCAGTATGTGCAGTGTTTCGCTATGAAACACTGCACGTTAAGAATTTTATCCCTTTGTTGCTGGAAATTGTAACTCCAGCAGCAATCATTAAGGGGTCATATGGCAGCCAGGGCAAGCGTTCCGGGCTGGCTAATGTCAATTCTGTGCATATTTCAATGCCTAGATCAATCATTTGCTGAGAGTAATCACCTGATGCTCTCAGCCAATGAATGAATGTCACAATCGGCATCCGGGCTCTGCAGATGTCTGATATCGTAAGCCTGCTGCAGAGGAGACCAAGGTACAAAATGGTATGTCCCATTACCGGGAGATGGCACCATGATATGCTCTGTAGTCATTGTGATGCCTGGAGTAACCCATTAAAGATTGAAATTCATAAGGAAAATTCCCCCAGCCTACCTCCCTGGATTAACCTGTAGGTTTGCTTATAGTGCTCCAAGTTGATTTTCTTCAAGTGCATCCAGGTCCACATTTATGTCTTACGTGTGGGCACCAAATTTCTGATACAGTACATTACTCACTCATTTATCAAAAGGACATTGCAGGCATAACCTGATAATTGCACCTTTATTTATTTAAGTATTCATGGTTGTATTCTTGCAATCTGTACTCATAGTGTAGGAATGCAGCCTGTTTTTTATTTTAATTTTACTATGAGAATATGGTACTGTAAACACATTGAGTGTCAGAATTAGTGTTAAGAGTATAGGGGCAAAAACGGTTGTGTTACTGTGTTAAGGTAAGGTTGGTGGGTTTACGGTGGGTTGAGGATGTGTTTAGTGTCAGGGTTTAGGATTAGCAGGGGTTTAAAGAGACTCTCTAAGCACCAAAACCATTTCAAATTATAGAAGTGGTTTTGTTACATAAACACTGTAGTTGGTCTTTGAGCTATTGGTAGTGCTGGAGAAAAGATCTACAGAATATTTTAGATGAATGGGATTTCAGGATAGGATCTCAGTTTGGGGCACGATCATTGTACATATCCTTTTTAGAGAGTAGATGTTATTGATGGAAACAATAAAGAATATGGGAAAGATACAAAACACATAAAAATAAGTATAACAACCTGGATAAGTATACAAAATTAGATCTAGTGGAAGCTAATATAGAACAAATCGTAGGGCAGTGAAGGGGTTAACCACTAAATAGCATATAAATGACGGCAGTATATATATGATCGCCGTGGTCTGCAGACGGCTAGAAAGTCCGAAGCCCCAAGCCACCCCAAGTATTAGAATAATGTTTAAATAAATTCTCTGTGTTAAGTCGGGGCTTAACACAGGACAACCTCAGCCTCTCTAAGCAATTTCTCTGACCTCCGGTATTTTGATACTTATCTTTTGAATTAACTTAGAGAATTTATTTAAACATTATTCTAATACTTGGGGTGGCTTGGGGCTTCGTACTGTCTAGCCGTCTGCAGACCATGGCGAATATATATATATATATATATATATATATATATATATATATATATATATATATATATATATATATATAGTGTTCAAGTAGAGATTGTAGCCGTATTAGTCCAGTGATGTAGATGTAAAAAACAGATAAAATTCTTATCTTGTAATACCTTTTTTATTGGACTAACAGAATTTTTTAATGACAAGCTTGAGTCCATGTGCATGTATGTATATGTGTTTATGTATATATACATATGTTTATGCGTTCACATATACATATTTCTGTGTGTGTGCATGTATAAAGTGTATCATCCTGTGCACTGTCTGCTTGTTTGTTTTTCTTTTCCCTCTCTCCCCCCTACTCTTCTCTTCAACAAGATATTTATGACCCTCTGCTAAGATGGTGTCTATTTTCTAACAAACCTGTGTCTTATCTACACTCATGTCGCTTTAACCCCTGTATCACAACTCAACTTTGAATTCTATGTGTCGTTTTGCTCAGAAATGCTTCAGACTTGAGAAAGGGAGGTTCTCTTGTCATTAAAAAATTCTGTTAGTCCAATAAAAAAGGTATTATAAGATAAGAATTTTATCTGTTTTTTACATTTATATATATATATATATATATATATATATATATATATATATATATATATATATATATATATATATATATATATATATATATATATATATAAATATACTGCCGTCATTTATATGCTATTTAGTGGATCCACAGTTGTGTCTTGCAGGGGGCTCTTTTGTTAGGAAGCTAGTTTAGTTATTTAAATCGATAGGTGCCCTCGAAGGCACAGATGAACAACAACAATAAAACATTTACCAGAAATAACTCTTGGATCTCCCCTTTAACGTTTACTAGCACTAACAGTATTTAATTCTCCAGCGTTTGTGCAATTTTGTAAATGCTTGGAGTTTGTAAGCAGACCTGGAAAAATGCCTCTGTAAAGTATCATTCTTTCGAAAGGCATTTCACAATTTATACCGCCCTGATAAGTTATAACTGTTTAGGTGATATGTATTTCTTCCTGGGCTTATCTTTTGGATTTTAGTACTATTGTAACAGTTGCTAATGAACCTTTGTGTTTGGACAAATTGTACTTATGCTCTTCATGTTGCTACAAGCATCTTTATACTTTATTGCAACATTAACAAGTTACTTAGTCTAATTATAAAACCTGTATATCACCATACTACTAGATACTTTAATTCCCAGTGAAGATATCCCTTCCTATGGTCTGTCTTCATTGACATTCTGCCTAGGACATTTTTGTCCATTTGTTTAATACTTATTTTAAGTGAAATATATAACGTATATAAATTCCATTATCACACATTTAGGTTTCTGTTAAGTACTAGTTGTCTATTCTTAAATGTGTCTTTTTCACTTTTTTATATTCTATTATTAAAAGTTATGTTTTAAGAATAATCTAAACATAGGACAGGGTGTTTTTTCCTTTTCTACTCCTAAACCTGGATAGATAGATAGATGTAGGGTATTCTACTCATGTGCATGTTATTGATGACATATCCCTATCATTAAATGCATATTTCTTTACATGTGTTGTGATATATTTGTTACAGACCTTAGATATGCTGGACAAGAGTGAGGAAATAATCGAGGATGATATAAAGTATCTGCAGGAAGATCAGACATTTGACAAAGAAGTGATCAACGCTTTAGATGATGACGACGATGAAGGCATTGAAGAGGAGGATGAAGATGATTGGGGTATGACTATCTTTAAATTATCAAAATAAATGGTGTGCTGCACACAAATCATGTATACATTGGGGCACTGTGGAAGGGGGTCTTCCACCCACCAGGAAGTTAGTGGTCCACAGGCATCACTATTTATGGTGATACAAAAAAATATTTATTCTGGATCAAAGTTTCGTCCGTAATCTTGTAATATACATGATTAAGGCCTCACAGCTGAATAATTTTACTTTATTTTGTAATGCCTGTGAATAATTTATATTTAAAGTATCATCAATATGTCACATGCTCAGGAATATACTTGTTGGGCCACTATATTTTTATGCAGCACACAACAGTCTGTTTATTTTAGATTTTTTGCATTGAATCTATTTTAGTCTGGAGCCTTTCTGTCCAACAGCAACTAGTAGGTATGAAAATTGCAAAATGGAATGTTTCTTGGGAAAAAAAAACTGTCTGCAGCAGCAAGGCTGCTGGGGCTGCATCTACATTCTATAAATAAAATCAATTCATTACGATGAAGTAGTTTTGGTGCTTTGGCTGTCCCTTTAATGGGAATAAGAGAAGGTTTTGAATTTTTTTTTTCTTTCTGTGTTTTTGATCTGTATGCATCGGATTAAATGGAAACATGGATTTAAAAAGTTGTGTAATATTATAAACCTTTTACAAACTGCATGCTGAATGTATTTACTAAAGTGTGAATTGTCAGGAATTCCTAGTGAATTTCAAATTTAAGGCTAATAGCCAAACTGAAAACCGGTAGACTTGGAGAAGTCTGTTTGGCTGTTTTTGATTTGTTGTCCTAAAATTTAATAAAAATAAGCCCTAACCTGTTTATATAATATTGACAAAAATGTTGCTTTTCCTGTGAAATGATCTTTGTCTTTCAATTGCAAATCAATTTCAACAGTGATTAATGCCATTTGTAAACAATTACATCTTTACATTTTTAACAGATCCGTCTGTGCCTGAACCAACTCTGGACCAAATCTCGTGCTTAAAGACTTATTTTGGCCATTCAAGTTTTAAGCCGTGAGTATGTCCACATAACATTGCTGGTTATCAAGGAAATCTAGACACAAAATCTTTTCATTATAGTAGCCAACTGTATGCTACTATGTACAAAAACAGGGCATTAAATGAGCTTTCTTTTTAACCCAAATACTCTTTTCAGTTTAAAGAGTATTTTCTGTGCGGAATATGACAGAAACTTGTTTTAATTTGATTTGCCAAAGATCCCTGTCATATCAGAGTATACCATTGATACCCTAGTTTCCTACAGTTCTTACGAGAGTTGCAGAGTCAAATTTTGCAGTCTACCAAGCTCACAATTAATTTCAGCTGTTTAATCACTGATTTACTACAATTATCAAGAAGTTTAAAAGTTGTGAATTTCAATAAAAAGTAGCAAAGAGGAAATGGGATCTTGAAGGAAACTCTGAACCACATGTATGTTAGCCATGAGACTTTCTCTAATCAATATACCATAGGTTCTCAACTGTCAGCTATCAACATATTCTATAAATTTGATAGCAATTTCAGTATCACATTGTAGAGATCACATTTGCCTAACTTCCAACTTGCTGCTCCATCCTTTGAGAGAAGCTTAGTACTTTACATTTTGTGTTTGCCAATGCAGGTCGGTCTTGTATTTCTTTGTGAGTCATGGGTTGAATTGAGGTACTGTGTTTTAAACTTTGTTTTCCCCTTTAATGTATTATTTTTAGAGTTCAGTGGAAAGTCATTCATTCCGTTTTAAAAGAAAGAAGAGACAATCTTGTAGTCATGGCAACTGGTAAGTAAAACTTGTTCCCATCAAGGTGAACGTGGCATACATTCTTTTTTTAATATTTGGGTTTTTGATTTATATTTTTTCTAAAATTCCAGGAAGATGCCAAAAAGTTGTCTGTGATAATTACACTAGTTTACACATTCAACCGATAGGACTAGCTATTTCACTGCCAATGAACTGTGGGGCAATGTATTGAATATTTGCCTTTTGTAACACAGCAAGTCTTATTCAATTAAAAGATAGATGCACAGTATGAGACACTGGTTACAGTACTCACTGGTATGCAAGCTGCAGACAATCTTGAAATAAGTATCCAAGATACTTGTTGTTCAGTCTGTAAAATGTTTTTCATAGTTTTTTTTTTTTTCTTCTATATTTTTGCTGTCAAGCTGGTTGAGTTAGGAATATTACCTTACACATATAGGATACTGATAACGTGCTGTCCCTTTTCGTAAAGCACATACAGCTGTAGCTTAGTACCATGGATATGAAGCACTCCTGCTAAGAAATTAATGAGACTCATTGGTCAATGTGCGTTCAACAAAAGTCTTTACATCTACACTAAGCGTACTTAATTATCTGTAATTTATATTAAGGGGATGGGATGCACTCCAGTCATGGGTCATAGATTTGTCGATGGAGATCAGTGTTTTAATGGAGTTCGTGGCGCTAAAGGGGGAGGAAGGGGTTAATCCCTTACCTTTTTCCAGCGCCGGGCTCCCTCGGCGCTGGGACGCTCCTCCCTCCTCTTCCGTCATCGGCTGAAAGTGCATGTGCGGCAAGAGCAGCGTGCGCATTCTGCCAGTCCATAGGAAAGCATTCTCAATGCTCTCCTATGGATGCTGGCGTCTTCTCACTGTGAAAATCACAGTGAAAAGCGCGGAAGTGCCTCTAGCAGCTGTCAATGAGACAGCCACTAGAGGCTGGATTAACCCATATGTAAACATAGTTTCTCTGAAACTGCTATGTTTACAGAAAAAAACCTAGTTAAAAACCCTGGTTAAACCTTGCTGGACCTGGCACCCAGACCACTTCATTAAGCTGAAGTGGTCTGGGTGCCTATAGTGGTCCTTTAAGTTCCAATTAGAGAGATAAATAGAGGATTATTTATATTATTGAGATTTGTTTTTCTTTCCTTTGTAGGCTATGGAAAGAGTTTGTGTTACCAGTTTGCCCCTGTTTATACTTGTGGCATTGGCATTGTGATTTGTCCCCTTATTTCTCTGATGGAAGACCAGGTGTTGCAGCTTGAGTAAGTAATACATTTGATTCTTGCACAGATTTATTTTTTGAAAGTGATACTTTGAGTACTTTATGCCACCAATGATTCTTTTATTTAGGTTTTAATGGAAGTAACTTTGTATATCTCTCACCATCTAGCTTTTTATAGCTTCAGTAACTTGCTTCCCCTGACCATGCAAGATCATGTACATAATGTACAAATCCATAATGAGAAATGTGGGTTATTTTACAGATTTCTGAAGATCCTGAACCACAACAGCTGGTATCTTCACTTAAATAAAAAATTAAAGGACCATTATAGGCACCCAGACCACTTCAGCTTAATGAAGTGGTCTGGGTGTCAGGTCCATCTAGGAAAAACCTTGCAGCTGTAAACATAGCAGTTTCAGAGAAACTGCTATGTTTACAAATGGGTTAATCCAGCCCTTTAGTGGCTGTCTCATTGACTGCCGCTAGAGGCGCTTCCGCGCTTCTCACTGGGATTTTCACAGTGAGAAGACTCCAGTGTCCATTGAAAGT
Source organism: Pelobates cultripes (assembly GCA_933207985.1). Lineage (NCBI taxonomy): Eukaryota > Metazoa > Chordata > Amphibia > Anura > Pelobatidae > Pelobates > Pelobates cultripes. Next base: position 34,959,483 of record OW240916.1, read on the forward strand.
GCTTTCCTATGGAGTGGCTGAATGTGCGCGCATGCTCATTCAGCCGATGACGACCAAAGGAGGAGGAGAGTCCCCAGCGCCGAGGGAGCCCGGCACTGGAGAAAGGTGAGTGTTTAACCCTCTTTCTCCCCCTTCAGCCCGGCGGGAGTGGGACCCTGAGGGTGGGGGCACGAGTTTGTTTTCCTGGCATGATAGTGGTCCTTTGAATACAGATTAGGGAACCACACACACATACATACAATACAGTTTTCCATAGTAACAGGCTACTTACCCATCAAAAAATAAATTGTCCCCTTTTTTACTATGAAAAATGTATTAATTAATTTAAAATGAATAGAAGCTGGGCTGCAGACACTATTAACTTACGAAGTAGGTTTATTTTTTTATTTTTTTCCCCATAATGCATTGATGTGGGTTGTATCTTGCCTGTAATGCACCTTGAATAATTCCCAATGGTTGCTGATTACTTCTACTTGGCCTGTCTCATAATTTGTTTTGTGGTCAAAGCCTCATTTTATGGCCTTTTACTCTAAGTAACCTTCTATACTGAACAGTGTACTCTGTCAACAAGTACACAAACAACAGGTGTGTGCATTATATACTCACCTTTATGCTTATTCTCAGAATATATAGGATCAGAAATATGCTGTATAATTATATTACCTAAAATATCTTTAAAGGAACATTATAGAGTCAGGAACACAAATTGTATTCCTGACCATTGTAGTGTTAAAAATACTATCTAGCCCCCTTTCCCCCCTTGATATAGTAAGACTTTATTCCAGTCTGTTGCTGGCTCTGGTTCTCATTTTCCTTCTTAGCTGACATCATCAGAAGTGATGATCTCAGTCAATCACTATGCTTTCCCATAGGAAAGCATTGGATTGGCTAAGATTGGTAATTTTGGAGGATTTCAGCCAAGTATGCGGGCCGGGGGGCAGAGCCAAATACTGCCCTGTCTGATCTGCTTCTCCTCATAGAGATGCATTGAATCAGTGCATCTCTATGAGGAAAGTTCAGTGTCTCCATGATGAGGGTTGAAACACTGAATGTCAGTGCTGCACACTGTGCAGCACTGATGCAGGAAGCACCTCTAGTAGCCATCTGAGGAGTGGCCATCGGAGGTGTCCCTACGCTGTAACGTAAACACTGCATTTTCTCTGAATACACAGTGTTGACAATAAAATGCCTGCAAGGACTGACTACACTCACCAGAACAACTACATTAAGCGGTAGTTGTTCTCGTGAGTATAGTGTCCCTCTAAGTAGCATATTTGACATTTGGGCACACATCACATTTTCGTTTCTATTTCCTAGTCTTGTTATCGGATCAAATTCCCTTCTGAATTTTTCAAGTTGATAATAATGAAGAACCTAAAGCAAAACTTTTGAAGTAGTTACTGTTGTTTCAGTGCGTTGAATGAGTCGTGTATTATCCAGGTCATTAATCTCATCATTAACAGTAATATCTTCAATTAGTATTGCTAAGAATTAATCTCACTTCTGCCCGCTGTGAATCAGACACTCTCGTATTTTATTTTTTGTTTCTTTTTTTTTTTTTTTACGCACAGAACTTTTTTGTCTGCTCCCATTAACATTATATGTTTGTCCCTCCTTTCCCTTTCTTTTATTTGGCAGGATGTCAAACATTCGTTCTTGTTTTGTTGGGTCTGCACAGTCAAAAAATGTTATGCATGACATCAAGGCGTAAGTAAAGTTGTGAAATGTTTTGTAAAATGTATTATAGCCCGTGAAGAATAATATAGTCATCACTGAGGTATCCCTAATCCTGGGGTACCCAATATTACCCAATATTACATCTTATCCTCTCAACTCGACTACAAGTCTTTGTGTATGATAGGTGCCTTCTGTACTTATTGCTGAATGTGGAAAATAATTTTTAAATGTTTTTCAACCTAGAAAAGCACAATCAATTTAAAAGCCAACTTTTTGGAATTGATACCACATCTAAAAACACTGTGGCATTAAAAAGGTTTTTTTTTCTTCTATTTTTTTTTTTTTCAATCTTATTAGTAAATCAATTCTTATAAAATTACATTTGTATGCTTATTTTTTTTTGTTTTACGACTTTAGCATTATATATTAAAATGACAGAATTATGAGTGTTTATTCTGGATATAATTCTGCTCCTTACATGTTTTAATTGACTTCAATGCTATTTCCCCTCCTTTCTTAAAAATAGGTTCTCAGATTCATTGACAGGTCACTTTTAAAATATCTGCTCCCCACGTTTTTCCCACTGGAGTAATTACCAATGTGCACCTGGCTTTCTCTTGATAGGCACAATTTATAGATATATTTAAGTGTGAGCATGCAGATTAGATTAATTTCTGTCCTGGGATATACTGAAGGAAGGTTATCAGATTTCCCCTTCAACTGGGGATACTGATGGAAAATGTGTAATGCAGCTCTATTTTATAATTATTCTACTACTTGATATACCTTGATTTATGAATCATTGGATGAAGGAATGATCTGTACTTTCATTCCAGGGTATCTGAACACCTATATATAGCACAGCTATAGTACTGGAGTGAAAGTACATCAGATTATATTGAATATGTAATTATACTTCCATAGATCCTAAAGATGAGTTTCAAAAGTTAGGATTTACATTTTCAAAGCTTTATAAATTGTCTAAAAAATACTTGTCAGTCAGAGATTTAAAGGACTACTGTGACACTGATGTTGTTGACAAACCTAACAACTCAAAAAGTTAGCTTTTTTTTTTTAAATGTATTTATTTTTATTATTGCATGCCAAGACAGAATAGTCAAAACATATAGTGCAAATTAATTTAATCCCCATGATGCCATGCATATTAGTGGGTAAGAGTACTTTCGAAGGAATGCTGAGCATGTGTGTGCGGGTACTGTGTTCTGGAAGCAGGTTGTTTTGGCATGCATAAGTGTGCTCAGGGTGTCTCACATTGATGATGTCACCATGGAGATGAAATGGGAATGGAAGTAAATGTAATCCATACTCACTCCTCCACCTCCCCCCACCCCTTGCACCCAGCAACCCAGTAAATATGTCTGTTCCTTAAACTGGATCGATGGATTGTAGCTATCTGTCACGTTCAGTGAAGTGGCCATTATTCTTTCATCCAGCATTTCTTAGCACGAGTGGAGCTGCTCTGAAAAGTGATAGAAGGTATATTGTGGCAGCTATCTTTTTTTACACACATCCTGGCTGTATCACTGTTTTTGTTCAGCCTAGCTTGCCCATGCATACTTCATTAAAAAAAAAGTCTGGATGACGACTTCTTTTGCTGCCATTGCTCTCTGTTTGAAGTGGTTTTGTCACCTAAAACTTACCTTTCTCCTATTGTTTCCTCTTCTATTTGTAATTTAGGATGTTCTTTTTTTTTTCTTTATTTCTGATCTAGTTCTCTTTAAATCATAAGACAAACTCGGGACTTCTTTGTTTTATGTGTTTTTCCTACACTTTGCAATCTGGACAAAAAGTGGAGCCAGTGGCGTACATAGCAGGGTCGCAGGGGTCGCGGCTGTGACCGGGCCCGGCCCACCAGGGGGCCTGGCCGCCCCTGCGACCCGGTATGTACCCACAGGGCCACCCTCTTCCCCTGGGGGGCCCAGGAGCCGACCACCCCAGGGCCCCCCGAGGCTGGCCCTGCTGACACCCAGAAGGCGGGTGGCCGGTCGGGCAGGCGGGCGCGCGAGGGAGCACTCAGTACTTCCTCTTCAGCTCCCTCGCGCACCGCACTGATACCGGAGCCGGAAGATGCCGGCATCCCTACGCGGCGCGCGAGGGAGCTGAAGAGGAAGCACTGAGTGCTCCCTCGCGGGCCCGCCTTCCCGACCGGCCACTCGCCTTCCGGGTGACAGCATGGCCACTGGACCCCAGGGAATCCCCCCAGCACTCCAAAAGGTAAGGAGGCTGGGGGGGATTACATTTAAAAAAAAAAAAAAAAACGTGTTAGAGTGAGTGTTAGAGTGAGTGTGAGTGTGTGTGTTAGTGAGTGTGAGTGTGTGTGTCTGCTAGTGAGTGGTAGTGTGTGTGTCTGCTAGTGAGTGTTAGTGTGTGTGTCTGGTAGTGAGTGTTAGTGTGAGTGTTAGTGTGTGTGTCTGGTAGTGAGTGTCAGTGAGTGTGTTAGTGTGTGTGTCTGGTAGTGAGTGTCAGTGAGTGTGTTAGTGTGTGTGTCTGGTAGTGAGTGTCAGTGAGTGTGTTAGTGTGTGTGTCTTACTGAGTGTATGTTTTGTAAGTGAGTGTGTATGTATGTCTGTCGCTGAGTGTGTCTCTGTCAGTAAATGTGTGTCTGTTAGCTAGTGTGTATGCGTCTGTAAGTGTGTGTGTGTGTGTGTGTGTGTGTCTTCAGCACCTACCTTTCTCCAGCGCCGGACTCCCTTGGCGCTGGGGATCCCTCAGCCTCTCAGCTCCGAATGCGACCGCGCACGCGTTCAAACCGCCTATAGGAAAGCATTACTCAATGCTTTCCTATGGACGTTCAGTGTGCTCCTCTAGAGGCTGTCAGTGAGACAGCCACTAGAGGCTGGATTAACCCTCAGTGAAACATAGCAGTTTCTCTGAAACTGCTATGTTTTCAGCTGCAGGGTTAAAACTAGAGGGACCTGACACCCAGACAACTTCATTGATCTGGGTGTCTGTAGTGGTCCTTTAACCCCTTAAGGACCAAACTTCTGGAATAAAAGGGAATCATGACATGTCAGACATGTCATATGTCCTTAAGGGGTTAAGTGTGTGTGCATCTGCATGCACTGGCGTACATACCGCGGTCGCAGGGATCGCAGCCCTGTAACCCCTGCGACCAGGTGCCCACTGCCATGTGTTGCGGCCCGGCCCGCGTGCGGGGGAGGGCCCACGGATCAATTTTCGCACCGGGCCCCATGGGTCATGTGTACGCCACTGAGTGGAGCTAAGCTCCATCATTTTGTTACAATTGTCAGTCCCTACTTACTCATATTTTAAAGAGAAATAGATCAGAAATCAAAAACAAAAGAAGAGATTCTGAAAGTGGAAACAATAGGAGAAGGGTGCGTTATAAAGCCACTTTATATTTGCATACATTTTGCAGATGGTTTGTCTCTGATTTTCAAGCAGTCTCCTATGCATATATAGATACCAATCATGTTCTTAATCACATGAGTATTTTAACGATTTGCGCTAGTAAATTTATTTTATTTTACATTTTTCAAATAGTCAAGATTTTTGTTTAATCACTTCCATCACAGTCTTCCACTTGGCTACAGCAACATCCTTTTGTTTGGTTCCTTTGAAATGTTTCAGTATTGCTCATTCAGTATTAATTTTCTTTGAGTGCCATCATATTCCAAATAGTGGTATGTTCGTTCTATAAAAAACACAAACTGTTGATCTACTTATGAAAAATGTAGTTGACTTTTAAATCTCAAAATAAAATGTAGTCCTTACTTTGACTTAAAGGAACACCATAGTCACCTAAATTACTTTGGCTAAATAAAGCAGTTTTAGTGTATAGATCATTCCCCTGCAATTTCACTGCTTAATTCACTGTCATTTAGGAGTTAAATCACTTTGTTTCTGTTTATGCAGCCCTAGCCACACCTCCCCTGGCTATGATTGACAGAGCCTGCATGAAAAAACTGGTTTCACTTTCAAACAGATGTAATTTACCTTAAATAATTGTATCTCAATCTCTAAATTGAACTTTAATCACATACAGGAGGCTCTTGCAGGGTCTAGCAAGCTATTAACATAGCAGGGGATAAGAAAATATTAATTAAACAGAACTTGCAATAAAGAAAGCCTAAATAGGGCTCTCTTTACAGGAAGTATTTATGGAAGGCTGTGCAAGTCACATGCAGGGAGGTGTGACTAGGGTTCATAAACAAAGGGATTTAACTCCTAAATGGCAGAGGATTGAGCAGTGAGGCTGCAGGGACATGTTCTATACACCAAAACTGCTTCATTAAGCTAAAGTTGTTCAGGTGACTATAGTGTCCCTTTAAAGGGCTTTCAGTAAACCTGCAGCATCTACTGCTGATTACAACCCCTCAAATGCTTCACTAACTCCAGCTAGCTCTATTTCTTTGTGTTTGCTTAAGCTACATGTAATATTACCTTGTTGCATGTCTTGTTTTCTTTTTCTTTTTTCTTTTTTATATGTTTTATATAGGATATTTATTCTGTGCTTTCAGGGACACATGAATACTTTCTTACTTCCTCAGAAACGTGGACTTTTTAGCCATTTTGCCAATGACATATTTTATTGCATTTATTATTATTATTATTATTTTATTATTTATATAGCACCATCAGATTCCGTAGTGCCGTATGCACTGCCTTGGTCATATGTATAGCAAGTGGCGGTAAAATCAATTGCAATGTAGTAAACGTGCAATTTGAAAAAGACATACCAATTCTATTGTATACGCTGATAAAGGCTGTGTTCATTGTATTTCTCATTTTATTTACCAGAGGCAAGTTTAAAGTCATTTATATGACTCCCGAGTTCTGCTCCAGTGGATTGTCCCTTCTTGAGGATCTGAACGACAAATATGGTAGGCACTTCAGACATTTTTATATTTTAATTTGTCTGATATATTTGTGTTGGATACATATCATGCAAGCACATGGAGTTCAAAGCTAAGTATTTTCTTGTAAGAAGAACTGGCTCATATGCTTACCAGTGTGCGTCTTGTGTCCTAGGAAGTTTGAAGCTTCTTGTCTAAAGACCTACTTGTTTTATAAATGTGTCTCGTAAAGGACCACTATAGTGCCAGGAAAACAAATTTGTTTTCCTGGCACTATAGTGCCCTGAGGGTGCCCCCACCCTCAGGGTCCATCTCCCGCCGGGCTGAAGGGGGAGCAAGGGGGTTAAACACTCACCTGGGGACTCTCCTCCTCCTCCTCCTTCGGTCGTCATCGGCTGAATGCGCATGCGCGGCAAGAGCCGCGCGCGCATTCAGCCAGTCCATAGGAAAGCATTCTCAATGCTTTCCTATGGACGCTGGCATCTTCTCACTGTGAAAATCACAGTGAGAAGCGCGGAAGCGCCTCTAGCGGCTGTCACAGAGACAGCCACTAGAGACTGGATTAACCCATATGTAAACAGGGTTAATCCTAGATGGACCTGGCACGCAGACCTTCATTGAGCTGAAGTGGTCTGGGTGCCTATAGTGGTCTAAGCTGTCCACTACTGTAGCTTGTTGTGGGCTAATTACCCATAAGTAACTGTCCACTACTGTAGCTTGTTGGTGGCAGTTTAATTACCCACGTGTAACTTTAGCTACATAAGCAGGTATGTAGAGTAGAATATAAACAAGAGAAAAAAGCCATTGTGACTGCAGTGTGCTAGTAACTTGTCTGGGACAGGGGAAACCCAAGTGCCAAAATAAGTTAGGCGCAATGTTTAGGTTAAGTTACCATTATGTTGTTTTTATATTGTTTTGTTTTTTAATATAAAATTCGTTTTTTTTTCCCCACTAGCATTTCCTTCCTATCCACTTCTAACCTGCAGAATTGTTCTTCTTTGTTCTGTAAATACTGTTCTACACAATGTTTCTGGGAGCTTCTATTTAACATTTAACAATCTGAATATCTGTCCAGAATTGCTTATGGACTCCCAGAGTAAATTATCTATACTTATCCATATCTGTCTCTTGCTCTCCTAAAAATCTTTTCTGATGTAATGGTTGTTGAGAAACCTTCCGTTGTGTGCATCTCATCTATAGCAATTGGTGCTGTGGACTCCACTCTCACCTCCAGTTCTGCTACTTTTCCACCTTGTTTGGTGGCTGTCACCCTTACTGCCCTATGGTGTTTTTGTACCCCACCTCCTATAGACCATAAACTCTTTTGAGCAGGGTCCTCATCTACCTATTGTTCCTGTGTCACTGTGTAATTGTCTCATAATTGTAAGCGTGGCTAAATCGACATTGACCCCTTTTGGCACAGCTGAACTGATGAGAAAGAATTATTGTCCTCCAAACACTTGTGCGGATAATGCGAGAGTGGCACTTTTTAAAATGAATTTTTTAGAACTAATTATTAGAATTGTTTAAATATTTCTGATGTTGTTTGATGTATACATACATATTTATATTTGTTACTTTTGAGATGCTCAAAATATTTTCAAATTTTGTGATGTATCATAATAAGTGTATAAGAGTTTGCAGACATATCTATCTTCTAATAAACATTTGCCAAAAAAGATGTTTTGATTGACAAGTCTTATAGGGACACTATAGTCTCCAAAGTGACTACATATCTGTGTTCCTGACCCTATAGTGCTAAAGCCACCATTTAGGTGGCTTGCCCCCACTTAGTTTGCCTATAAAAGTTTTTAAAACTCACCTTATTTCCAGCGCCGCGCGGGTCCTCCGGCGCTGGCTCTGCCCCCTTTGTGACATCAAAATGGCCGATTTTTAGCCAATCCAATGCTTTCCCATAGGAACAAATCGGCATGGGGCGGGGCCAAATGCTGTTTTGGCCATTAGGACCTACTCATAGAGATGCATTGAATCCTTGCATCTCTATGAGGAAAATTCAGCGTCTCCATGCAGAGCGTGGGGACGCTGAACGGCAGGGCTGCTTACTGTGCAGCCCTAAGCCAGGAAGCCCCTCCAGTGGCCATCTAAGGAGTGGCCACTTGGAGGTGTCCCTAGAGGCAATGTAAACACTGCCTTTTTAGGCAGTGTTTACATGAAAATGCCTGAAGGCAATGATTACACTCACCAGAACAACTACATTAAGCTGTAGTTGTTTTGATGACTATAGTGTCCCTTTAATGTAGTTGTTCTGGTGAGTATAGTCAGGCCCTGCAGGTTTTTTTTTAAATTCTTTATTTTAGGCATGCAGTGATAAGTATAAGCTTGTCAAGCTAGGCCACAGGTTCGGATGGTGTCAATTTGCTGTGAAACTGAACGATTCAGGCATCTCTGAGTCACCTCTCATTTTAGCGCATTCCACAATTCGTGTGCGTTTGTAGTAGAGGCTGTTAGGAGCTAATAAGTCCCGTTTTGTGCTCGATCGTGTCGGAGCTATGAGAGGATACGTCCTACCATCTTGGCTGTCAGGCCCAGCCCCCCACAGGGTTTTTAATGTCAACACTGCCTTTTCAGTGCATTGTTTTCATTGCTCCCTAGGGACACCTCCAGTGGCAGTCACTTAGACAGCCACTAGAGGTACGTCCGGGGTCGTAAATCACCTTTCTCATCCGAAGTAATGGGAGCCGGGGCCTAAACCGTTATTTAGACATACAGTTTCAGTAATACACGTTTGTATTCCTGACACTATAGTGTTCCTTTTAGCTATAGACCATTCACACCTACACCTATGGATTGATAGTACGCCATTCAGTTTCAACAATAATCGAACTTAGAGATATTGATATGTGTTTTATTCCGATAGTTTAAAAATATTTCTACTAATTAATCTGTAGGTATCACATTGATCGCAATAGATGAAGCGCACTGCATTTCTGAATGGGGCCATGATTTCAGAAGTGCATATCGAAATTTGGGATCTCTTAAAAGAACACTGCCCTCGGTAAGAGCTGCCTTTCCTTCTCTGTTGCTATCCCATTGCGAGTCAGGAAATGTAATATAAACATTAATAGTAGGTCTTTATCTGCTTTGCAAATCTTTATTTTTAATTTCTCGTAGATGTTCATTGAATATCTTTCTATCAGTTTTGCCAATTTTAAAGGAATAATGTCAGAAATATTTTTTTTCTGAAAATTTAACTAGGAAGTAGAAGCTGACTTCTTGAGTCTTGAGAAGCATGGGTTTTAACAAAATATTTTTCAATCTGTACCTCTTCAGGTGCCCATTGTAGCTTTGACAGCAACGGCAAGCCCTTCAATCCGTGACGACATAACGAGGTCCCTCAATTTGCGCAATCCACAAATCACCTGCACTAGTTTTGATCGGCCAAACCTATACCTTGATGTAGGACGTAAAACCTCTAATATCAGCAAGGATCTGCAACAATTTCTTGTTAAAAAGAAAGGGTAAGGCTACTTTGAGTAATGATGGTTTTCTGTAATTATATATATATTACAGCTAGGGCAGAATACATGTTAGCGCTGTCTTTGTGCTATTTTTCATGCTGTATTACAGCGAGATGTCCTGATCAAGCAATAAAGGTACTTGTTGAAATTTTAATGCTGATAGGAGTTGGAAATATTATTAGTTTTTGTTTGTTTGTTCATAGCAGGAGGAGAAAGCTGCTACCGACTCTCAGCACAGCTGTTTTGCTTCAATAAAAGCCGTGTTAATAAGATTTGACCTTCAGCGGTTATAACTATTTCTCCAGTTAATCCAATAGCTGTGTTTTTGATGGGTCAGATTACTTCTTTTCTCATTACTTTCCATTACCATGCAGTAATGGAAATGTTAGAAATTGGGATTGGTTATGGCTTTGCGAAGGCGAATCTGAGTCTGAACCTCTGCTGTACTGAATTCTGGACCGTACTGATGACAGTGGCATATGTATGAGATTTAATGCAATATAGAAATGAATCATCCCTAGGCACTTTGTAACTCAAGAGTGGCCAACAGATATCCATCTGGCAGGCAATGCATTGTGGGGCTTGTAGTCCTGCAACAGCTGGATGGCTGTTTTTAGTCATACATGCTCCCTGACTGTTATATAATGCATTATCCTTGGAATTCTATTTTGGATCCCATGTTGAAGGGTTGGCAGTATGGCAAGCTGGTGGAAGCTGCACCTAATCTTGTATGGAGGTGTTTGTTGTTTTGCTGTTGTTTTGTGGGTGTTATCCTTTCCACTACCTGTTTCTACTTTTGTAACTGTGGGTTAATGTTTGTGTAGTGTTCTCTCTAAGGTGGAAAAAAAAATGCAATTGAGAAATAGTACATAAAACTCCAAATCCAATTTCAGCATCACTGCCTAAGTCTGTTTGAATTTATTTCCTGCCACAATGATTTAATGTACCTGCTGGGTTCAGCTCTAGAAAATCTTGCAGCCAGAGGAAAAGCATTGGGTCAGATGATGACACAGCTGCATTTTCTCACTGACTGGGTTCATTCCATTAAATCATTCTGGTTTGCTGTATACAGATTGGCGACTTACACACGCTATAAAGGAGAAATTACTCACATTGTAACATATTTTACAACAGAAGCTTTTACATTACTGTTAAATCAGTGGTTCTGATACTAGAATTATTTTTGTTTCCCCCACTTGGCTCTGTTCTGAAGAGCTTACTATCTAACGTTAGAGCCGAGCTGCAAACAGGCAGATCTCCCCTAGGAAGCCCTATTTTCCTCCAACATCTATCAAGTTTCATTCAGGGTAGGAAAATACACAGATGTTGTCACAGATGGTTAGAGCTCAGGGTCCAAACAAAAAAAAAATAAGTTAATGTTAATAATTTCTCTGAGGACTCCACCACGTATCATATCATTTTACCAAACATATCATTAGTAGTAAAATGAGTCTGAGGACGCTGTCTACAAATTTTCATGCTGGTAATTGGCATAATCTGTATACTCAACGGCTGCCTGTAGATGTTGAGTTTTTGTGTGTTTGTCCTGCAAACCGGATTTAGAAATCTTCCATGATATGCTGCATAATCTCCCGGAGCAATACTTGGTTCTCAGGGCAACTCGAGATGAGGAATAAGAGCAAAAAATAACAGTATACACTTTAAAGTAATTCAACTCTACTATCTTTCACTTCTAATTATTGGTTTCCAGTTTTGGTTTAAGAATAACAATTATTTATATAGTGCTGGAAATTCTGCAGTTCAGTTCAATAAATGTACATTCTGTTAAATGCAGAGGGTTGTATAGTGCAATTTCCAATGAGTTCTGAATTCTGGCCTGCTATATTCTTGAATTATTCTTTTAATATCAAAAACCATTTTCTTTATTTTTACGTTGTGCTGGCCAAATTGTAAGCCAACAGAGATGAATAAATCGCGACTTCTTAAGGGGAGCAGTCATTTCACAGAATTTTTAATATGTTTACTCATTCCTGTCATAGAGATTTATGAAGTGTGATAAAAATAAAATTAAATGTTGAAATCTGTACCTTTTTATCCTGCAACGGAGCATCTCCATCTTCAGCTCCCTGTCAGTCATTGTTATAAGCTCTGTCCCTTGCACCTCTTCGTCAGCATTGAGAAAGTATACAGAATAGCGTAGAAAATAAACAATGTTTCCATTTCCCCTCTTGATTTGCAATGTGACCCCTGTCTCTGTGTTGCCTGAACTTAATAACTAAACCTAAAGGAACACTACAAACACTGATAACCACTACTGCCCGCTGTTGTAGTTTATGGTGCCCAGAGTACCCTGGTAAGCCTGTATCCCTGCCACTCACCCCTCCTTTGTAACCCGGGGTTCACTGGGCACTGCTTACTGCTTCTACTTCTTTAGAGAGTCGAAAGCTCCAATGCAGGGGCTTCTGTTAGCTCTACTTGGCTGAGCCACTTTTGTTTCTGCTTATGCAGCCCAGGTTGTGACTCACACAGCCTGCATGAAAACAATGGTTTTACTTTCAATCAGATGTTAACTTGCTTTAGACATTTTTGTCACCTGCTCTGTAAATTGAACTTTAATCACACACAGGAGACTCCTGCAGGGTAAATAAGGCTATTAACAGAGCAGGAGATAATACATTTCAAACAGAATGTGCACAGCAGGAACAACTTCTTTTCAGGATGTGTTAAGGAATGCTGTGTAAATCACACACAGGGAGGTGTGCCCGTGGCTGCATAAACTAAGTGATTTAACTCCCAAATGGCAGACAATTGAGCAGTGGTACTGCAGGTGCATGATCTACACACCAAGTTGTATTGGTGCCTATATTGCCCCCTTAACCTGAATAAGAGGATACTGATTGTTGAGCCTCTTCCTGGTGAGGGTGGGTCTCTCTGCTACTGAGTCTTGGTGTGGAATTGCCAGTAGCTTTAAGAAACTTAAAAATAATGTGTTGTTTTTTTTTTCATTTATTCTATTTATGTTTACAATACCTGCACGATGATTAAAAATTAGTTACTTTTTGACCACATAGTTTACTAATACCAGGTAGCTACATGTGGCTACCTTATTCCTTCTCCCGGTAGACATTTAATGTGAGGACTCCCAGGACCACCTAATAACCTGAAGATAGCACTGGACATCCTCCTGTCTTCTCCTTGCAATGTGTGTGGCTGACAGAGTTAATATAACAGTGATTAGGTCAGTGTCAGCCCATATATCTGTACATTTCTTCCATAAACAGTACCATGGATTACTCCAATACAGTACCCATAAACAAAATTCATTTTGTCCCTTTTCCTTTCAAGGCCCCATGCCTAACGTAGCATGTGATGTCACTCTTGGAAGGGAATGGTCTGAAAGATTAAGTATTTAAAACATTTTAATAACATGTGCGGTATGATCGGAGCAGTGGAGATCCTTGCACTCTATGCAAGAAAGCAGCTCCTTTAATAATGACAATGTTCTATAGCTTTTGTCCCCTTGATATTCTAAGGGGTTGTTTGCAAAGAGGATTTCTGGGGTAAGTTAGAGCAGTGTGCAGGAAAACAATTAATTGGTTTCCGTAGCGATGCTCTACTTTTAGAGTTTTTTCCAGAGTTGCTCTGAATGCTTTTCGTATAGCTAGAATTAAACAATTACAAGGGCAAAAAAAGAAATAAAATGAAATCTCTGAGAAAAATATATGAATTCTGGGTGAATTTCTACTTGTCCGCACTCAATATTTTGTTGCCAATGGCTCGCCAGCAAGTAGAAATTTTGACCCCTTGTCTCCAGTGACATGATTTATTTGAAATAAAAAAAAGTCAGGGGGTTTCGAGAGAAGATTAGCCAATCACTTGGAAAATTGAGTTTGCTTTAGTTTAAATAATACGTTACACAAGTATGATGTGTGGGTGTTCGTTTCTGTAGGTCTGGCTGGGAGTTTGAAGGAGCTACAATTGTTTACTGCCCTTCCCGGAAGACATCTGAGCAAGTTACAGCAGAGCTGCTTAAACTGGGCATTAAATGTGGCACTTACCATGCCGGCATGGGGATCAAAGCAAGGAGGGAAATACATCATCGGTTCATGAGGGATGAACTCCAGGTAAGGTCACAGATCTCACAGAATCTCAACATTCTGTCTACAAAGCCCGGATCTCTGATCAACCAGTGAATAAAGCCCATTTACTCTTTTTTTAAATTAAATTTATATTCATTTTATTTTCTATTAATGGTATAAAGAAAGAAATGTAGAAAATGCAAGGAGAATGTAGGTGTTCAATAAGGAAGTTTTATAGAAACGGTGACACATACGTGTGATTATAAATCGCATCTTCATTGGTAGTTTCCAGCTAACTGGATTAATGTGATCATTGTAATTGTGAGGAATGCATACTTGCAAGGTAATGCGCTAAACTCCGAATGTCCCCACACCCAAAGGGTCAAAACTGTCTGGCGCTGTACAGGGCCATTCGCAATGTAAAATCCATACGTTGTTTACACTTTTTAACAATGTCTGAATTTTGCAGAGCAGGCTCCAAACGAGCCTGAATTTGGTCCATAGTTTAGCGAGACTGAACGCTACCAGACAGCTGAAATCTTGACCCAGATGCTTCAAAGAAATCTGAACTATCTGCATGCTGAACTGGGAGCCAGCAGGCAAATAGTTAAACAAAAAAAAACCTCTGTGGTGTAAGGGTTCCTGTGGCAACTGGCCAGCACTTGATAGCCAGCCAACACACAAGAAAAAGTGTAAAATTAAATAAATAAAATGCCTATGAGGGTCAATATGACTCCCATATTATTACAGGGAAGGTTAAAAACCTCCCTTATGCCCCTACCTAACAATATATGCTTTAATTAGCTTTAATTAACATATGCTTTAAAGGGAAACTATAGTGCCAGGAAAACAAACTTGTTTTCTTGGCACTCTAGCTTCCCCCTCAGTCAAGGCCACTCTTCACCCCCCCCACGCCCCCCCCGTGTTGCAGAAGGGGTTAGAAACCCTTTCTGTCACTTACATTGGTTCAGCACTGATGTCCCTCAGTGCTGTCTCGGGGCCAACTTCACTCCTCCCCTGCCGACGTCAGCCACTGGAGAAGACCTAGTGCACGTGCGCGGCAATGGCCGCACTCACATTAAGATTTCCCAATAAGGTTTATGGTGACGCTGGAAGTCCTCATAAATAGGCCGGTGAGATAGCTCAGTTGGTCATGAGTAGAATCTGTTTAACCCTTGGGTCGCAGGTTCAAATCCCGGCAGGGTTGACTCAGCCCTTTATCCTTCCGAGGTAGATAAATTGGGTAATAGTAACAACCCCTGGATGTTGGGCTAAGGTAACATCCCCAGGTCGTACTTGAAAACCAAAGTAATCTGAATGTACCTTTCCTGGTTTAATACTTTGTTGTTATTTTCATTATTATAAATAGCGCAAGGACATCCAGTGTCATTTAGGCGACCAAAAGTCGGATAACCACCTAGAATTCCCTCTAGTGGCTGTTTGGTTGAAAGCCACTAGAGGCGGAGTTAACCATAGCAGGTAATTATTGCACTTTATTAAAAAACAAAATAATTACATGCTCAGGCTTAAGGGTGATGGGACACTGCACCCAAACGACTTCAATGAGCTGAAGTAGTCTGGATGTCTACAGTGTCCTTTTAATTAGCTTTAATAAGTATGAGCGTTTCCATTTTGGTCTGAATTCAACCATTTTCTCCGAAATCCAGTATTTAGTAAATTACCCTGCTTGTGGATTACTGTGATACCCAGTCTGCCATGGCACTTCTAGTCTGCACTGATAAGCTAAAGTGAACGTTCATAGCAATATCAACATTGTGCAACTTTAGATATTATTGGTTGTTATTGTTAGACTGTTGTGTGTTTAGGTTTATTTTTTGGATTTGTTAATGGTTAATCAGAAATAAAACACACTGCCAGACAATGTACACGAAAAGGGAAAAATGGCTGCCTTACAAATGCACACTGATATATAGTAAGAAATATAAACAGTGGACTAAGGAAAATACGACCTGCTTGTCCTGAACTGCTTGAGATTGATGGGAGTAACACTTCTGGGCATCTGCTGCTGTCATAAATTTAGTTACTACCCCATTAATGTGTTCGGAGAGGAGCTAGTCAGTCAGAACTGTGCCATTTCTGAAAGTGAATTTAAAAGTATTCAAGCTCATAGCAGAATGAGCTCATAAAGCAATAACTGGTGTTCTCATTATTATTATTTTAAATCTTATTTATAAAGCGCCAGCAAGTTCCGTAGCGCTGTACAATCGATGGACTAGCAGACACGTATTTGTAACCAGACAAGTTGGACGCACAGGAACAGTTGGATTGAAGGCCCTGCTCAATGAGCTTACATGTTAGAGGGAGTGGGGTATAGTGACACAAAAGGTAAGGGTAGGTTTAAAAAGTACGTTGCTAGGATAGTATTCGCTGAGGGCTTAGGGTTTTGTTTTGATGACAGTTGCAGGAGAGGAATCAGGGTGCGGGGAGGGAAAGCTGTTCACAGTTTAATTGATATGCTTTCCTAAAGAAGTACGTTTTCAAAGTTTTCAGAGTGGAGACTGGGTGAAAATCCGAGAGGGTAAGGGCATTCCATAAGTATGGTTCAAGACGAGCATCAGACGTAGGAGCCTCGTTCATTGAGCGATTAATATAAGTTACAAAAGGGTCTTGATTCAAATAACTTACATTATAATTGTATATTTACCAATATTCCTTTTGCATTAATTGTGAAGCGCTCTTGGTAAGAGAGCTCCATCAGAACTGTTTAATAAATAAATAAGCAGTCTAGAGTATGATGCAGAATATTAACCGCTGTTTTGTTTCCCTACCAGTGTGTTGTGGCTACAGTTGCTTTTGGCATGGGCATAAACAAGGCAGACATTCGCAAAGTGATCCACTATGGGGCCCCTAAAGAAATGGAGTCATACTACCAGGAAATCGGTCGAGCTGGAAGAGATGGGCTTCCTAGTTGCTGTCATGCACTGTGGGCTCCATCAGATATGAATTTTAACAGGTGAATATATTCTGGTTCTTGTGAGTTTTGTTAAACAATATATAACTTTTCTTTCTTCAGAGAGGAAGCGCGATTGAAATCTATGACATATTTGATAGGTGTCAGACAGCCATAGCAACACCAAAATGTGACCTGATTGCCATAATTTGCCAACCCATCAGTCATTATAGATCAGAAACTATACTCTGATCTGCACATCGGTCACACACACACACTCTCCTGAAGGGTTTGTGGGATGAAGTGGGTTGGTGGGGCTGTTTACTGAACCATGATTTGCCGTCAATGCCAATGTAATGTTTTTTTAAAATGTTTATTATCTTTTCCGCCCATTTTCCTAGACACATGTTGAATGAGATACAAAACCAGCAGTTTCGGCAGTACAAATTGAAAATGTTGGGGAAGATGGAAAAATACCTAAATTCAAACAGCTGCAGGCGCAAGTATGAGTGCTTTTTGTTTTAGTCTGTTGTGTTAGTCTTAGTATGTTTGTGCCTTTGCATATGTTTATAGTATCTGCATGCCATGCTTTGGTGGCTTAAAGGGACACTATAGTCACCAGAACAACTACAGCATATTGTATTTGTTCTGGTGAGTATAATCATTCCCTTCAGGATTTTTGCAGTAAACACTGTTTTTACAGAAAAAATACAATGTTTACATTACAGCCTAGGGATAACTCCACTGACCACTCCTTAGATGGCTTACTAGATGTGCTTCCTGGGGCAGTGCTGTACAGTGTGCAGCACTGCCATTCAGTGTCCCCTCCCTTTGCATGGAGACACTGAACTTTCCCCATAGAGATGCTTTTATTCAATACATCTCTATGAGGAGATGCTGATTGGCCAGGGCTGTGTTTGGCTCTGCCACTGATCTGCCTCAGCCAATCCTATGGGAAAGCATTGTGATTGGCTCAGAATAACACTTCTGATGATGTCAGCCAAGCAGGCAGATCGGGGCAGAGCCAGCAGCTGCAGACTTGAACAAAAGTAAGATGTTACTATATTTAGGGAGGCAAGGGAAGGGGGCAGGGGGGCTAGATTGTGGTTTTAACAGTATAGGGTCAGGAGTACATGTTTGTGTTCCTGACCCTATAGTGTTCATTTAAGGAACCTGGAAATATTGATGACTTTGCTTTTATTTACTTTTTCCTCCAGATATTTAATTCCAATTGGAGCGCATATGTTAATGTAAAACTTCTTAGTAAACTCACGTGGTTTTCCCTATTGGGGAAAAAAAACATCCTATGTCTGTTTACAAAGGAAAATAATTCTTAAAAGGCTATGCAAATTACCCACAAAACTTAATCGTAATGTAGCCATTTTTGTGCATAGACCCTTTTCCTTTTCAGTGGTAATGTTAAATAGCTTTTCATTAAATATCAAAGGTCTTCATGTTCGTCATCATTATGCACAGCTTGATGACACTTAACACTAACAATGCTTCTTGTGAGCTGCAAATCGTGCAAGAATCAGCCAGCCCTTATAGAAAGTAAGATCTCTCTGACGCGCAAGTTTAGCTACTATTGCTTATGCCATGTTTGTTTCAACATTTTAATAAGGCAATTACATCACTAATGCGAACATACAATTAACCAGCGTAGTCAATATGTAACAACTGTACAACAACAAGAAAACCTTAACAACTAAAGCTGTGTTTAAACTTTAGGGCCGTTAGGTCACTGGCCTTTTATTCTTCCAGGGTAAATAAAATGAGAGCTATTGCGTTAACTAATAACACAGTAACACAGTCTCTAGAAGTTATATGTTTGAAAATGAGAAAAGATCTCCTTGTTTTCTCTGTGACAAAAACTTGTTTTAAGAATTATTTGCATAGACATAGTGTTTCCGTTTTGGTGTGGCCTGATCCTGTCTGTAATAGCTACATAGTTACTATATATAGTGCTCACATGTATATATCTTCATCCATTTTGCGTCTAGTTTGCAATATGTTTTGTTAAATCCTAAACTTACACTACTGTCTGTGAATTAAACCAAGACAAATAATTGCCTCCCCTATGATTAAATTAATGAAGATGATTTAGTGCCCCATTGTAGTCATTCAATTTAACATGTAAGTTCTTGTTCTTTTTTATTTACCCCGTTATGGTCCCTTGGGTAGAATCATCTTGTCTCATTTTGAAGACAAACAACTCCGCAAGGCCACCTCAGGCATCATGGGAACAGAAAAATGCTGTGATAACTGCAAGACCAGGTAAATACTCTTCTCCGGAGGATAAATATCAGGGCAGTTTACTATATGCCTTTGTCTACTTTTGAGTTTGGACGGTTTGCGCACATCAATAACTAGTTCCTTTAGTTTTAGTGGTGTAAATGTATCTCTGTTTGATCCACACATATAATTTGCCTCTGAAACAGGCCACATGTCAAAAATATTTTCACCCGTACTTCCTTCAAATCTAGAACTTCTCTATACTGCATACTACTGCCGAAATACCTTCTGTGCTCACTCACTGCCACTCTCCACCTCCACTACTTCAGAAAGAGAGTCTGAAGCTCTCGGTCTGAGCTATGCCTAGCAGTAGAACTTTGATCGTTTGCTGAAAAAGATCAGATGATGCCTTTAAACAATGTGTTAGCACTAAACAACAGGAAGATCTCCTTGCAGGAGATTCTGACTCTCTGTTTGAAGTATTGGGGGCATGGGAAGTGGAGGGCAATCCACAGCACTCCTGGCACCACAACCACTACAGCGTGCTTTAGTGATTGTGCTGCATGGAAGTTTCTTTAACAATTCACTCTTCATCATAGCTGTTATGGATTACATGTGTGACCAAAAGCAAACTGGAACAAAATGCAGATCCATTTGGGCTCTGTGTTCTCCCTCCTCTGTAACTGCAATGTTACACGTCTGGCTTTGAGACCACACACAACAGGAAACAAAGACACCAAACACAGTGCAGTATGAATACAGTGCAATGACTGAGAAGCAATTAATTAATTAAAAACTATTTCAATAAAAAAATAGGAATAAATGGAAAAACAAAGCTTGAACATTTACATTGTAGTTACTTTGGGCTAAACTTTCAAAGTATGGGCCAGGAGTAGCCATTCCATTAGCCCCTGTATTAATGGATCACTATTGCATTAGGTATACACACCTGTTTTCCTAATGCCATAGTACCAGAGTTGCAGGTTAGTTTTAAGTACCCCCCTTTAGTAACAACCTGGAAAAAAGGTTGTACTTAACTTTTCTTAGTGCCAGACTCTCTACCTCCTGCGATGTTCTGTTATCTCGTTATATATTTCAGGGGACCTTTATAAGGACACTCTAGGCATCAGATGGTGGATCACTACAGGTTGTGTATCATTATCCAATCTGTACATTTTCTATTTCATGTTTGTTAGTTCTATGATATCTCCAATGTTTGTAGCGTTTTCAGGTACACAGTTCGTGTGAGTCCCTCATGCTCTGATTCTCTGATAAAGTTACTTATCATAATTTGTGCTTCTTCCTATTGATCAGTATTCTTCTAACTCTTTAGTAGTGTTTTAATCAGATAAATATATCGATGAGTGACAATCTAAATAAAGGACTAATATTTAAAGGGACATTCTAGGTACCAGAACCACTACAGCTTAATGTAGTGGTTTTGTGCAAGGAGATTGTCTCTGTAGACTAAGCAATGTAAACACTGCCTTTTCTGAGAAAAACCTTGACAAAGGCCCTAAGGGGTTGAAATGTTGCTGTTTGATTCCTTGTTCCAATAAAGATTGCCTATATTTTGGAATTCGCTGGAGGGCCTGGATTATTTTCTATATCCAAGTGTTTATAATGCTGTCCTAAGCCACCTCTAGTGACTGTCACTCAGATAGGCACTAGAGGGACTTTCTGGCTGCAGTCTTGCAAAGATTGCAGAATGGGAGGTTCAGCATCTCCACGCTCTTCATTGAGTCAATGCATCTCTATAAGAATATGCCGATTGGTGCCTGTGCACTTTTCCCCTCCCCTCCCTATGGGGAAACAATGTTTTTTTTTTTGTTGTTGTTTTTTTTAGGGTTGTTCATCAGTAAAAGCACACAGTGTACAAAAGCACCTTGTATAAACAATAAGAACAGGTTCATGTACATTTATTGTACTTGTAGTGCAATAATATTGAATTCTCTGAATTATTTTATTACATGATGAGGGTAAAAAAGTCAGTGATGAGTAAAAGATAAGAAAAAAAATAGGTAAAGAGAAGTTGTCCTTGCTTGTGTTATTTATTAAATATTGTCCCTTTTGGTTTTCAATAGGTTAAAATTGAATCTTTCATTCAATGAAACAGAGGACAACCTACAAGACTTCGGACTGCTGGCTTACAAGTTGATATCAGCAGTAGATGCTTTGGGTGGGAAATTTGGAACTGGTGTACCAGTCCTGTTTCTCCGTGGATCGGTAGGTATTCATCTATTGCAAATAACATATAGTGCTGCACCTCTTATCAATACGCCTAGCAAAAATAACAGCTACGCAATGAACAGGTAGTGTAGTATAAGTTATGGTTGTCGAACAGACAGCAAAATGTATATGTTAAAGTTTTACCACTCTGTGGAAAATATACGTCTATGTTTGGGAGCATACAGAAAATTTCCCCCCTTGTAGTCTGTGGTTGTATCACTCTGATAGCTAATAGATTACATTTTCCTCATCCCCACCACCCACAAAAATGATACACATTCCCAATAGGGAAAAACAATAGGTGCACTTAATATAATAAAATAATTTGTGCAATAATCCTTTGTCTGCAAAACACACTTTCTGGAATTATCAAGTTTCATTTGTAGCTTTAAATGTATATAGAATATAGAATGCACACTATAACAATCTCAAAAAAAACTTTGCTTTATTATGTACAAAAAAGTACCAGAGTGAAAACATATAAGAAAAGATAAACAAAGTGACAGAAGCAAGGGCAAACACAATAAAACAATAGTAAATTACCACAAAAATTCTTACAAGCCTCAAGACAGAAACACGAGTCACCAAACCCCCCAACGTTTCGGCACCAACTGTAGCTTTATAAATTATAGGTTGTTTGAGTCTTATAGTTATATGTGGGTGCTTTATAAATGATGAAAGGGGGATTATCAGTGAAAAACAGGTACTATTGTAGGTGCAAAGGGCTAACCGTTGAGAGACATTCCTTTGATTTTCACAATGAATTCCCCATTATTTAGCACTTTACCTCTTATTTAGCACTTTTTGTAATACACCCGTTTTTTGCCTCAAAATATTTCCTAAGAAACCAGCCATTTTTGCATTCGTTTTTTTTTTATTCATCATTGAGTTGAGCATTATTGAATAACCCTCTGTGTATTTAAAAAGCAACATCCACTTGTGTTGATGTATACTTTATAATAACATATTCAGATTAATCAATAAAGGGACACTGCGGGTACTGTAACTTCATCTCATTGTACTGGTTATAGTGTCTGGAGTCCCTTTGCGCCGTCCTTTCATTTAGTGTTAAACCGTTTAACACCTAGAGTCCCCTGCAGCTGACCCCCTTCAGGGCTGCTTGGGCTAATGATTAAGCATTTGCCTGAGTATTACTGGGTGGCTTTGATTGGCTGAAAGTGTCAGATGACAGCCTTCAGCTGACTAGTGCACCCATTGCTAGGCTGTGGACCGCCAAGAGCCCTCATATAGTCTGAAACAGCTTGCAAATGGTTTAACACCAAATCGATGGACCGTGCCAGAGGATTCTGTAACAAGTGCAGTGAGAAAGAAATAGTCATTCAGGGCACCCTGTAGCTGAGCAGATCTGCTTTGGATATAGCATTGTGCTCACGCTGTCAGCCTTGTGTGACATGTTGCTGGAACACTCATTCCCTGGACTGTGGATATGCAGGGAATCCAGCCAGTGGGAAAAGGGCTCTGGGTTGTTGTGTAATGTTTTGACCAGAAAGAAGTCTTAACTGTGAACACAGATGCTTACATAAGAATTAGACTGGGGAAAAAAAAGGACACTTAAAAAAAAAAAAAAGTGTTATTTTATGTGTCATGTGTTTCAAAAAATCTGAAATGCAAAAAACTGACTGTTCCTCTCCTGTGGACTGCAGCTATCCCCAACATTGTTTGGGCAAAAACGTGAGCATGACATCTATAACCACTATATTGGCATTTAACAGTTACAGTGTTCAAACGTGAAAGAAAACAAAACTAGCTGCAAACGTGTGTGTGCGTATATATACACACACACACACATTTTTCTTACCCCCTCAGTTTTCTGTGTTTTTAATGTCATGTCAGAACATGTGCATTTTATGCTTTTTAAAGGTGGGCTTCAGTAAATGTGGATTTATGACAACAATTTGTACAGCTCAATGTATTTTTTGAAGCCTTCCATAAAACGGTATTGTAGTAAACAAATTGCCACATGCCATGAAGATGTCCATTTTCAAACGTGCATTGCACACTTATGCAACAGAGTGTGCATCTTCATATGTTCTTTGCACACCTCATCATTTAACATCAGGCTAAACTCTGAATATTATTATTTTTTAAATCCCATCTGTAGTTTTTCTTCCCATCTATCCCTCTGATAACTAGGTACAGATGGGTGTCAGACAGTCTTGAAATAGATCACAGGAGGGTATCTGGTTTCAGCTATTATCTTTAAATGTAGTCACTCTGTTGTACTGAGCAAGTTCTCCCGGGAACTTTCAAATTAGGAAGTTGCTTTTAATGAAATTTTATACTACCTTTGTAATGAGGAAACACACAAGACCTCTCCAGCAAGACAACCCTCCAAAGTAAACAAAAAAACCAAATTTCATAATAAGTGGTTTGTCTTGTCTGATCACATTTAATGAGATGTTGCTGAACTGATTCGGTTTAGACCCAAATCACAAAACGCAACACTCGTTACAGATTTGTCATTTTCAATCTTCTGTACTTTTACTGTTATTAAGATATCAGTTTCATCTTATTATTCAGCTGCACAGTTTATATTTATTTATGTAATTAATGGTCGTCATATTCTCATTGTTAATAAAAGCTGCTTATCTAATTGTTTTTCTTGGTTTAAAAATGCACAATCTCTAAAGTTTTTGTAGGGTGTGAGTAGAAAGGGGAACTAATTAAAGTGTTGATTTTTTTAAAATTTATTATTTTTTGTGTGTGTGGATCCAACACTTTGGCAATGTTTTGATGACTTATATAAACATTATTTTATTTCATGTTTTCAGGCAAATCTAACGTTGTTAGTTTTGGCTTAATTTAGTTAGTTAATGTAGTTAGTACACTGACCTAAGTGATTTATTCAATAAAGAATGAATTCAAGTGATGAGTGATGAGCTAGTTACAAAGATATCTTTATCCTAGGAATTAACATAGGATGTTCAGGACAAAAGACTGACTCCATAAACACAAGCATTATTTCTAGAAACGTCTTTTAATTTGCGATTTTCAAACATGTATTAGTTAAAGGGATACTCTTGGCAGCAAAACCACTTTAGCTTAATGATACAGTTCTGGTGTATTGTCCATGTCCCAATAGTCTCACTGCCCAATTCTCTGTCATTTAGGAGTTAGATCACTTTGCTCATGTAGCCATAGCTGCACCGCCTGAGCTTGTGACTCCATGGAAAAAAAAGGTTTAATTTTCAAACTGATCTTACAGCACAGTGTGTTTACTTTAGAAGCTATCTACTCCTCTGTTAAATGAACCTTAATAGCAGGGTTTAGCAGGCAGTTAACACAGCAGAAGTTCTAAATTAAATATGCTGTGCAGTAAAATTTAGAATGTTTTCAGGAATTGTGTAGGGAGGCTGTGTGCACTGGGCACATTTTGGAACAAAAAATATGTAATGTGGTACAGTAGTGTGTGAATGGAATGTTTGTTTTGAAGGTTAGTATATAAATGCAGTGCTTGTGATTAAGGTCGTGTGTGAATCCAATGTTTCTGATTAAGGTTAGTTTGTGAATTCAATGTTCGTGTTCTTGCTGTTGACCAGTATATAAATGTGTAAACGAGTGTCTGTATGCGAGGGTATTGGTTAGTAAAATTTGTGTGAATTAAATGTTTGTTTTGAAGGTTAGTATATAAATGCAGTGCTTGTGATGATGGTTTTGTGTGAATCCAATGTTTCTGATGAAGGTCAGTGTGCAAATTCATTATTAGTGTTCTTGCTGTTGGCCAGTATATAAATGTGTAAACA
This sequence comes from Pelobates cultripes, assembly GCA_933207985.1. Classification (NCBI taxonomy): domain Eukaryota; kingdom Metazoa; phylum Chordata; class Amphibia; order Anura; family Pelobatidae; genus Pelobates; species Pelobates cultripes. The sequence continues at coordinate 34,984,653 of OW240916.1, forward strand.
AGTGTGTCCGTATGTGTAAAAAATAGGAAATATTTCTGTGTCGTGCCATCTTGTGTTATAACAGGAGTGTTTTGAAGTGTTGATGATGTGAATGAATTCAGTGGTTTATCTGCACCCTTTTCCATTTCCCAAACCATACCACTAGCAGTCTACATGCTACTAGTCCTCCCCCTGCGATTGTTTGTCGTACATAACCATGTTGTCTTTTTTTTTTTCTTGCTACTTCACTTGCACCAACTACATCATCTAGGTTGAATCTACTAGAAAGTAAATTATATTTTTTTTCCTAAATGTGAGTGGAGCCTCTAATGAGATTTAATAATTTCTTGTCTGGCTTATTTGAAATCTATCTCTATCTCTGCTGCTAAACAGCAAGCATAAGCCATGACTGTTTTAGTAAATTCCTGGTAAAATGAAAGAAACAGACTCGTTATATATTCTCCAAATCATGTTTATTTGTTTTAACCGATACAACACAAATAGCATAGGACGCAAAACTTGTAATATGTTGAGTGAGGAATTAGAAGGTACCCATGAATCTCATCTTGATTATCTTAAAATAAAAACAAGTAAAAAATAACTTAATAATTTTGTGCGCTATGGCACACACATGGATTCATTAGAACGGCTAACATGTTTTAAAGAGGTATCTTGGTGGGTACAGATGGAAGGTTGATTATCCAGCTATACCATGTATTATCTACCCAAAAGATGATGGAACAAGCAGCAATTTTATTATATTTTTCTTATTACTTTTTCGTAAATGTGCTTGGAGGTCTCCATTACTAAGTTGTAGAAAGAAATGCATATGTATACAGTATTTTTTTACACCCATGCAATGTGGTTTTACAGAACTCCCAGCGTTTGCCAGATAGATATCGCTGTAATCCTCTTTATGGAAAGGGCAAAGACCAAACCGAGGTATTCTGGAAAGCTTTGGCAAGACAGCTTATCAACGAGGGATTCCTTCAAGAATCTTCTGGACATAATAAGTTTGCAACCTCGTGTGACCTTACTATGAAGGTAATATCTATTATTTCAACTGCAAGATAATTTCATTGTGAATTCTGGGTGCTCATTACTTTTTCCTCTGTTCTGTAGGGCAGGAACTGGGTTAGCAAAGCTGCAAATCAATCCTGTCCAAGCTTGCTCCTACAGCCTTGTGAAGAATTGTGTCCTCCACGACTCACTGTTTCTAGGTACCTTTTACATGACACCAAAATCTAATACAATACTAGTAGTATACTATAACTACTGCATGTTACAAACTTGGTAGATAGCTGTTTCAAACAATGTGACCTGAAATTCCCTTTCATCGCCTCTATTTAAATCACACAAATGTTGCATATATTTTCTGCATTATCAGAGCTTAGCTGTACTCACTAACCAAGCTGCATTTATATATCTTTTAATGGGCACTGATACCGTAAAGAGCCCATTTCTTTTCTGACACCATTTAGCATCTGCGGATGATGTCACATTATCTTTAAAAAGATTTCAGGTATATTTATAAAGATTTCAGATTTTCTGTACTACAAATAAAGTAAAGCTTTTTTAATAGTTATTTCTGAACTATACACACATATCTTGATTTAAATATTAAAAGCACTAATTACGTATTTATTTTAGAGTGTGAATCAAGATGTGTCTCAGGCTTTCTCCAAAAAGTAACACAGATGGAGAAAATCTCCATTTTTTTTTTTTCCTTCTGTTGTTCAGCACAACCATTTGGTTAAAGGAGCTCTCCCAAACATTATAATCACTACAGCCTGCTGTAGTGGTTCTGGTGCAACGAGTGCCCTTGTGAGCTCCTAGGGTAAGCAGACCCCAGGTAACTTGTCAAGCCAAACCAAAACAGTTTGACTAGTTACCCAGCGATCGTGCTACTGAACATGGAACCATGATACTTGGAGTGTTCTTTTAATGAACCCCAAATAAAATTTATGGTTTATGAAATAAATTTTCATTTAGACACACTGAAAAGTCAGACTTTTACAATTTTTAAAGGACCACTATAGTGCCAGGAAAACATACCCGTTGTCCTGGCACTATAGTGCCCTGAGGGTGCCCCCACCCTCAGGGTCCTCCTCCCGCCTGGCTCTGGAAGGGGGAAAGGGGTTTAAACATACCTTTTTCCAGCGCTGGGCGGAGAGCTCTCCTCCTTCTCTCCTCCTCTGTTCCGCCCCGTCGGCTGAATGCGCACGCGCGACAAGAGCTGCGCGCGCATTCAGCCGGTCGCATAGGAAAGCATTTTCAATGCTTTCCTATGGACGCTGGCGTGCCCTCACTGTGATTTTCACAGTGAGAAGCACGCAAGCGCCTCTAATGGCTGTCAATGAGACAGCCAGTAGAGGATTAGGGGGAAGGCTAAACTACCACAACAAGAGGACATAGTCTTAAATTAGAGGGACAAAGGTTTAAAAATAATATCAGGAAGTATTACTTTACTGAGAGGGTAGTGGATGCATGGAATAGCCTTCCAGCTGAAGTGGTAGAGGTTAACACAGTAAAGGAGTTTAAGCATGCGTGGGATAGGCATAAGGCTATCCTAACTATAAGATAAGGCTAGGGACTAATGAAAGTTTTTAGAAAATTGGGCAGACTAGATGGGCCGAGTGGTTCTTATCTGCCGTCACATTCTATGTTTCTATGTTTCTATGCTTAACCCATTAATAAACATAGCAGTTTCTCTGAAAGAATGGGTTAACCCTAGCTGGACCTGGCACCCAGACCACTTCATTAAGCTGAAGTGGTCTGGGTGCCTAGAGTGGTCCTTTAAGGAGCAACTGAAGCTATCATTATAAAAAAACAACCCACAAAAAAAACTCCCTTCTCCTGTACATACATATACAGATAGCAAAAGGTATATCACTACTTTGCTAAGAAATTAGAACATAAAGAACATAGGAATTAATATGCCACAGCGGCTTATGTATTGTTGGATTGTGCCACTCTAGAAGTTGTCATAGTATTCACGGCAGGCAGACAGAACACAGCACAGAGGCATTTACTGAATCATATGTATAGAATATAAATGTTATGTGCTTTTAACGTGATGATTGCACTTGTAGCAACAGTAAGTAACACGTATAGTCTTTCAGAGAATAGAACATTTATGGGAAGCACTACTGAATCATTTCTAAATATATATTTTTTTCTTTTCTGTTCTATTAAGCAATCTTCCATCACGTTCACCTTCAGTAAGGCAGCCTTCTCAAGATGCAAGGTCAGATAAACCTGCAGCAGATATCCAGGTCAGTCTCTTGTTTGTGGATTCACGTGTCAATTGTTTAATATTAAGAATTATGTGATTTATTCTAAATATACATTTACAGAAAACGTTGAAGGGTAAATATTCCTATCAAGAAGCAGACAAACTTCCCAGAACTCCTAAAGTCTCCAAGAGCAGGTACCTTCAATCATACTCTTTGTTGTGTATATATGATGTACACAGCACATGTGATATAGATAAAATTTCTGCAAAATTGTGATACATTTTCATTACAACTCACCATTTAGTGATACACACCTTATTATTCGCATTTATATAGCACCATCATTTTCCTCACCTCTGTACGATTTTACAGTGGGGTTATTTAACAACATTTAAATTGACAGACAAAATAAATAGACTGTTACAAGAAGTGAATAAGTCCCTTTTCCACGGAGCTTAAAATCTAAGAAGAGGAGGTAACGGAACATGTAGAGGTGAATTAGCAATGAATGAACAGAGGAGAAGAAAAGATCACTTGCGAAGCAAAAGGAGCAAGAAATGGTACATTTATGAATTAAAGAGAAACTCTAAGAAAGAGTGCAGTTGTTGAGGACTTGCCAGCTGTCCTGCACTGGCCCCAGTGTGGTTGGCAGGGATAGTATGCCAGAGCATACTATCTTTGTTTTAGTATGGATATCTGCTGTGTTAGTGTAATGGTTAATGCTGGGTTACAGTTAATGCTTTTTAGGGTAAGGGATAGTGTTGCATTAAGGTTAGGGTAGTGCAGATTTAATGTAAGCATAGGGTAGGTGAATTGTTGGTATAGGGCTGGGGGGACGGGGATTAGCGTTAAGGGGGCGTTATAGGCACCTAGACCACTTCATATCATTAAAGAAGTCTAGGTACATTGCAGGATTAGGACTGCCTCTAGTGGCAGAGATACTATAGTGTTAGGAATAACGCTTTGTATTTTTAACACTATATAGTGTTACTTTAAGTACCACAAATTTATTTAGAATCTAGAAATACAAGGCCTTTTCTGGCCAGTATTTCTAATACAGTGAAACACTTAAATTACGATAAAACAACATTCTAGGTTTTGTTTTGGTTCAGAAGTTGGCCAATTGCCTCCATCCTTAAAGGACCACTATAGTGCCAGGAAAACATACTCGGGCTCTGGGGAGAGTAAGGGGTTAAAATCTTACCTTTCTCCAGCGCTGGGCGGGGAGCTCTCCTCCTCCATAGCGACGTCATCGGCTGAATGCGCATGCGCGGCAGGAGCCGCACGCGCATTCAGCCAGTTCATAGGAAAGCATATACAATGCTTTCCTATGGACACTGGCATCTTCTCACTATGATTTTCACAGTGAGAAGCACGCAAGCGCCTCTAGTGGCTGTCAAGAGACAGCCACTAGAGGCTGGATTAACCATATTATAAACATAGCAGTGGTCCTTTAAGAAGTTAATGCTTCACCATACTTTTTTTTTTTTGTAAATGAAAGTTTAATTGACATTCAGCAACAGCAGGCGTAAGCCAATAAGGAAGGACACGCAGGTCCCCAATTAGTACAGTTGTCTTCCATTCCTCATTTCCTTCCCCGTTTAGTTTTTTTGTGTTTTTGTTGTTGTTATTTTATCAATTTATCTTTTATCTACTCTTTCCCTTCCTTTCTTTTACCCTTTCCTCTTCTCTCTCCTTCTTTTCAATTCTTTCCTTGTCACCTGTCTTCATTGTTTCCCTTCATTGTTTGTTTTATTTGCAAAGTAGCTATATAGGGCCATTTCGTAATTAGCCAATGTTCTCCGAAAGGTACCAGTGCGTCAAATACAGTTACATATATACCGTAGACCAGGGGTTCCCAATAAAGTTTTCCCGTGGACTCTTTGACATAGTATATTAACATCGTGGACCCCCCCAGAAAAGAAATAAATTGCGCCGTTTTTTTGTATGTGCCGGTGTGTGTCAAGGTGTATATTTCTGTGCTTGTATGTGCCAGCATGTGTGTGTATATCTGACACACAGATACACACAAACACAGTGGCACACAGATACACACACCTTGACACACAGTGTGTGTGTATATCTATGTGTCAAAGTGTGTGTATCTCTGTTAGTATGTGTCTGTGTATCAAGGTGTGTGTATCTGTGTTTGTATGTGACAGTATATGAATCTGACACACAGATACACACACACTGACACAGATACACACACTTTGACACAGTGTGTATCTGTGTGTGTGTATGTATCTGTGTGTCAAGGTGTGTGTATCTATGTTTCAAAGTGTTTGTATATGTGCCGGTGCGTGTCAAGGTGTGTATATCTGTGTTTGTATGCGCCAGTGTGTGTCTCTGTGTGTGTGTGTGTGTATGTATGTATGTATATATATATCTATCTGACACACAGATACACACCTTGACTCACAAATACACACAGTAACATATACACACACTTGCACCCACAGATACATACTGACATACACACACACAGGAACACACTGGCACATACAAACACACTGGCACATACATACAAACACACATTTAGATACATGCAGTGACACATACACAAACCTTGACACACAGATACACACACTGACACACTCAGACACACATACTCTTTGACAGACACACATACGCTCTAACTGTCAAATACACATACTCTTACAGGCACACATACAAACACATACACTCTCACTGACAAGAACAGGTACATTCTCACTGACAAACACATACACTATCACACTCTCACTGACAAGCACACATTCACTCTCACTGACAAACACACATATACTCTTTGACAGACACACAAACACATACAAACTCCCTAACAGTCACACATACATTTTTTTTTTTATTATTTAACATTTTACTCCACCCAGTCCCCCTACCTTTAGAAGTGCTGGCGTGGAGTGCCTGGGTTCCAGTGGGGCTGCTGAGCGGCTGGTGTGCTTGCGGCGAGGTAGCAATGATCAACCTGCTTAGCTCCCTTGCACGCCTATTAGTGATGCGAGGGAGCTGAGCAGGGAGATCACTGCTCACTCGCCTCCTGCGGCCATTTTATTTTTTTAACTTTTGATGAAAACCCCAATTGGTATTCCGCGGAACACCAATTGGGAAACGCTGCCATAGACAATTCAGAAAATTGCAAAGAAAAAAACGGTAATAACAGTAAGATACCATACTTTTTATTATATAAAGAATCCTTTAGTTTGCAAACCTTTAGTTGTAGAAAAGCTTTAATTGCCACATGTTCTTGTTTTTTTGGTACAGTTTGAGGTTTCAGTCTCCAGTCACACCCTCGAAGCCTGAAGAACCTCCTGTATCACCCCGAGAATTGGAGCTGCAGGTGAGTGGCAAATTAACCCCTTACCTCCTAAGGTTTTGTATAACAGCTGAACATTTTATGTTCCATATTTAATGTCTCTCCTGTTCTCTTGCATTGAGCTTAGCCCAGATTTGCAGGATGTGCTGGCCCTGCATGACAGGGTTTAGCTAATGAGAGCTACCACAGGTCAGCTGTCAAATTGTTACTGACATCATAACCACTACAGTGCACTGAACCGGTTGTACTGCTTGGAGTATGCCTTTAAATTGATTATGATTATTATTATTATTTTAAATGCAGTCAGAATTTAGAAAGGCATATATGGGACAATTTTAGCTTTTCTTCAAACAGTTCGAAAAGAAAATAATAATAATACAGCAATGAGCTTAGTTTTCCCCCAACAACTCACTGAAGTCCCTCATTGTTTGAGGGCTAACGCTTCACTGAGTTTTTATAAACTATGACTTGGAGGTTAGTGAGCTGAAATAAGATCTCACAATCCAAGTCTATGGCAGTATGCATTCACCGTATCTTGCTATGTGAAATAGTTAGCCCTAGCTATGGAAACAAGTTAACTATTCCTGAATGTAAGAAAAGTCATATCCTGTTATCCTGTATATACATGTAAGTCCTCTGAAATGTGAAGACAAGTAACACACTTTAAGTAGTGGGTTAATGCAATGAAATACAAGACTTCAAAACTTTTATCTGATCAATTACCCAAGTGTAAGAAATATTCCGATCTATATTGCCTAATGTACATCTCAAAGATTGTAATTTGCATGCAGATTAATTGTATTGTAGATTTTTTTTATTTGCTCTTTTTATTGGGAGAAAGTTATATTTTGTTTGTAGTTCTTATTGCTAATTTAGGTATCTAAGCTTATTCTTCAAAAATTATTGTGATGAGAACTTGGTTATTCAAAGTAGTGCTCCATCTAGTGGCAAATTCAGTATTATGCTTTGATTTTCTTCCCTGTGTGATACAGGCAGGGATATATTTAGTTTCATTGTTGTCATCATTTATACACTGCCAACAATTTGGAAACACACAACACCGTCTTACTGAATCTTGCTGACCAAAGAGTGTTGGTCTTCTCTCCATCACTCTTCATTTGAAGGGCCTGCTTCTGTGGAGTAGTGATCCTGGTTGGATGAAAACATAGCGAGGATCTTTTTTTTTTTTTTGCATCTGTAGTGAATGAATGGAAGGTCTTCTGGATTTTGAGACCTGACCTTTCGGAGGAAGGCAGAATTTTGCTTGCTAAATCTTCCAATAAAACACCCATATCTTTGGGTGCACGTGCCAGTAACAGGGATACCAGAAAAGTCGAATTCATGCTGCATTCTTTCAGACAAAATATCTTTCGAGTGACCACCAAGATAACTGACACTCTAGCAGACATTCGAATGGAGTCCACCACTAACTTACTAAATAATGTACTGTATAATCTATCTTTAAAAGCCTTGTCGGCCAACTAAGAGACATTTTGCTGATGGCTGTCTGTCATTTTTGGGTTGAAAATAACTCTTTAGGATTTAAATATCCCAGGGGAAGCCCCTTTTGTCTTCCATGATTACCTGATTTGGGTGGTATCGTCTAAAGAAATTGGGATAAACTTGGCCACACTAAGCCACTACTGCTTCCATCTTCGTGAAATCTCATTAGGGTGTAGTTTGAGAGATCTAAGGCAAGCATTTTTTGTATTTATCTGGAGACTGCTAGTTTACTTTCAGGTGGTTTCTTACCTCTAGAACCAAATTTAAAGGTTTATAGGAACACTATAAGGTCAGGAACAGAAACATGTATTCCTGATCCTATAGTGGGAAAAACACAATCTAGCCCCCTTTCCCCCCTTATCCCCTACATATAGTAAAATCTCACCCTTTTCCAGTTTGCTGCTGATGGCTCTGCCCCTGATGTGCCTACGTGGCTGACATCATCATAAGTTATGATCTGAGCCAATCACAATGCTTTCCAATAGGAAAGCATTGGATTGGCTGAGCTTATCAGAGAGGCAGATCAGGAGCAGAGCCAGCACAAGCCAAACATAGCCCTGGCCAATCAGCATCCATGCATACTTATGAGGAATGTTCAGTGTCTCCATGCAGAGGGTGGAGACACTGAATGTCAGTGCTGTACACTGTGCAGCACTGCCCCAGGAAGCAGCTCTAGTAGCCATCTGAGGAGATGGTCACCAGGTTAATTCTGCTTGTCCCTGCACAGAGAAGCAGGGGGTGTCATTGTGAGAGAAACTGGGCTGACGGGCTGGCCAGCAGCTTGTACGAATGGAAATCTGTGCATCGCAGTGAGGCCACGTCCTTTAAATTGGCCTTTCTGTGGTGCGCCCACCGCTTTTAATGATAAGTGCATTGATTCCAGCTTACTTCCGTTTGCACGCACTGCATTAGAAGGGGAAGAAGTGCACAGCAGAACTGCTGATTTAAACTTCTCTTGCAGTCTCTGTTATGTAAGCAGTGACTCAGCCTTACGGTGTAGCACTGTGCTAAACAAATGAGCATCTTGACAACCCAAAAAAGACCAGCCAATGTCCCCCTGCAACCTAGGTCAGCCTGTGCTTGGTATATTCTGATAGTAATAGATGTAACATTCAGACCATGGTCGTTATATTCTTTGTTTTTTTGCTTTCCTCTACATCTGAAATATATATTCCTTCCATGTTTATTATACTTGTGTCTATAGAAACCGTTACTGAAGGGATTATAGATCCTTTTGTAAGCAACTGTCAACATTTGCCTGCCTGCAGTGTCTGTCTGCTGCATATCAATTTGTATGCTTTCAAGTGACCTACAAGGAAATTTTCAGCATTCTGTACCCTTGTACTGTTACGAGTGCAATGCATAATAAAATGTATCTCCTCCAACACTAGTCTGGGGAAACACTGTGAAAACACTCTTATATGAGAGCGTTATGCAGGGCAGAGATGATTACACTCCCCTTACATTTTTTAAACTTGTTTTGGGGGATCAAGATCAATAAAGAATATATGTATATTTTAAGTGTCTCTGTTAAAACAAGTTTCATGTGAGTTTATTCCCTCTGACCACCCCCAAAAAAATCGGTCTTGATATTCCTTACCCCCTGCACATATTTAAAGCAGCTTATAATTTATTAATAATTCCTCGGTTCTGCATTTGGCTTTCTCTGAAGCTGTGTTTTAATTTGGCTTTTTTCGTCTAAAATTTGAAATTCGCTTTGCGAGGCTAAAGATTTGAAGTCTTATTCCACCAGCCAGGCCTGAGTGTTACTTGGCACTGCAAACCTCAATGCGGCAGCTGAAGATGCATTCTTAGCCACCATTCTCCCAAATGACTTGTAAAAGTTCTAACAATTTCTAGCATTTGGGTGTGCCAGGAGTTGCACGATGCCTTGTACAGCTGCCTCGGACTCCTTTGTTTGTGTTCTTTTTACAACAATGCCACAAAGTTCCTACTTTTAAACAGCACTGAGTGCAGTGGGGAGCCTATTGTACACTCCTTAGAGGGACCCTACAGTCCCGAAAATAATAATGGTTATTTTTGGGACTGTAAGCTCCCTTCTTGCAAAGTGCATACTGTAGAAATCTGCCTGTCAACCTCTTTGCCCTGTAAAAAAAAACAAGTTAAATAAATATTATTCTCCTCATTTCTTTAGTAATGTCATCAAGCATGCTGACACCATGTGCTATTAGCAGCATTTAGTTACAGGACTGAGTTTTACTCGGTTACGGAGATGGAAGCGCCTCTTGTGACTGTAGGAAGCCTCTAGTGGCTGTAGAGGCTAGCTTATCCCATTTTACAAAATGTCAGTGTTTTACAGTGGTGGCCTAAAACTAAAGGACCAGTGCACCCAGATCACTTCTTTGAGATGAAGTGGTTTGAGTGATTTTACTGGTCCTTTAAGGCTAGTCACACACTTCACTTGATAATGCTGAATTATTGACTGATAACTATATGCTATGTATATTTTCGCAGACTTCCTTATACGGCAAGCTGGTCTCAGCCAGGCAGAAGCTTGCCAGTGAGAAGGACATACCACCTGCTGTCTTGGCTACTAACAAAGTTCTTGTGGACATGGCTAAAATGAGGTTTGTAATTATTTTTTGTTTATAATTAAAGAAAATGACATGTAGCACTTAAAGAAAGTAATAATTCTGGATCTGTGTGCATTGTATCTCTCCTATTCATCAGGATACGTTAATAAAATATTTTTGTAGCATCTCCGCTTTTAAAAAGGCACTGCCATGTGTTTGAAGATATAAAAAGAAAGTGCTTGAAGGCGGATGGGCAAGGTAGATATGCTTGTCTGGATGTAGCGCTCCTCTGTGCCACCATTTTCGTCATCTCCATGTCACTATTGTGCTCTTGCACATGCAGACTTGGATCTATTAAAGGTCCTTAGGCAACAGGATCTTCCAAAGATAAGCAAATGTTCACTGAGATGTCTACTGCCACAATCTGCCAAAAATAGGGTCCTACATGAGATAGTGTCATCCCTACTTTGCCTTGAAGTTTAATGAATTTTGAGTGGAGTCTTTGAGATTTTGATACGGATTTTATCTTTATTATTAAAACCTACAAGTGATATTGCCACTTAAAGTGGAACCGGAGGTCGCATCACATGCAGGCCGCATCACAGCGACGGAGGAGGTGACTGAGGCCCTCACAGTGCACATTGCATCTGCGGACACTGCGATAGCGCTCCAAGGGGCGATGCTTCTGTCGATGAGACGTCACCTCGAGGATGTGGATAACAGAGGCCGGAGGTGCAAAATCCGCATCCGCGCAGTGTCAGAGGCTGAGGGAGCAGAAAAATGTCGAAAAGATACTTCCTGAACTCTTCCAAACCCTTCTACAGCCGACCTCACCACAGCACATAGCGTTCGACAGGGCACACAGAACAACACGGCCCAGAACTCTGGAAGAAGGGCCGAGAGATCTCATATGCTGCCTACACTCCTTCCCAATTAAAGATGCCATTATGAAGAAGGCCCGGGAAAGACCAACGTAACCCTACAGAGGTACTCAAGTGGCACTGTACAACGACCTGTCCCCCATCACATTGGAAGCCCAGCGGGCTCTCCGTCCAGTGACGACCGCATTAAGGGAACGCAATATAACATACAGATGGGGGTTCCCATTTGCCCCAATGGCCAGACACCGCAATGGCTGGATCTCAATATGCTGGCCTGCAGAAGTACCAAGGTTCATGGAGGAACTGGGCCTTCCGACACCGGTCGTCCCCAACTGGACCATCGGCCCCTCCGAAGAGAACAAAGAGAGGACACAGACAGCGAGAAGCACGATCACGCTCCACCCAGCCTGCCAGACGGAGGAGTGAGTACCTATCCACCCGAGATGACATCAGCACCCCAGACACCCGACCCACGCTGCCTTTCCAAATTAGACCCTATAACGAGAGTTGCCGGAGACCCCTTGAAGTGGCTGGGCAACTGTGAACTGCATCAACCCCAGATGATTGGTCTGTGATGCAAAGTTGATTGGAACACCTACAGGTACGCTGGGTCACCTCTCGGGGTATCTTGGGTGGGGGGAACATGGGACCGCGGGCATACACCAGGAGATCACGCACCTGCTGAGTTACAACCATCATGACTGCCCGGCTAGTCGACACACGGAAACTATTTCTTGCATTAATAGATCAGGTAGAGACTTCGACCCGAAGCGCAATGCATAGATAAACGGGTGAAGATCTGATTAAATATAATACTAGTAACGAAATATGACCCAGTAAACTTCATCACATCCGCATGGTAATGCATGCCAGCAACACCAATGAGGACCTGCGAGTCCGAATTATACCTGGGCCTGCTAGCCACTTTACCTGCAAATATTCAGATATCCCTTCTGTCTGTACACAATGCATACTGTCGAATCTTATACATACTATAATTGTGGAGACCTGCAAGTCTCAATGTTATATTTAAACAATCTTCGCAAATAATAAAAACATATTTACTTAAAGTGGAACCGCACATTCCCATAATGTTCTTATTGGAGGATATCGCTACTTTACATTAAAATGGATGTGTTTCTCCTTCAATACCGAGGGCCTTGACAATCTCTGGAAATGTTCCCAAGCAGAGCCTGCCACTTGGCTGCAAGTTGAGACTGAAAGATTATAGTTGTTTAACAATTACAGACCGCTCAGTATGTTGACATGGAAAGCGGCAGCAGATATGTATGTTACTGCTCCTAAAGGAAATAAATATGTCGTTCACCTTTAGGGTGAATGATACACAGTGCTTTGCAAAAGTATTCAGTTCCTTTGAAAATGGTCATTTTTTTTTACAAGTGATGCTCACACAATATGTAATGCAAGTTCATCTGCTCTAAGAGTACATTTTTAAGAATACATTATGTATTTCCAAGTAAATATCAAAAAGACAAATTGAAATATGCAGCTTGTATAAATATTCCAACTGCTTATTAATATGTACTTAAGCCACCTTTTGCTTCTTTAAGTCCTTTGTTGTTTGTTTGTTTTTTTAAACAGCTTTCTTTGCACACTATCTGGGAGCAATTTTAGCCCATTCTTGGCAGATTGCTCCAGGTGGTTCATGTTTGTTAAATGGCACTTGTCTACTGGAATTTTCAAGTAGTGCCACTTTTATTCTCAATAGGATCAAGATCAGGCTCTGACGGCACCACTGTACAATATTTATGTTTTGTTCTTGTGTGTTGCTTATAAATTGTGCTTGGAATTAATGTTCTGGTGAGCCTTCTCCCAAGCTTCAACTTTTTATCAGACTGAAAAAAGGTTACCGTATCCTGCTGTATTGCTATGTGATTTGTGCCATCCATTCTGCCTTGATTTCAGCCAGGGTAGGTGTGGCTAGGACTACAGAAATAAAATGTTGCAGTTAATTGAGACTGCAGTCGCATGATTTATGCAACAACATGATTTCAATGCTTTATTATGTGAAGCATTTGGATGTTTACTGCACATGGCCATCAGTCTCCAATGCGGATTGGCCACCGGCTGGAGAGCTGGATGACACTATGGGAAGCGGAGGGTCTGACAGCACCGAGGGAGTCTTGGTGTTGGTGTTAAGGTAAGAAATAAACATTTTATGTTTTTACTGGGAAGGGGCTGGGGGACTAAAACACACCTGCAAATAGGGCACTACAGCGTTAGGAATACAGGTTTGTATTCCAAACACTATAGTGTTCCTTTAAGTTGAGTCTGGCATGACAGGTTCAGTTTAAGTATCTCATCTAGGAAAGGAGCTATCTACTAAAGTGAAACTGCTTTAACTGCAATGCACAAAGCCTAATAGCATTACGGTACTACCCAAGGAAAATAAAACACCATCTACTGACCAGTCCTACTGTTTATTTCTTATTTGAAATTGCTTGCAAAGACTCTAACATATAATTAGCATGTTTATGTATCTTCAGCTAGCAATGACTGCATTTTCTTTCATATATTTCTGCAGACCAACCACAGTTGAAAACATGAAAAAGCTTGATGGCGTGTCGGAGGCAAAGGCTTCCATGTTGGCTCCCCTTGTTGCAGTTGTCAAAGAGTTTTGCCTAGCGAATAGTTTGCAGGTGAGTGTGATGTCTAAAACTTGTTTTTTTGCAGAGAAAGGTAAATATTATGTGAGCTACAACTACATCATGCTATTTTAATATCTAGCAAAACTAAGATATTGGGGCGGGGGCAATGGGCTAATTATGGAAGAGATACCATAGAAAGCATTTTAATGCCAAGTATTATAGCTCCTCACGTAGAAAGGATTTTTGTTACAGTCAGGGCTGGATTAAGGTTTCTAAAGGTCCTAGGCAGGGTGCCCCCTTCTAGAGTCCTGGGTTCTGTTCTGTGAATAGTGTGGCTGTTGGAGGGAGTATTGTGTGAGTTTGTGTAGTGGCTGAGTGTTGTGTGTTGAGGAGGCTGATTGTACTTGTGTGTGCTGGTTGATTGGTGTGTGTTTGTGTGTGGCGGCTGAGCTTTGTGTGTGGAGGAGTCTGAGTGCTGTGTGTGTAGGGTAGTCAGAGTGTTTGTGTTTTTCCCTCCGACCCTTTCTGCTTACCTTCTCCTGATGGTCTGGTGAAGGGTAAGCTTGATCCTTGGTGCTCCAGTGAGGGAGCGTTGTGGTCTGCACCAATAAAGGACGCACTGCCTCGTGATCCAGTGCTCCGTTAATGACTCAGACTGCTGGCTGCTGTGATGTGACCTGCATCAAATATTGGTGCAGATCACAATGTTCCCTTGAGAAGATGAGGGGATGCAGGGACCAGCAAGGAGATATTTTTGATCTCCCTGACAGCTCAGAAATGGTCTCCTACAGCCTGATCTCTAGGCCCAGACAGGAGACCTCTCTGACCTGGTCTTATGGGTAGACCTGTAGTCTGTTTACAGTATTGATCCAGTTTGCCTTTTTATATATGATGCAATGAATCCTGTAAATTTTAAAATATTGTGCAGAAACACATGTGTTTATGGCAGTTTATTCTAATTTTTGCACATTGCTTAATGAATGAGGAACCTCACACAGGGTTTTTGGTTGTGGACACGTCTAATTTTATCATTTCTGGCAAACTGAGTAAAACATATTTGTGGGATCTTTATATCTTCTTCTGAGCTAGAAATCCTTGGGGGGAAGTGAGGGTGGGATTGGCAGTAGTGATACAGTAAGGAAACTGAAATGTATGTAAATAGTTTAGAATTAATTTATTTTCAAATTCAATTTATATATTCATGTTATCTCCTTTCCCATGTCTCCCGACCCCATGTCCCTCTCATGTGGTCCTATCTCCCAGTTTCTGTTTCCTGTTGTTCCTCACTTTTTCTTTTGCATTTTGTTCTGAGATTTTACATTTGTATTTCAGACAGATATATTTGCCAGTTCCAAGACTAATTTAGAGGCGAATGTGGTAATACAGAAAGGTCCTGTGCCTATGTTGCTACCAGAGTCACAGCGTATAACTTATTCACTTTTCCAGGAACAACATTTATCTATGGTAAGCGTTTTCTTACATTAGATTTGGCTATTTTATATTATATTTTTACATTTTTGTGTATATAAAGTGGATCTTTTCATGTTTTTTTGGGGGGGGTGGGAGGCTTGAACAGGAAAATTCTAACTATACTTTTTTCTTTTAACACATATTTTTATTCTGCATACTATTGTATGAATAACTTTGCTTAAAGAGACATTAAAGGCACCAAAACAACTTAAGCAGTTTAGGTGTATAGATCATACCCATGCAGTCTCACTGCTCAATTTTCTGCCACATTATTTATACAGCCCTAGTCACAACTCCCTGCAAGTAACTTAAACAGTCTTCCTAAACACTTCCTGTAAAGAGAGATCTTAAACTTTATTTATTGCAAATTCTGTTTAGTTTATAATTTCTTATCTCCTGATATTTTAAAAGTCTTCTAGACCCTGCAGGAGCATCCTGTGTATGATTCAATTTCAATTTACAGAGCAGGATATAAACTTCTAAAGCAAGTTAAATTCTGATTAAAAATGAAACCCCTTTTCATGCAGGCTATGTCCGTCACAGCCAGGGGAGGTGTAACCAGGGCTGCATAAACAGAAACAAAAGTGATTTAACTCCTAAATGGCAGAGAACTGAGCACTGAGACAGCAGGCGTATGATCTATACACCAAAACTGCTTCATTAAATTATGAACGCTCAGACTTCTACAAAGATTTTTGCGCAAGGTTGTGCGCACTCTCCACTTTTTCCAGCAGTTCTTTACGCACAAATGCACCGTGCAGACAGCATTGCAGGGGTTAACTTATTTACATGCTTTGCCCAGTGTGCCTGGCACTGGGTGTAAATTAAAAATAAAAAAAAGAAACCTCACTGAGTTTAAAATTAAATAAAAGCTTAGTGCAACTCTTAGTGCCTCTTTTGGCCTTTCTCACTATTGTTACAACTCATTATGCGATCCTCAGCTATTGGTAAATTACACAGTGGGGTATAGGCAATTAATGTACATGCCCAAGATTGTATGGAAGATTGTGGCATTCGCAATAATTAACATGTGCGAAAATAATACTGCAGGTGTAATATATTCTATGTACCTTTAAAATTCTTTGCCCTTGGCCCTGGAGGACACTTCAATTATTTTTCAGTAAAAAACACTGTTTAATCATGCTTCCTCTGGGTGATGCAGTATCTTCTAGACCAATGCAGCACAATGGCTCCTAACAGGAAAACATTTTTTTTTTTTTAATGTTTTACTGGAAAAGATATGTTTAGATTTCATGTCCATACAAATACAATTAAAATTATTGACTTCTTTATTTAAAGTTCTGCATTTAAACCGCTGTGGGGGGGATAATTGCTGGGTACATTTTGTGATGCTTACTGTGTACGTAAGTATGCTCTGTCTGAGCACGACATTCAGCCAGTGATTATCAATCGTTCTTCCTTTTACTGTGCAAATAGGTCATCTTCTGCTGGTTTTTGGAAGCCATCCATATTTTATCTTCTAGATTTCTCTGAATCAATTTCAAGTTAAAGGAACACTGTGAGATTAAATACGTGTTTCTTGGAAATATTATCTAGTGCCCCCTTAAAATGTGGAAGACAAAATAAAATTACATTTCTTAATTTAATGACATTTCGCCAAGTGTTTAGTTATGAATGTAAACTTGAGGAAAAAAAAGGGCACACAAGATTGTTACTACTCTTTTTATGATCTAGACCAGGCTTCCTCAAACTCCCGGCCCTCCAGATGTTCCTGAACTACAACTCCCATGATTCTATGAATTAAATAGATAGGCTGAGAATCATGGGAGTTGTAGTTCAGCAACATCTGGAGGGCCGGAGTTTGGGGTAGCCTGATATAGACACTAAAATCTAAAGATACTAAAGTTCAAAAGACCATAAGCAGTTATGCCACTGAACTAACACACATGCTTGCAACCATGATCAAAAACAAAACTGGCTGCTGGCATGTTCGTTTGTAAATCTTTATTCTTTAATTTATAGTGAAACCAAAGAAAGTGACAATGGTATAACAATTTACCTGATCTAGCTAAACTTTACTAAATGGATGTTAATCGTCTCTGTACACCTGTATCGCATGCTGTATACTTCGCATCTCACCAACGCCATTTTTATTCATTTCTGACTTCTAAAACCTGTATACAATGTAATGGGTGCTCATCGCTAAAACAAAATACAAAATGATGGTTTCCTATAGATAAAACTGTGCTGCAAATACAAACTGAAAAATATAACAACTTGCAGCGCTACGGAATTTGCTGGCGCTGTATAAATAATAAAATAATAATAAAAACTTAAACAGAAAAATTTAAAAGTGACTCTCTTATTCTGAAAATCTGAGAAGCTGTGTTTTCCTACACCAGATAAAAACATTTGAAAAAGACACATTGTATTGAAACTTTTGCTTCTCAGCAAAAGATGACCATTTTGTGTTTTTATTTTTTCCATATTCCTTAAGTTTGGTGTTTCCTAAATTTAAGCTTGGCCAGCATTGCAACGAGAGCCCAGGGGTTTAAGGATTAAACAAGAGATTTTATGATCTACTCACAAAATATCATTAAAGCTATATTGTCTAATTGTCTATCAAGTCAGATGGAACCTGTAGGAAAAAAATAGTGTTATCAATATTAATGTCAAGTTAAATATGGCAGTGGGGTATATGTTTCATTTATAAACTAATAGCTGTAGATGTCTGGAAACACAATTGGGTAATTGTCCAAAACATGAATGACTGGATTCAACTTGCCCCCCCCCCCCCCACCCAGCCTGTCTTTGTTTAAAATTTAAACATCTGTTTAAATCAGAGACCTTATTCATGTTTGACAGCTTTTCATGTACAATATGAATCTTTTAATCACAAACTCCTTTGAACTCCCACTCAACGTTATTCTTTTGTCAGTCATCCTACAGGTACTACTCCTCTCTGTGTGACTAATCGTATTGTTAAATGCTGGATGTCTGGGCGAGACTGTGCTTTTAATATATAGCAAATGAAAGGTAACACAGCGGGCACCTATTTGATTTTCTTTATTTTGTTTTCCTTTGTAGCGGACTATCGCAGACTCCCGCAGTTTGAGCATGGCCGCTGTTGGCATGCATCTGTGCCAGGCCCTGAAAGCTGGCTACCCTGTCAATGTGCAACGAGCTGGCCTGACTCCCACTATACAGAAGACCATTATGGATATTATTAAAAAACCTCCAATTAACTCAGGTCAGACATGAGCCATTTTTTTTTTTTGGGGAAGATGATTGGCAAATCTAATGTGCTGCACTATATAATGCATGCACGTGCGGGTATATGAAAAGTACAAAAGATATCAATATGCTTGGAGTAAACCTATAATGACTAAATTGAAAATATATATATATATATTTTTTTTTTTTTTTTAATTTAGTCATTATAGGTTTACTCCAAGCATATTGATATCTTTTGTGATTTAAAGTGGTCATGGTGCCTGAAGTCTGTAAGTGCATTGTTTCATTTTGTAATGCTACATATATAGAGAGCTTAACCCCTATGCTGCCAGTGGTGTAACTCCACTAACGGCTGCATCATTAACCAGATGGCTAATGTCTGTTCTGCACATATTGGAGTCATCAAACATGTCTGGTGGTTGTATGCTACACCCCATGCCGCCCATGTACTCCCCTCCGGCCATCATAGCTGATATCTGTCCTCTGCCTGAGGAGGATTGGGCTGCAGAGAGAACATGTCCTCAGTGTTGGAACGGAGGTAAGTTTTAGGTTTAATTTATTTATTTTAATTTGGGAATGCACTAGCACAGCAAGGGTTACTCTAAACAAAATTTGTGTTTTATTAAAAGGCTGTTCTTGTGGTTGGAGTAACCCTTATTTCCCAAAGTCAAGCAAATACATATGAAAGAAAAAAATTGTTATAAAGATTAAGTGATAATTATGTTAATTTAGTGAAGAAAACACAAAAAGTAATTAGTCAACTATGTGGAGACATTCTAAGGACACAGAGAGCTGAACTCGACTGAACAGTATTTTGAGTGTGCAGCAGTGTGGTCATAGCAGAAGCTGTAAAATACTTGAAAAACACAAACATGTACTGCAAGATTAAACTAATTGTACATTATAACATTCTGTAGGTCACTAAAGGCCATGATGTTGCTCTCGAGTGATTACATAGTTATATTTCCTTGTACAGCTCAGACAGTTACAGACACACTCCTTTTGTGTTTGGGTGATTACAGAGTACATCATGCAATCTCATCACAGCAGGAGAGATACCTACTGATTATCCAACATCAACAGGAGTCTTGATCTAAGGAACACTGTACCTTTAGGAATACAAATGTGTGTTCCTAAAGGTGTAATGTCCCATTTACTCCGCAAGGGTTAAAAAGCCATTTTACTTAACTTTCAGCCCATGCTGCTATAATGAGGTCGCCCCGCTTCCTTGGTGATCTCAGCCAATCCTATAGGAAAGCATTGGGAGGCTAGTGCGCTTGTGTAGCAAAATGATGCGCTGCACTAATCGGATGGTGTCTGAGACCGTCTAATTAAAATAGCCTAGTCTAACCTGTTTACAGCAATTAGAGGCATTGAAACCCTGCAATGCAATCAAACGAGAGGGACATGACACCGAGACTACTTCATTAATATGAAGTGGTCTGGGTGCCTATAATGTCCCTTTAATGAAATTCAGGCCTGATTCCAGTTCACGGTGATGGAAAACGCTCAGACGCTTCTAAATTGAGAGAAGGTTTAAAGTTGTACTATCCCCAGTATGTGATAAAATCATTAGCGGTTAAGTTTTGTTGTCTTCCTATCTGTCAGCAAAAACGGAAAGCTTAAACATGTGTTGATCTTGATAAACATTTTCTTTTTCTCCAATGGCAATATTACGATCTCTCCAACAGTGTTTGTCTTTGTTATTCGATGATTTTTAAAAAAAATTTCTTTGTTGTATTGTGCTTTTCTGTATTAATGGGATCACCGTGGACATACCATTGTAAATGAGCAGACTGAAGATTGATCTGAATGTGTTAATTGCCTCCTAACAATAAAAAAAAAACTACTCATGGCAAAGCTAAATGAGGATGATAAAAAAATATATATATATATTTCTCTTTGCAAGATATACCCAGAATCTGTGTTGTACATGGTTAGTGTGTTTCACTCTATTTAAACTCTGGATGATAAAGGTACAAGACATTAGGGATGGTGAACTAGCCTATCCACCAGGTTAGAAGCAGAATATTTGACGAGCACCCAATACAGCGTGCCATGGAGTCTCTTGGGTGTACCATGGAGTCTCTTGGGTGTACCATGGAGTCTCTTGGGTGTACCATGGAGTCTCTTGGATGTACCATTGAGTCTCTTGGGTGTGTTCTGAACAATCTATATTTGTTTACTGGCGTAAATGGCAGAATTGAGAACCTCCAATAGTAATGTCATTTTATATACTACATTCTCATTTAATTGTAAAGAAACATAGAGGTTTACAATAATTATCTGGAATCTGACTTAACCGTTAGAATATTCAGTATACATAATGATTTGGACTTTTTGTGAACTTTCCTTTTTTTTCCTTTTTTTATTGTTTTTTTTCCTAACAAAGTAGGTGTTGCTATAGTAATAATTAGCCGTTTCACCACATCAATGACACATATATATGTTTTAAATGACAAGCAGTGTGAAAAAACATGATCTGCCATTTACTTGGGAATTAGATAAACCCACCTAGAACTAGACACACCAGGAATACAAACAATTCACAACGTGATGTTAACAATTTTAGATGAAGGCATGATTAACTGAGCAGGAATAACAACAAACTCTTTTTATTGTGTTTCATTTAAAGGAACACTTTAATGAAAATATTAATATATATAAACAATTTGGTAAATATACTCCCAATGCAAACATGCAAGCATTTACTGGTGCATGTTTTTCTTGACTGCAGTTTTTGCAAGCCCTCCCCTTCTAACCCGGCCCAGACTTTCTGTAACTGTCCAATCGCAGAGTGTCCAATGCAGTTTAATGAGTATTTGCAAGGCTGGTGCTCTGGGCAATTTCTGCCTCTTGAGTTTATCTCCACTGAGTTAAACAACCTGGAAGTAACAGGGCCAATTGTCTGACAGCCAAGGGGTGCAGCAAGGTTAATATTTAAAAGTGCCAATTTCTATTGAAATCTGCACTTTTTGTAAAGGGAAAAAGAGGACTCACTCTTTACATATAGAGCAATTCAGAAAGCTAAAGTGTTATTTATTTGAAATGTTCCTTTAATGATCAAATTGCTTTACATAGCTTAGAGTGTTTTGGCGATTAATTGGGCCGTTCTACATCCATTTCATAAAGGCTATCGTTTGCTAGCAGTACTGTGTTTTATCATGATAAACATTGTTCTTTATTACATTTGTGAATTGTATGTAAAAGCCCCTTTAAGGGGTGATTGTGTGTGAATGTTTTCATCGACATAACTAATATGTGCATATATTTGTTTATTAAGATCTGTCTAGTTTTAAAGCTATTCATGATCTGGTCCCACCCCACATTGACATCTACCTAATCAGGATGGTGATAGCACTTTTAGAAAAGGAGGGCTGTAATGAGAAGATTGTCTCCAACACAACTATCCCACATTCTACATCACAGCAAGGCGCACCATCTGAGAACACACAGCATAGAACATCCTTGCCCAGCCCTGCGTGGATAGAAAAAAAGGTTAGTAATAAAGAGAATATTGTGTTTATTGTATGCATTGTGGAAGTATGAGCTCTCTGTGATAATCTAGATACTTAACTAATGTGATGAATATGAAATTTCACATTTAAAACTACTCCGTAGAAATCTTCTTTTTTTTTCTCGGAGACCGCTTTCCTATATCACAAGGTTACTGTTATGTCTTCAGCATTCTAAATATTCCTCAACAGTTACTTTGTATTACTAGAAAACAACTGACGGCTTTTGCTGTTATTAATGCACTAGTAATGGTGAGAATTTCTGTATCGTGAAATGACTATATCACTCCAATTAGAGAAAGTGTGTCTGGTGCTTTTTTGGGGCTCTATACACCAGGAAAGCATTGGAAGGCTAGTGCAAGTGCGTGGCAAAATGACGCGCTGTACTAATCGGATGGTGTCTGAGACCATCTAATTAAAATAGCCGAGTCTAACTTGGCTATATCTGTGTACAGCCACTAGAGGCATTGAAACCCTGCAATGCAGTCAAACGAGAGGGACATGACACCGAGACCAACTCATTAATATGAAGTGCTTATAATGTCCCTTTAATGAAATTCAGGCCTGATTCCAGTTCACAGTCATGGGAAAACGCTTAGACGCTTCTTCATTGAGAGAACGTTTAAAGTTGTACTATCCCCAGTATGTGATAAAATCATTAGGTTGTATCACAGTTGTAGAGGGTAACGCGATTGTGCCAGGCAGGAGTTAAATGTCAGTAATAATCCTGAATAGCAAGATCGCTAAAACAAAATTTAAGAAAGGACTGGGAAAACGGTGATCATTGCTTCTGGGGAAGAGATGAACGAACAGAGCAAAGGTTGTTTTAGTTCGCTCAATATTATTCTTTGTTGAAATTTGCCCTTTGGACCTACAGTGAGATTTTTTTTTTCTCAAGTTCTAACTTGTTTGCAGGTAATGTTTTTTGGTTTTGCTAAATGTCTTCACACAGTCCCCAAAAAAGGTTTCTTTCTATGTTTTGTTATAGGGCAGGAAAAGTAGAGCATATAAATTAGAGGTGTCTTTTCTGAATGATTGTGTGGGTGATGTGATAATGATGGGTACATATATATACTTACATGTGACATAATTGCATTGACTAAGGCCTCCTGCGGTTCACAGTGGCGACACTAGTACTTTTAGCTCGGAGATTTATGGTTTCTGTGTTCTTTTTAACAATTTAGAAGCCAGCAGAAGCAAGTAAACCTAGTATACAAGAGACAGAACCCGTAAGACAAGAGGCACCTAAAGCACAGAATCTGGCTCCCATCAAGTTGGCATCGTGGAATCAACCCTTACTGGATGCAGATACAGAGGAGCTATTCTCAGAATCACAGATAGAGGTAAAAAGGATTCTCTGCAGTAAAGTAAAATATAATAAATAATATTTTAATAATTTGTGACCTTTTAAAGGCAAAGCAACACAGTCCTCTAGGGTAACAGGTACAGAACAACAGTCTCTTATGCAAAAATGGTGTGGCTTATTTACATCGTGCACAAAAATCCACGCAGCAATCAGTTTGTTCAAAACTTCAGCAAAACAGAAAGGAAAGTCTACAAACAAAATCCTAGCTCAAATTCGAGCACTAACTAAACATAAAGTAATGTCCCTTTCTAAACCAGGGTAATAAACTACACAATTCAACAAAATAAACATTAGTTTCACCAACCTTTAACACTTTGTCTGGTGCTGCTCTGCACAGACCTGCTCTCTCTGCAGGTCAGATTGTATCTCTCCCCTTTCTGCTCTGAGACCTGCTAATTAAAGCCTCAGCAGTTGCTAATTGGGCAGGTGAATGAGTACAGGCTATGGAGGAGTCTGGGTCCTAAATAATAGAATAAAACTTCCAAAAGAAGCTGCCTTACTAAAATGCAGCCAATAGGAAAGGAACCCAGTCCAATCTCAAAAGAAAGTATAAATAATACCAAAAAATAATAAAACTTTATTAGAGTATAGTAAAGAAACCTGAGACTACAAAAGATGTCAAAAGTCTAGTACTGGGAAAGGTATAGTATATAGAAAAACCTAATCAACTGCCAGAAAAAAAGAGGGCAGTAAACTAAGCTGGTATTATGTATACCTTAGGAAAAAGCAGCATAGAGGACCTAAGTAGGAAAGAGAGGATACCTGTGTGGTATATAGTATATGGAAACCCAAGAGAAAGGGGTAAAGAAAATGCCCCAATTGTAACATAAAGGGAACCAGTTAAAATACTAATACCCAAAATCAAACGCCCCCCTTCCTAAGTCAAAGGGACAAATCCTACTGTTGAACAATCATTCTAAGCTAATCGCTATCTCCTAAATAACACCTTCGTGGGTGTTCTAATCTAATAACTAAATCTAGACATCTGTAGTCGAAATAATATTGTGCCCAGTGCTCATAAGTGCAAAACAAAAACCCAACACGCGTTTCGGCGAACTACACGCCGTCCTCAGGGGTCCTAAATACCTTCCTTTTATTACCTTCCCATAGACTCTGTCACAAATTGTTTATATGTTTTTTAGGAATTTACATTGTTATGAAAGTAATCAATAGTTGTGTATTTTGAAAACATAGAATGTTACAGCCCATTTAGGCTGCCCAATTCTCTAATTACTTTCATTAGTTCCTGGCCTTATCTTATATCTAGGATAACCTTGAATGTTTTGTTGTGATTGTTGTTACAGAATAATGGAACGACTCCTAAGAGGAAACTACCTGAATGGTTTGAAGCGCATAAAGAAAAAGCTGCACAGTCTAATGCGACCAAGAAAGTAAAAATGGTGAAAAAAAAGGGTCTCTTTGGATGAAGAGGTTCAATTAGAATAATACATTGTTATATATGCACATTTATGTTAAATGTTGCAAAAAAAGTAAAAATGTATCAGGATTACTTATTGTGTGTATCATACACACTGTAATATACAGCAAAGGTTACGGTTAAGTATTTGGTTTCTTGTTTTTGGCATATGGTGAACCGATCCAAAATGGTCTGTTTTTAACAGTGAAAAATTGTGCTGAATGATGGTATTTTTTTGTACAGCAATATTCTAATTCTGGTGGAATTATAATTTTTTTGTTCTTTGTGTTTGTTTTTTCTTTTTAATGTTTTCTGTTTCACTTTCTTTCTTCCTTTCAGCACTACCTAGGGCAGAATATTAATCAGATTTCAGTGCTTACAACTTCCTCCTTTCTCCTCTTGATTGTTGGACAATTTCAGCCACCAGTCAAGTTATACAGGAGGCAAAGATAATACCATTCTGATACTGCAAGAAGAAACATATCTGTGTGTACACAACAAAAACTTGATTGCAGGCAGAATTTAAAAAGAGAGAAAAAAATAATCAGATCCTTTATGGTATAGTCCACTTTGGCTAGCATTCATATGCTTCAGAAGGGACCATAACATGTTTTTTTTTTTTTTTTTTTTATATATAGTAGATTTGAGTCCACATACTAGTCCGTATATGACTGCAGTGTAGTGTTAATTGTGTTCTATGAACATCTTCAAGTTAAGTGTTGAAGTTCGTCAGACTATGTTTGAATAGTGTGTAGATTCCCCTTTTTTTTTTGTTTAGGTTGTTGTGGTGAATTGACAGATTACTTGGGGTACATTGTTCATTCCATATGGCTAGGTTTTTGTTTGTATGTTTTCCTACTTTTATTTTCACCTGGATGGGAATTAAACCACCAGAGGTCTTAAACTTTGTAGCTGAATTTTAACCCACTGGGCTATATTGTCCCCTAGAAGTTTAAAAACACATTGATAGGATTTTTGTACATGCAAGTTTTGAGGTTGAATATCTGTTTAATTCTTTCACATGTACATATTAGTCCTTTAAAGTCAGGTGTGTTCAAATACAAATGATTGTAGGCTTGTCTGATCACCATGTTTGTATGGGACATTTGTGTATTCTCCATTCTGTGAGGCAAGGCTGGAATCTGCTGCCCGGCAAGACTTCGGCGTCAAAGTGCAATTTGTGAAAAGTAAACAAAGCAGTCACTTTGAGGCCTCATAAATTAATTTCACATTGGGAGCTCATTAATTCCACATACTGCTGGGCAGCACTTTTAAGAAGTCAATGCTCAGCTGTGAATCCCATGGACTTGTCAGTGATGTCCTGGGTTTCATCTGAAGACACAGTATTTGAGTACACTTTATTTAGAGCAGGCATAACTCTACCCCTTGTTACTTAACTGTAACTCATATGGTTCACTGCCCATCTGTTGCATTCAAAGAATTCTGGAAGTTGTAGGCCATCAACATGTGTGGGTCCAGAGTTTGAGATTCCTGATTTAGAGGTATATTTTATGTACAAGTGATAGATAAGATTATACTTAGTTGTTTGTTATTTTGTTTGTTTTTCTTGGTAAAATGTGAACACTATTGTACATATAAACCTTCCTGGGGCCTAAACAGTCCTGCAAATTGTCTGTCTTTGAGCTCTGTATATCTTTTTTCATGTCTCTCTTTTTTTTGTTTTGTTTCAAATGGGAAAAAAAAAAAAATTCTAGACTTTTGTAAAATAAAAAGTTTAAATAAATTGTTATACAATTTTTGTTTTGTTTTTTTACCATCTTTTTACATGATTTTTTTGTTTTGAGCAATGGCTAAAGCAATACAATAGTGGGTATGACATCATATGGAACAAAAAGAGAGATTTCAAGTATTGCATTGTTTATCTGTTTAGTCGTCTGCACAATGTTTGAAGTTATAGGAATAAGAATACAATATATACTAGTTTACACAGATATTTTTAAAACAACTGGCGCAGCTGTGGGGTCTACAATGCTATAACACATTTATATAAGAAAAGAAAATCGCTTAACTAAATTAATCAATCAACTGCTGACATCTCTCCTACACCAGTCCTGTATGACAAACTTCCTGGATGGAAGGATACTTGTGGCCAATGAATAGGAAGAAAACCGCTTTGCGCCATCTCCAATAACCGTACTCCCTGATTGCCAATTCTAAGGAGCTATATAAAATATTAAGGATTGGCAGTAACTCCCAGCAGCCTGCCGGGAACACGGTTTTGGCTCAGCATGTGTAATCTGAACAGCTTGCGGCCTAGGTAAGTGAGAAGAAGTGAGGGCAATTGTAGGAGGCCATGATCAGGCCTCGTGATTGGTATGTTCCATGAGTGGGCATGGAGACAACATATCTCATATCGCTGGCTTAGTTTATCCCAAAATTGGTCACACCAGGCATCATAGCCTCTGAGGAAGGATGCCATCGTCTGGTATAATGTGTCTTGCTGTGAAGCTGAACTTGGAACAATATAAAATACTGTTGATGTGGTATACATTGTGTCTGCAAATGTTACATGTGATGTTGTCTTTACTTTGATTTGTGTCTGTTGTGGACAGCATGTGCAATGTTGTCCACCTCCCACAATATACAGCGCAGAACTGCACTATACTGTACGAAAGAGCCTGGCCAAGCACTGGATCCCTCTTGGTTCACATGGACTGTGTGTGTTCCAATTAGCAAGATACAAATATCTCTCTACCTGGACCACTTTAATTTTCCATGTAGTGGGCCCATTACCTGTCTGGTCCTTTTCCACTCCTGTACAGCAGTGATGCTGCATGTGAGTAAAGGAAGAACTCTGACTAGAGCAGAATTCTCCATATTAGAAACTAGGGAAGCCACCCCCCTATGGACAAACAATCTAAAAACAACTTAAATATACTTATATTTTTATGTGAATGTGTATATCTTTGTCTGTATGTGTGTGTTTATTTCGCATGATATATATGCATTGTCTGGTAGTGTGTTGTTTGTGTCTGGAAGGTGTGTATCTGGGGATATGTATCTGTATTTGCGAGTATGTAAATGTGTGTCTGATAAAATATTACTCAATATATATTAACCCAGGGGTTTTATGCACCTCTCATATTTTTTTTTTTTAAAGGACCACTATAGTGCCAGGCAAACATACTCGTTTTCCTGGCACTATAGGGTCTTTAGGTCCCCTCCACCCTCAGGGCCCCCCTCTCGCAAGGCTCTAGGGGGTGGAAGGGGTTAAATCTTACCTGTTTTCCCCCCGCCGGGCTCCCTCTGCGCGGGGAACTCTCCTCCTCCTTTTCGCAGTCATTGACTGAATGCGCATGTGCGGCAAGAGCGCGCGCGCATTCAGCCAGTCCATAGGAAAGCATTCACAATGCTTTCCTATGGACACTGGCTGAAAATCAGTGAGAAGCACCTCTAGTGGCTGTCAATGAGACAGCCACTAGAGGCTGGCTGGATTAACCCATAGGTAAACATAGCAGTTTCAGAGAAACAGCAGAAAAAAATGAAATAAATGTTAAATATAGAGAGTACTGCACCCAGAAATGGTAGAAAAGCTCTCTACTAGATATAGCATTAATCTACACTTAGACTGTGACTTATATAAAAGATCTAAAGAGCTACCACGACGGACCTTACTTTCGACCCATAACACATGCACATTGAAGAAGAATTATTGTCTCTTTATTGTCTACAGTGTATACTAGTATTCTCTTTAGTGGTACTGCATGACACATAGACTTACTCTACAATCCTCATGTGGTTGGAGATACGTCATATGGAATCTGGAAACAATGGCATGTCTAATCATACGTTGTATTTACTGAGAAACATTATTACTGTATAGAACCACTTCGACTGTTTTGCTTGAATTATATGTAATCCACCTGTTATGTCCATGTGCTGGTACCTGGGTGTCTACACCATACACTGTATTTACTTTGTTGCTATTGTTATTATCCTCAATAACACTCTGATTACAAAAAAAAATAGAGTAACCATGTCACTCAATGATGACATCTGTGTAATTATGGAGTGTTAGTGGAGAGGAGTGTTACCTTAACTACTCTTAAATCTATTAAATTAAATACATAAATTGCAAAGACCCCAAATGACCTTTCTGCATGTATTCTGGTGGTCATGGGGGTCAGGGGAAAGTAGTTTTTACTTACCTGAACCTGTCTCATACTGCTGCCATGATCTTCCTGCCATTCCTCTTCAGTTCCTGGTGCTTCATCTGCCAGGAGTTGACGTCAGCCCTGTACTGTCACTCAAGAATACAACACGTTTATGGAGGAGATCCGCCATAGAAAGAGCTTTATTTCCCCTTAGCCATGTGTAACGGATCGCCTGGCACCCCGACTGGGTACCTCCGTTGAAGGATGCTCCTAGCGCTTCCTGAGGACTCCAAGCACTCTGGCAGACACCACAATCACCGAACCGGAGAAACAAATAAATTCTCCCAAGCATATGAATGCTGTAGACCGTTGAATAGGAACCATACGAATAGGTTTACTCTACTAGCAGTCAAACTGGAACAGCATACAGTAAATCCTTCCCCCAATAATGAGACGACACTTCACTTTGAGGGTTAAAACAGGAACTCCCTGTACTGTCACATACAGTCTCTTTTATTCCCAATCCACAAACATAGTACAGCCCACAGGGCGTTACAAAACAACCAATCAATCCGTACAATACACCCAGACACTCCCACACAAAATCCTCCCCTCTGCAGGTGATATGATTACTGAACACAATGGGTAATCTCATTATCACCGGCAGAGGAATACAGTTTTTACACAATATTTCTAACTTCTAAAATATACATGTCACAAACATAAAACATACATTTTCATAATCAATCCATTCAGGGGAACAACATATTAAAAAATGGCACGAATCAGACCAGGGGTTCAAAAGTTAAGGGAAAGTCCTTTGTGACTAAATGAAGCATGGCTTTCTGGCCCAAACCAGTTTCAGAGTCTTCTATCCTGGAGAGTAATTCAATTATCTCCCAGGACAGACACAAGACTCCATTAAGCACATGGTTGCAAAAAGACACAAAACACTTTAAAATACATAAAGTCACATTTACACATAACACACAGACATTTCACATATCCCCAGATAGCTGGGATCTGAGTGCACATTATTAGATGAATAGCACTCAGATCACACAAATAAGCCTTTCTGCAGGGGAAATAAACGGTTTAACCTGCAGGGCCATAGTCCAAAGGGAGCAGGCAAGCAACCAGGCTTCTCCAGTTCACAGTGGCGAGGTTGGTTTCGCCACACTTCTCCCCTTTACCAACTAGACTAACAGGGTATCTGACCTCCTGCCGGTCAGTGCCCTGGTTAGTCCAGCAACCCACCCACAAAACAGAAACAGCAGTACAGCCCACCCACAATAACTGGTTACTACACCTGGGTAGAGGAGAACTTTGTCCATGTCCAGGTGCCTCACCACGACTGTGTGGGCAACTGTTAGGCTGCCTTGGTGGGTTGCTGAGTGGGCAGAGACCAGCGGTACTCTGCCCTGATGCCAGTGCTACCACGGAAGTAGCCTGGTGGGAGCCTGGTTGTGGGAGGGAGGGACCGACTGTCTCCCCTCTGGATACACCGCTCTGTGGCTGGGGAACAGGACCGACTGTCCCTACCCCTTGTGCTGTAAGTGCAGAGACTACAGTCCCATCTGCACTGTTGGGGGGTGTAACATCTCCCCTTGCTGGGTTAGGCTGCCGCTGGAGAGAGGGTGTAACAAGCTCCTCTCTCTGAACTGTAAACTGCCGCTGGGGAGAGGGGGTATCAGGCTCCTCTCCCTGACACTCTCTCTGCTGGTGGAGAGGGGGACCAGCTGTCTCCCCTTTCATTATTTTGTCCTGTGGTTGGGGTGCGAGACTGACGGTCTCTGCTCCCTGCAGGACACTCTGCCGCTGGGGAGGAAGGACGGCACCTTCAGCTCCCTGGGGCACACACTGCCGCTGGGGAGGAAGGACTGCACCTTCAGCTCCCTGGGGTACACACTGCCGCTGGGGAGGAAGGACGGCACCTTCAGCTCCCTGGGGTGCACACTGCCGCTGGGGAGGAAGGACGGCACCTTCAGCTCCCTGGGGTACACACTGCCGCTGGGGAGGAAGGACGGCACCTTCAGCTCCCTGGGATACA
>OW240916.1:35026818-35130589 GCA_933207985.1 Pelobates cultripes
ATGCCGGAGCCGGAAGATGACGTCATCTTCCGGCTCCGGCATCAGTACGGTGCGCGAGGGAGCTGAAGAGGAAGCACCCAGAGAGTGCTCCCTCGCGCGCCGGCCCGCCGGGTGACTGCAGGGCCAGCCTCTGGGGGGCCCTGAGGTGACCGGCTGCTGGGCCCCCCAGGAGAAGAGGCTGGCCCTGTGGGTACATACCGGGTCGCAGGGCCCCCTGCGACCCGGTATGTACCCACTGAATGTGGGGCCCGGACGACCTGAGCAGTCCGGGCCCCCCAGGCCCGCCGGGCCCATGACAACCGTTACGGTTGTCATGCCCTGATGGCGGCCCTGACCAGCACCGAATCAATCTCAATCCCCAAGAAGCTCAAACAAGTGGAAGGACCCCCTGAAGAACCAAGAGACCGATTCCAGGGTTTGAAGAAGGTGTGAACACACATTCGAACCAGCAGGACCAACACTTAGAAAGTCATCCAAATAATGCAACAGCGAGTTACAGGTTGCCTCTTCCTGCACCATCCGTTCCAGGAATGTACTAAAAAATACGAAATAGAAGCAGGAAATCAAACAACCCATGGGCAGACACAGGTCAACATAATAACTGTCCTGGAAGAAACAACCCACCAGGTGATGGCAGTCCGGGTGAACTGGAAGCAGCCGAAAAGCAGCCTCTATATCCGCTTTCGCCATCAGAGCCCCTGGACCTGCCACCCAGACTGTCCTAACCGGACGCATATGACGCATACGACACCCTACACAGTTCATCATCAATATCACTATTCACCGAACCCCCGAATGGGTAGGATAAATGGTAAATCAGCCAAAACTTACCCTGCTCCTTATTAGGCACCACCCCGAACGGGGAGACACGTAGGTTACGGATTGGCAGAGCCGAGAACGGGTCAGCCATCCATCCAAGAGACAGCTCCTTATTGAGCTTCTCAGCCATCACTGAGGGGTGATCCCAAAACAACTTGAGGTTCCAACAAACCCTACCCATCCTCACCCGATGGGGAATCCAAAACCCATCACGGAAACCCCCAAGGAGCAACTCCGCTGCCCTGTGGTTCCTAAAACGGTTTAGCCATGGGAGCATCGTGCCAACAACCACCGGTGTCCTCGCCTTTCAAAACCACGTTATCTTCGCGCTGCAACACTGACTTTCATTGTATTGCCAGCAGCAACCAGTGCGCCTGGGCAAGGCCAACCCACCGCGCTGACCCCCCCCCCATCCGAGTCATAATCGCCAGCCACAAATCAATATCCATTTGATCCCAACCAACTGACGGGCGAACTGCCAACCGCTGGCGAAACTGCTCATCAAAGCGCCACCAGCTTAACTCACCATATACGACATGCAGTCCAGACTGTATCCTAATAACAAAACAGGGCCAAGCATTTTTTCGGCACTTACCTCCTTTCCAGCGGCGGGACTCCTCTGCTGCAGCTGCCCTCGCAGGTGTCTGCATTGTCTTTGCGATCGCCTCCAATCCATTATTACTTATAATGCTCCTTTAAATTATGTTCCTTATATTTGTTATCATGTTTATGGACCAGAAGTAAACACATTGCACGTTTGGAAAATATACTCAACAATTCCATCTTGTAAAAGTATAAAGAAACAAGAAGTATAAGAGATGCAAGGTTATTATGAATAACATATCTGATCTGTATACAATCTGTATTTGGTTTAAATTTTGATTTTGTTTAAGAAGCATAAAAAAATAAAACCATTTCACATATGAATCAATTTCACATGATTTCCAATCAGAGGTCAGTTTATACCTGCTAGAATGCTTTAGACACACAGTAAAACCGGTTTCATGTGGCATGAAATTAAATTGCATACACTATTAAAATGAATTTCAACCTCTAATAAACTGCTTAATGCAAAATTCTGAATTATTATATTTTAATATGTACACATTTTATTTCTCAAAGTAGATGACACATTTTATTACAGTCAGTATCACCACACAAAACACACAAACAGTGATATGATTAGAATGTAAACATATATTTACAACCATGATCTTCATATATTACACAGATTTATTATATTATGTATATTATTTATTATATATAGGTTTATTCATGACACACTGAATTGTATTGAATTGAAAACCGGATTGTAGACGTTAAAGAGTGCTGCTTTTAAATACATTTATTCAGCTCAGCCATTTTACCTGTTTGGCAATTTTAGTCTACGTTTTGCGATTTTATTTTTAATTCACTGCAGTTCATTATTCAATAAATAAACCCTTATATATTGCCATGTAGAGACTAGAACACCTTATAAATTAACATAACCATAACTATATGGCCATACAACAGCAGACCCCTGCTGAGAGATTACATTATTAGTCACCATCCTCCATTGTCCCAAGGCTCACATTTTAGATTCCTGTCAAGCTGTCCCCATTAAGTTCCCTAGTGTCCTGCACAGTGAGGCTGTCTGCAAGGCTGAGGTGCACCTTCAGTGGACACACTCATTATGGGGGTCATAATAGGCACAGTTTGCTTTATTGGTGATGCCCCCTTGAAGGCCATCCACTTGTTGGGAGATATGCTTCCCTACCCCTCTTCTACCTCACCTTGGATTGCAGTTGCCCGAGTCGATTTATGTGTTAGCATTAACTGGTATTCATTTATGAAGACCTCTGCTCCAAACTATATCTTAAAAACTAGTGCACCATAGCAGTGCACATTTTTGTAAAAATCAGATATATATTCACAATTTTTTCTAATTCCTTGAAAAATGCACAGAAATTGCAGATCTAAGCTGAAAGTACGCCTGCTATAGTTACAACAAGCTTGGAGTGACTGAAGAAAGTTATAATCCATATGTACAATATGCTTGTTAAAGTGCTTGCAAATGTATAGATGCAAAGCTATTTTGTATTCAGGTACGTTGAAGTTTTACGTTTTACCGTTACACCATTAGCATAGCTTCCAAGACTGAACCCAAAGACGCCATAAGCAGCTCCCCAAACAAACAGGACATGGTCACATCACTCGACTCCTAGAAGGGTATTTATTAAGTCAGAATTCAAAATGAATTTCAAATTTAAAGGGTTACCCCTACAACCATGACCAAATCTGGTTTTAGAAGTGGTCATGGTGGTAGGAGTATGTATGTGCAGCATTTCTGCTTAGAACGCTGCATATCCTCAGTTATTTTGACTTATGTGCTGGGTGCTAGTTAAATCCCTGGCACACCTATGCCTAATGTCAATTCTGTGCATATTTTATGTTTGTCGGCAGCGAACACACAGCGTGCTGACGATAATAGTGGTCAGATTCTGAGGGAGAGTTTACACTGCCAGCCCTCTCTTCCTCCCCCCTTTAAATCCATCTCTATTTTAAAAATAGTAGAGCAGCCCCCCCTCTGTCCACTCCCAACTCCCTCCCCTCACCGGCTCCAAGATTGTACATGCGCTCTGAGCCAGTGAGAATGCTTTTCGAGAAGCATTTCACTGGTCCACGCAAGAGAGCCTTTGTCAGAACGGATGTGGAGAGGAGCGCTGGTTGTATTGCCTGGTACTGGATTTCAGGTAAGTTAACACTGTAATCCTGTGTTTTATGGGGGTGGAGGCACCTAATGAGCAATTCTACATTAAATTCAGTAGGTAATTAAAAAAGGGTTGGAGTAAGCTTTTAAGGGCAAAGTAGCCCCAACGGAAATATAGCTGCCTTTGAGAATACTTCCAACTCAACTATTTCAATCTCAAATTTAAAATTCACTTTGAATTTTTACATTAGTGAATAACTCTTTAAGAATTGGGGGTTGACAATACAGTAGTGTCCCTTGGAGGACAGTGCTCATTCAGTCCATATATATATATATTTATTTATATTATTGTGGAAAATGTTTTCAACATCAGTAACTATGTACACTCTGTAGGGACTTTCTAATTAATAGCATTTAAAGGTAAAATAATAGTCTTCTTTCTCCTTCACATTGTAAAAGTCAGCATGAGGTCTGTTACATAGAACTCCTGTTAAGGTTTTGCTTGAGCAAAGTGTTTTAATATTGACAGAGTGGCTATGGGCATTGAGCCGTGACCACTTCTGATAATGAGGTTTTGTCTGGCTCCTTGGATGAATGGAGAGGAGACTCTGACTTAGCAAAAACAGCTGATATTGGCAAAAAATCTCCTTAATAAGCTAGAAGTAGGTGGAGAGTCAGGTTATATTGTATCTGCAACATACATTTTATCTGCTAATAAGTGTGTGCTTCTGATTGTATGTTTTGAAGTGCTTAAATATCAAACTAAGTGTTTATTCATCCTTACATTTCAAATAACTTCTCAAATATACTAATTGCATGTATATGATTTTTTTATATATATATATAATAAAAAAATGCATAAAAAAAACAATGTTTTAGATGACAAAATAATTGAAAGCTTAAAAATTATACGACAGTCCATGGGTGGAACACGATATTGCAACCTTTTATTAATAATATTCACATATAATTACATAAAGTTGTCATTGCCATTTTGCATTGTAAGGTTGCTTACCCCCATCTCTAGTGCTTTACACAATATGACTACAATTTTGACATAAACAGGGCTGTTTACTAAAGTGAAAATTGTGGGGAATGCAAAGTGAATTTCAAATATAAGCTGATTTGGACAATTTTAAAATTCGACTACATTTTCTTAAAGGGACACCCCTCTTACCCCAAAAATAAATTTAAAAATCACTGTTTAGTAGATACACCCCAATTGAAAGATTGCATGCATTTAATTATGCATTTGTTCATTGGAGTAACTCTGAAAACAGCTTGCAAAACCTTTAGTTCTCTTGTCTGCAGCCTTTGCAAGCCCTCCCCTTCTAACCCCGCGCAGACTTTCTATGGCTGTCCAATTACAGACTTCCCAATGGAGCGCAATTTTAAGTCTTTACAAGATAGGTGCTCTGGGTAATTGCTGCCTTCTGAGTTTAGCTCCACTGAGCTAAAGAAACCAGGAAGTAGCATGACTGGTTGTCTGCTTGAAAGCGAAGGGGGTGTTACCAGGTTAATTTATAAAAGAGTCGAATACTATTGAAGTTTGCACTTTTGGCAAAATGAAAAAAAGAGGGCACACTCTTTACACAAAAAGCTTTTCAGCAAGCTAAACTTGTTTAGGGGTCTTGAGTAACCCTTTAAATTTAAAGTTCACTTTGAATTCCTGACAATTCTCACTTTAGTAACTAACCCTGCATATGTGGGCATCATAATGCCTGTATTATTAAATAATATGTCAAATGGTCCACATGCATATCAAAAAGATGTGTTTACCTCTCCATCATCTAGATGATGTAACACTTTATTAAATTGTATATGCACAGGGATCTTTCATGCATTTATGTTTAGTAAGTTTATCTAGTTTAAACCCACATTTTTCTCGTTATCTTGTAAAACTAATTTTAACTGTTTATCTCTGGTTTTCTTGTGAACTTTTGACTAAAATCCAAAAGTCACACCTTGGTGTAGCAACTAAAGAAAATCTGTGGGGGGCAGCCTTTTATAACATATGCGCCCCATACGTTTAACCATGCAGTTTGTTTTTTTCTAACTAATATGATACCAATACTTTGGGAGGCTATGGAATGGAATATTGACCTAAATAAGTTCTCACCTTTTTAATATATAAATATGCAATTTCTTGTAAAACAAATCAGTTATCTAGTAATTTCCACTTATATTCTTGTTGAAATGTAATTGCTTTAAAAGGAAGATGAAGCAGATAATGATTTTAAAAAATGTTTTGTTTTTTTTCCTCATCTTTCTTAGAGTAAAACATATGATTGTAAAAGCTTCACAGTTGTGTCTGGGGGGCCTTAACACTTTCATTACCCCCTCTAGATTTTCCAGGGTGTTCATCTCCTCCCCCGCCCTTCCCACCCAGCTTCCTACACCTAGGATTCCTAAACCTGTCTTTCTATCAATTCAATTTAAGAACATTATATAGACTAGTGTATGCACTAGATAAAGATGTGTAAAAACTACTAGTTATACTAAGTGGAATAATGATCGCTTTATCTATGAATATGGATACATTTATCCAGAAAAAAAAAACCACAGACACAATATATTTTTCCTTGTCTCCAATATTCATCGTTTCAGCAAAATGTCTACAAGTATATGCAACACAATTGGTAAAAAAATAAATAAAAAAAATTCAATGCTTTATCATTCCAACCACTAAGGAACCAGATAACACAACAAGGAATCTAACATACGCTAGAATGCCTCTATTTTACAGTTAGTGGCATCACTAAATGGGTTTAACCCGCACCGGGTAACACTATCAGAGGCGGTGCTACCCGGTGGCCCGCATCTGTCTGGTGCTGGTGTGTTGGGTGAATGACTCTTTAGCCACTCCCTAGCATCGTAGTCTCTTCAGGTGGGCTCCCTCTCTCTGCTGCTCAGTGCTGGATAGAGTCAGGGCCGGATTAACATAGGGGCTGATGGAGCTGCAGCTCCAGGCCCAGGCCCATGGAATAGGCCCATTTATAAAAAATTAAAAAAATTAAATATTTTTTTTTTACACACTACTCATAGGTTTGCCACCTGACTGGTATTTTAATGGCACAGACGGTATTTGAGGCTGCCTGGCCGTGCCGGTATTGCAGTAATACCGTCAATACAAATGCAGGTAATTTTCTCAGAATAAATGTAAATTACTCTGCAATACCAGCACCGGCCAGTAGGGGTCACTGTGTGTGGAGAGAGTCAGGGATAGGAAGTTACAGAATATCCCTGCCTCTCTCTACTACTCACTGATCCGTGGGGGAGCAGTTACACAGCACAGAGAGTCCAGACAGCAGTTCTACAGCTCAGGTAAGTGAGGGATGGGGGGAAAGGCAGCAGGGACACATGGGGACACTGAGACACTAGGGGACACAGACACTAGGGGACATATGGGGACACAGACACTAGGGGACACATGATGACACATACACTAGGGGACACTGAGACACTAGGACACAGACACTGGGAGACCTGGGAACACTGAGACACTTGGACACACTGGAAAACATGGGGACACAGACACTAGGGGACACTGAGACACTAGGACACATGGGGACACAGACACTGGGAGACCTGGGGACACTGGAAAACATGGGGACACTGGGACACATGGGGATGCTGAGACACATGAGGACGCTGTGAGACATAGGGATATTGGGAGACACTGAGACATTGGCACACGGAGACACTATGTCCCCCAGCCAGTGTCTCAGTGTCCCCAAGTCTCCCAGTGTCTGTGTCCCATGTCTCTCAGTGTGCCTAGTGTTCCCATGTGTCCCAGTGTCCCCATGTCTATGTCCACAACTGTCTCACAGCAAGTGTCCCTTAGTCTCCCAGTATCCCTTAATCTCCCAGTGTCCCCTAGTCTCCCAGTGTCTGTGTCCCTAGTGTCTTGGTGTCCCCAAATGTTTCAGTGTCTCCATGTCTCCCAGTGTCTGTGTTCCTAGTGTCTCAGTGTGCCTGGTGTCCCCATGTCTCCCAGTGTCCACATGTCTATGTCCACAACTGCACCCATGTCTCCCAGTGTCCCCAAGTGTCTGTCTCCCAGCCAGTGTCCCCTAGTCTCCCAGTGTCTGTGTTCCCATGTCTTTGTCCCTAGTGTCTTAGTGTCCCCAAATGTTTGTGTCCCCATGTCTCCCAGTGTCTGTGTCCCTAGTGTCTCAGTGTCCCCATTTCTCCCAGTTTCCCTAAATGTCTGTGTCCCCATGTCTCCCAGTGTCCCCATTTCTCTGTGTCCCCGGGTCTCTCAGTGTCCCCATATCTCTGTGTCCCCATGTCTCTGTGTCCCCAGTATCCTAGTGACATGGGGACACACTGGGACATTGGGACACTGGTAGAAATGGGGACACAGACACTGGGAGACTAGGGGACTGTGTGACATAGGGACACTGAGACACTAGGTGACTTGCGAGACTGAGACACTGGGAGACAAGGAGACACTGGGAGCAATCCATCTATACAGCAGAATCAAACTGTGAGTAGTTTGTTGGTGATTTTACAGAATTTTCCCTGATATCACTCCTTGTGATTTACATCATGTGATGTCACGCATAACTAATTATACAAATGATTAAGGCTTGTATTTTTTCCCAAAAAAGGTGGAAACCTTAACTACTCTTCACATGCTCTTGCTTAAAGGAGCACTATAGTGTCAGGAACACAATCCTGTATTTCTGTCCCTATTATGTTAAAACCACCACCCTGGCCCCTTCTTGCCTCCCTAAATATAGTAAAATATTACTTGTATTCAAGTCTGCAGCTGCTGGCTCAGAAGTGGTGGTCTGACAAATTACAATACATCCCCATAGGATTGGCTGAGACTGTCAACTAGGCAGATCAGGGGCAGAGCCAGCACAAGTCCAACATAGCCCTGGCCAATCAGCATCTCCTCATAAATATAAATTGAATCAATGCATCTCTATGAGGAAAGTTCAGTGTCTGCATGCAGAGGGTGGAGACACTGAATGGCAGTGCTGCACACTAGGCAGTACTGCCCCAGGAAGCACCTCTAGCAGCCATCTAAGGAGCGGCCAGTGGAGTTATTTTCTCTGAAAAGACAGTGTTTACTGCAAAAAGCCTGAATGGAATGATTCTACTTACCAGAACAAATACAATAAGCTGTAGTTGTTCTGGTGACTATAGTGTCCCTTTAAGTTTGGAAGCTTAAGAGGGATGTATGGGAACAAAACTTGTGTGCACTGGCTGACATTAAAGTTAGTTTAGGTAATGCAGACGTTGGTCTCTCTAACACTGTGGCATGTCCCCTTTCTTCTACACTCACTACAGACACCTTTTCTCTGTCTCAGACTATACCAGGAACTTCTGCCTGCTAGTAAGAAGGTAAGGAGACAAGTGGACCAGCGAGTGCTAGGGGACAGTCCTTAGAAAGAATGGAGTGAGTGCATCATTAGACGCATTTATGTCAAGCTCAAGGTGCTGCCTGCATAGTATGCCCTTAGTTGGACAGCCTGCAGGATTGGCAGGCAGCCTGATATGCATTCACACCAGGCTGACCTTCCAATTCTTTGAACAAACATGCCCCCTTTTTGGGCATGTTCACCCCTTTTGGCAGGTCTTGTCACGTGATTCGCGCTAGTGGCACACCCTTTTACCCCGCCCATTGACTTCCTGCTTCACTGGACACTGCTGTTAGGGGTTATGGATTTACTTGAAAGATGAAAGCATAAATTAAAGAGAAATTAGCATAGAGTATGTGTTTTCTTATAGCTGTATCCTATGAGTTTCCCTCCAGCACCATCTCCATCAGATACATGACGCTTGGGAGGTATGATTGTTTTAGTGTTTTTGGTCGATAAGATTCCGTAATTAGGCCCATCATAATTGTCAGCACCAGGCCCACTGTGCTCTTAATCTGGCCCTGGATAGAGTAGATACCTACATACAAGTGCCTGGCCACTAAGGGGTGTCTGTTTTCAGTGCTTATAACGTGCCTTTTATGAGATTAATTAGGCAGTGGAAAGATAAGTACCAGGGGTCATACCCAGTATCCTCTGTACTCCAGTTAGCCCTAATAGCAGAGCTGCAGGAACAGTTGTAGAGGGTGTACACTCAGTGCTGTCCCAACTGCTCCACTGTCTGAATGTGTGGCTGGACAGGAAGAGGAAGTGATCACTTCCCATCTGCCCACTAGTAGCATCTCACACAGGAAATGCCTTGCTGGAGGAGCAGCGGAATCCCTGAGTGATTGTGAATGCTTGCCTATGCGACCAGTCTGACTAGTCTACAGAAGACATAGTACTTTGCAAATAACCCTTCAACCTCCAGCACTCAAACCCTCAACCTGAAAATAAACCCTATGTTTATATCATATGTTTAACTCCTACCCCTAAACATCTCATGTACCCCAATACTAAATTTAACCCAACTTTAGCCCTAACCTCAGTGATCCGAAAACATTCCCTGTACCCAAATTCTAAATTTAACCATACACTAGCCCTAAACTCAATAATCTTAAACAGCCCCTATACTCCAACTTTAACCCTTCTCAAAATATTAATCTTCGCAAAACTAAACACCATATGTAATCTAACTCTGACATTCACCCCTCTATAACCATAACCCCTCTGTGCCCTAACCTTTTTTAACAATATCTTTAAAGGGACGCTCCAGTGCCAGGAAAACAAACCGTTTTCCTGGCACAGCAGGCACCCTCTCACTCCCACCACCCATCCCATGTTGCTGAAGGGGTGAAAACCCCGTCAGTGACTTACCTGAGACCCCCACCGATGTCCCTCTGCGGTGGTTTCAGGTCCGCCCATGCTCCTTTCCCAGCCGACGTCATCCGGCGGGGGAGACCTAATGCACATACGCGGCAATGCTGCGCGCGCATTAGACCTCTCCATAGGAAAGCATTGAAAATGCTTTCAATGCTTTCCTATGGGGAACTGAGCAATGCTGGAGGTCCTCACACAGCGTGATGACATCCAGCGACGCTCTAGCAGAGAAAACCTGTGCTAGAAACCAGGAAGTGCCCTCTAGTGGCTGTCTAGTAGACAGCCACTAGAGGAGGAGTTAACCCTGCAATGTAATTATTGCAGTTTATGGAAACTGCAATATCTACAGCTGCAGGGTTAAGGGTAGTGGGAGTTGGCACCCAGACCACTCCAATGGGCAGAAGTGGTCTGGGTGCTTGGAGTATCCCTTTAACTCTGCAACACCTTTAACTTGCACAGATGCACACGCTCACTATACTTCACAAGCTCAAACACAATACATTACACATGGGAACATGCACATACATACAATTTATACATATGCAGTTGTTAAATCTGATTTTGTTTTAGATGGTTTAGGAGTGCAATGTCCAGTTAATAAATTCATTATACATACTTTATCTATATTTAAACTGACAGAAATGTGACTGAGTTGTATGAATGTCTACTTAAAATATTATTCCACCTCCAGATATTGCATTGTCTCAAGGCAACAGAGGCTTTAGCTATCCCTTCAATAAATACTGAGACACAATGTGGTTAAAAGAAGCCTGTGCTGTAAACAAGTGCTGAGCTTTCTCCAAGTTTTATAATGCCTTAAGGAACTCTGTGATTACACATCATAAGTCATGTAGAATTTTCAAATTAGGATAAGAAGAACGTCTGACAGCTCAGGTTGTAAGCCAGGAAATGTCCAGATAGACTTATAGAGCTGAGAGCATGATGACATCTTAGGGTTAAAATTAACCACCATAACTAGTTGTTGCTTCCCTGCTGTTCATATGGTAAACTCAATCTGTTATTGGGTCAAGTTTCCACCTGTACGTTCTTGATTCCTTACACTCATGCTGTGCAGTAATTTACTAATCCATATGAATCAATGAATTACCCGTATGTCCTTTTATTTTAGTTCCTGCATACAAATAAGTCAATTACATAAAACAATCTTCTTTGCCATCTGTAATTCCATCAAAGTCCGTATGAATAATGGATCATAATTTTGATTCCCCTAACTCATTTTAAAACGAAAAATAAAAATATCATACCCAAAATGCCTACAGGCAAATAGCTTGTTGTCCAGTTCTGTAAATTAAGTTCTGTACAAAGAGACAGTGAAAATTTGCTTAGGGAAAATTTATATGAAAGACTTAAATAATAATTACTTAATTATCTGGAATGTTCTTTGATGCGCTTTACTTCTGTTAAGTGTTCTTCTGGTATCCTGAGAGAAAAATAAATTGCAGCTGATGTTGTCTTGGCTAATTTATTAGATGTCTCAGTTTTATTGCTGTCATCAAGGCAGGCTAAGATTTAACATATTAGAATAAAAAAAAAATATTTCAATTGTATATACCGGCTGAACATCAAAGGGACACTAATCACCAGAACCACTATAGCTTAAAGGACCACTCTAGGCACCCAGACCACTTCAGCTTAATGAAGTGGTCTGGGTGCCAGGTCCAGCAAGGATAAACCCATTCTTTTATAAACATAGCAGTTTCAGAGAAACTGCTATGTTTATAATTGGGTTAAGCCTTCCCCAAAGCCTCTAGTGCTGTCTCATTGACAGCCACTAGAGGCATTGCTTGCTTCTCACTGTGATTTTCACAGTGAGAGCACGCCAGCAGAATCCACTGAAGCATTGTGAATGCTTTCCTAGGCCGGCTGAATCTTGGCGCAGCTCTTGCCGTAGCGTCGGGCAGGAGGAAGGAGGAGAGCTCCCCGCCCAGCGCTGGAAAAAGGTAAGTTTTACCCCTTTCCCCCTTCCAGAGCCGGGCGGGAGGGGACCCTGAGGGTGGGGGCACCCTCAGGGCACTATAGTGCCAGGAAAACGAGTATGTTTTCCTGGCACTATAGTGGTCCTTTAATGTAGTTGTTCTGGTGTCTATATTCTGTCCCTGCAAGGTTTTCAGTGTGAGCATGTCCACACCCTGCATAGAGGAACTGAACATTCCCCATAAAGATGCTTTGATTCAATGCATCTCCACAAGCAGATGCTTATTGGCACAGCGTGACGTTGTGCCGCACATGTGCAATAGCCTCCGTAAGCTTTCCTATGGAAAAGCATTGGATTGGCTAAGATCATCAAGTCTGATGATCTCAGCCATGGAGGTGGTGCCAACCGCGGTGAGACCAGCACGGCGTGGGAGAAATAAAATCAATGCTCCCATGCCATGCAAGGGAGCTGGGGACCTAAGTAATTAGTTTAACACTATAGTATCAGGAATGCATGTTTGCGTTGCTGACACTATTGTGTTCCTTTAAAACTAGACAATGGCTCTTATTCCTTATGTTGCCAATGATAAAATTTGCTTTTGATGTTAGATTGTATGTTAATAAAAGCTACCATAGATAATGACAATACAACTGATGGCAGTTTGTGCACTCATGTTTGTATTCACCTACACTTTATTCAGATATTGGATCTAAAATGTCACAAATGCCAATGCTGTTTTATTTTCTTTTATTGGAGTATTTCAGAAATCATGGATATGAAGCCTAATACATACCGATATATATATAAAGAGATAAGGGACAGTGGAGAAGAAGAGTGTTTAAGAAAGAGGTAGGAAAAATGGAATAAAGTGAACTGTCAGAGAAA
This sequence comes from Pelobates cultripes, assembly GCA_933207985.1. NCBI lineage: Eukaryota > Metazoa > Chordata > Amphibia > Anura > Pelobatidae > Pelobates > Pelobates cultripes. Next base: position 35,039,900 of record OW240916.1, read on the forward strand.
TTCATAGACAATTGAGTGATGTTTCACTTCTGAGAAATTTGATATCATCCACCTAAACTGATTCATGATGATGAACGTCTGCTAACTGATGCACATAATAGAAAATGTGACTGATGATGATGTGGCAGAAACAGAGGCGGCTCTAGACTTTATGAGGCCTTAGGCGAAACTCAAACATGAGGCACCACTAACAAAAAAGTGTCACATATACATATTGAGGCACTGTCTACCTGTGTATGTGCCTGAGAGTATGTCTGACAGAGAGTATCCTTGTGTGTGGGTGAATGTATGTCTCTGTGAGCATGTTTGTGTTTTTGTCTGAGACCGTATGTGTATGGGGTAGCTGCTTGAAGTATGTTGTGTGTATGGGGGGTGATGGGGGGAGGGAGGGTAATGTGAGAAGGAGAGGGGGATGTGAGAGGAGGGTGGGGTGATGAGTGTGAGAAGGAGGGAGTGATGAGGGCTAAGGGTGGTGGGGTGGTGAGGTTGAGGGGTGGTGTGGGGGTGGTGAGGTGGTGGGGGTGGTGAGGCTGAGGGTGGTGGGGGTGGTGAGGTGAGGCTGTGGGTGGTGGGGAGGCTGAGGGAGTTGGGGTGGTGGGAAGGCTGAGGGTGGTGGTGAGGCTGGTGGGAGGTGGGGAAGCTGAGGGTGGTGTGGGGTGAGCGAGAACCTACCTTTTCTTCCCTGGTGGTCCGGTGGCCATTGCTTCCGGTGCAGACCATGTAATCTCGCGAGACCATCAGAGCGTTGCCGTGGTAACCCGCGGCAACGCTCTGATTGGCCGGTTTTCGCGAGACACATGGTCTGCAGCTCTGCTCACTGCGGAGCTGCAGACCTGTGTCTGCGATGGTGGCCGGGCAGCCAGGAGGGGCCTCGCCACCGGCGGCATACCGGGCAAGCCGCTGGGCCCCCTCCTGGTGTCAGGTCCTCGGTCACTGACCGAGGACCTGACACAGTCTGCCCACAGGTGGTTTAGGTGGCCGCGAGGCCCCAGCCAGCGCGAGGCCTTAAGTGGCCGCCTAAACCGCCTAATTAGAGAGCCGCCTCTGGGCAGAAATGCATCTTGCCAGCCTCCTGCCAAAAGACTATGGGCTCTTTAAAAACTATGAGAACAAACTTGATTCGGGGGATTTAATATTTGGTTTGGGAACCGAACAGCCACACGAACCACAGACCACCCGGGAGCTTGTTAAGCCCTATTAACACCTTGCAATGATTTTACCCGCGGTGTTCTAATTGTCTGTTTGGGTGGCCGCTGTTCGCATGAACTACCACGAGGTGGCGGCCATATTGTTCTCGCGAACGCAGGCAGCGGTGTTTGGTCGTCGAGTTCATGGAGCTGTTTTCGGACACTGAAACTCCCGAACACTGCTGGACTTCCAGGATCGCCTGCATTCGGTTCTACACCACTTAGAAGGGTACTGTTCAGTGAAATTGTTACCACAAACTAGGTGAATAAGCTCCAGGGTAAGAACATTAACTATGTTCGGTAGTTTGTTCGCTTTTTAAGCTACCGAACTAGACCGATCGCAAGCCCTGATTCTCTGGAACTCTTTTGGGCATGCGACCATGCATGCGGTTGATCAAATTATGACTTCCAGGAAATTCATGAACCCCTGAACCGATCTGGGTGATTTTTGGATATGTTGGTCACTCAGATCAGGGCTATCAGGGGATGTAATATTTTGTGGTTTTTTTTGTGTTTAAAGGTATTTCTGGGGTTTTGTAAAAATGTATGTTTTCTGTACCTGGAGATAATTGAGTTTAGTACAGTCCCTGACTCAATTATCTTCCAGGCACAGAGGAGGGATTATCATTTTTATGTGGGAGTGTCCTGGACGTGAGAGCCAATGTAATTGGGTGTATGTTTTTACTCTAGTCTACTCTCTGGTCCAGGGGGGAGTGCCCCTGCATGGGGACCTGCATACAAGGCCAGTTGTGGCTGCCAATAAACGAGTTCCCGTTTACCCTCAACACAGAGTCTCGTTTGTAGGGAAAGCTATACCAGCTATAATCCCTGCTCCTTGGATTGTTCTTTGGATGCTATAATCACTAGCTCTTGTAAGAGCTACACTGCTATACCTGCTATACTCTCAGGTCTTCTCACTGGAAGCTGGATCCAGGAGTTTGGTCCAGGGTGAGAAGGGACGGCGAGACCCCAGCCAAGCTGCGGCGGCTAAGGGGCTACGGTGCTTATGGTGTCTGGTGCGGTGCTTATGGTACTCCGCGACAGCTAGGAAGCAGCAATTAGTGGAGGCACCCAATCGGGGTTGCCAGGCGGTCTGTCACAGATGAACTGTCTGGTACTGATTGTATGCTACAACCATTGTCCATCTTTTTGGACAAGATCTTACAACCGTTTTGTCAAAAAATGTCACTCATTTATCTTGGATAGTGGCGATGTACTTGGAAAACTTGCTGATGTTTGCATTTCTCCAAATTGCATTCTGTTTACATGTGATGAGTCTAGTCTTTATACCTCCATCTCCATAGTGGTGGTATCACAGCAGTAGAGCAGGTACTGTCTGTCATCTTTAGACAGTGAGGCTATTGACCTTCTGTTGCTATTGTTGTACTTTTTTTGTTTGGGGACACCATGTATAGTCAAATCAAAGGTACTGTTTTGGGGTCGAATGTGCCCCATCCTATGTCAACATGTATATGAATCAATTTGAGACGTAGTTTGTATATCCCCATGCTTTTTTTATAGCCCACATTAAGACCTGGTGGCGTTTTATTGATGACGTAATATGGAGTTTGGGCTGGTTCTTAGAACTCCCTTTTAAAATTCTTTGACCATCTCAACACTGTTGATCTCAGCATTCAACGATGATGATCATACTTAACCCCTTAAGGACCGGCCTGTATTTGCGATGTTGTACGTTAAGGACCAGAGCAGTTTTGACACTTTTGTGGTGTTTGTGTTTAGCTGTAATATTCCTCTCTCTCATGTTTTTGGACTTTTACTTGAAAAATCTTTTACTTATCTACAAAAGCTAATGAAAAAAACTGCTAAATAGATTCAAAATTTTGTCCCGAGTTTAAAAACACCCAGTGTTTACATGCTTTATTGCTTTTTTTTTGTAAGTTATAGGCCTATAAATACAAGTAGGAAATTGCTGTTTCAATATATATATAATTTAAATTTATCAATAGTGACATTGTAACACCGTTATCTGTCATAAATCCCCGAATCACACCTCACATGTACATATTTTTTTAAAGTAGACAACCCAGGGTATTCAATATGGGGTATGTCCAGTCTTTTTTAGCAGCCACCTAGTCACAAACACTGGCCAATGTTAGCATTTATATTTGTTTGTGTGTTAAAAAGGCAAAAAACGCTAACTTTGGCCAGTGTTTGTGACTAAGTGGCTACTAAAAAAGGCTGAACATACCCAATTTGCAATACCTTGGGTTGTCTTCTTTTGCAAATAGTATGCTATTAAGGGGGTAATTCTCATTCCTGGGCTACCATACTCTCTCAAAGGAAACCTAACCAATCTGACAAATTTCAAGAAAAAAAAAAAGTAAAATCAAGCCTTATATTTGACCCTGTAACTTTCACAAACACTATAAAACCTCCACATGTGGGGTACTGTTATACTCAGGAGACTTCGCTGAACACAAATATTAGTGTTTCAGAACAGTAAAATGTATCACAGCAATAATATCAGTGAAAGTGCCGTTTGTGTGTGAAAAATGCAAAAAACTTCACTTTCACTGACAATATCATCGCTGTGATATGTTTTACTGTTTTGAAACACTAATATTTGTGTTCAGTGAAGTCTCCCGAGTAAAACAGTACCCCTATGTACAGGTTTTAGGGTGTCATAGAAAGTTACAGAGTTAAACACAGTGCTAGCAAATTAAATTATCTGGACTTTCGGTTGGCAGGCAGGTCCCTCAAATTGCAATCATTAAAATGAAATTATTTATGTAATTATGTATATGGACATATGTATATTTCGTATTATTTTTATTTATTTATTTATACATAGATATATATCATTACATTCTAAGTGTATTTTGATAAAAATATATATATATATTAATATGAAAATACATTTACAATAAAATTACATATATATATATATATAATATTTTTTTAATTATTAAAAATTAATTTTACTTTTTGTTATTTATTTTTATTAACATATTATTTATAATAATATACAGGGCCGCCATCAGAAATTTTGGGGCCCCTGACAAAGCACAAGGTCTGGGCCCCCCCTCCCCTTCCCTCGTCCCCGGGCCCGCCCACGCCCTACCTAGTCCGCTGACAATGATGCAGGACTGAATGTGGTGTGTATAGTGGAAGTGAATTAGAATGTGTGTAATTGATGTAGTGTTTGTGTGTATTAGATACTGTTTGTGCAGTGAATGCAGAGTGTGTGTTTGTGTAGCGGATGCAGTGTGTATAGTGAATGCAGAGTGTGTTTGAGTAGTGGATGTAGTGTGTGTACACTGATGTAGTGTGTGTTTGTGTAGTGGATGTAGTGTTTGTATTAGACGCAGTGTCTGTGTATAGTGAATGCAGAGTGTTTCAATTTGTGGTGGATGTAGTGTGTGTACTGTGAATACAGGATGTTTGTGTAGCGGATGCTGTGCGTACAGTTAATGCAGAGTGTGTGTTATTGTAGTGAATGCAGAGAGTGTGTTAATGTGTAGTGAATGCAGAGTGTGTGTTTGAGTAGCGGATGCAGTGTGTATAGTGAATGCAGAGCATGTTTGAGTAGTGGATGTAGTGTGTGTACATTGATGCAGTGTGTGTTTGTGTAGTGTATGTAGTGTTTGTGTGTACTAGATGAAATGTGTTTAGTGGATGCAGTGTCTGTAGTGGATGTAGTGTGTGTATTAGACGCAGTGTCTGTGTATAGTGAATGCAGAGTGTTTCAATTTGTGGTGGATGTAGTGTGTGTACTGTGAATACAGGATGTTTGTGTAGCGGATGCTGTGCGTACAGTTAATGCAGAGTGTGTGTTATTGTAGTGAATGCAGAGAGTGTGTTAATGTGTAGTGAATGCAGAGTGTGTGTCAGTGTAGTGAATGCAGAGTGTGTGTTAGTGTAGTGAATGCAGAGTGTGTGTTGTACTAGTGTATGCAGTGTGTGTGTGTTGTGTTAGTGTATGCAGAGTGTGTGTTGTGTTAGTGTATGCACTGTGTGTGTGTGTTATGTTAGTGTATGCAGGGTGTGTGTTGTGTTAGTGTATGCAGTGTGTGTATGTTGTGTTAGTGTATGCAGTGTGTGTGTGTTGTGTTAGTGTATGCAGTGTGTGTAAATGTGCAATCTGAGGGTAGGGGGGAGTAAGGGGCATTTTCACATTAATATCAAATACATTTTATATTAAATTAATTAAATGTTTCTCCCCCCTCCCTGCTTACCTGTGTCCAGGGAGGGAGGAGATTCAATCCCTGGTGGTCCGGTGGCATGGGGGGCTCCCCCGCTCCCTGTTACCACAGATGGGGTCCAGCACACTGCCTGTTCTCCTCTCTTCTAATAACTCTCGCTATCTCGGGTATCGCGAGAGTTATTGGAAGAGAGGAGAACAGGCAGTGTGCTGGGCCCCCTCTGCGGTAACAGGGAGCAGGGGGCCCGCGGCTGCACACATAGATAGCGATATTCACTATCTATGTGTGCAGAGAGGGAAAGTGGGTTGTCAACCTCTGATGGTGGCCCTGATAATATAGATATATACAATATATACTTATTATATATATTGTGTATATATACATGTGTAATTTAATTATACGTGTATTTTTATTTTAATATATGGATATATAAATATAAAAATACACTTAGTATGATATTATATATATGATATATATACATATATTATATATAGATATAATACATGTATATATATCTTATATATATACATATATTATTTTATTTTTTTACACTGATTTCTTTTTTTTTACTTTATTTTTGATTTTCTACTTGCAGGGAGACAGCACAGACAGTCCCCCTGCAGGCAGATACACAGGCATCTATTGCGGCCACGTGACCGCGGGGTCCTGATCTGCTGCGGGGAGACTGCCTGGGCAGACAGGCAGTCCCCCTGGACCGGGAGGAGCGCTGATCGTCGCCGGGGGACCGACGGCGATCAAGTAAGTACCCCCAGACTGTTATGACAGTTCAGGACCGTCATCGGTCCCCAAGGGGATGTTTCCAATGACGGTCCTGAACCGTCATCGGTCGTCAAGGGGTTAAAGGGTCACTATAGTGTCAGGAATACAAACTTGTTTTCCTGACACTATATAATCCTTAAGTGTCCCCCCTCCCTCAGGGCTTCCTCCCTCTGGGCTGAAGGGGTTAAAACCCCTTCAGCCACTTACCTTTATCCCTCAGCGCTGGTGACCTATCCTCCCAGTCCGACGTCAGCTCCCGAATTGAGCCAAATGCACATGCGCGGCCAGAGCCGCGCGCGCATTAAAAACGCCCATAGGAAAGCATTTCTCAATGCTTTCCTGTGGATGTTCTTGTTGCTTAATCCAATTTTCGCAGAAGCGCCTCTAGAGGCTGTCAGGAAGACAGCCACTAGAGGCTGGATTAACCCTGCAATGGACACACAGCAGTTTCTCTGAAACTGCTATGTTTACATCTGCAGGGTTAAAACCTTGGGGACCTGGCACACAGACCACCTCATTGAGCTGAAGGGGTCTGGGTGACTATAGTGGTCCTTTAACTTTCATGACTTGTCTATATACAAAGACGATGATAGGTTGAGTACTGACATGTACACGAAACCCACTGACTGGAACATTCACTAGCTTCCATCCTTACAAGACTATATGATCACTTCCCAGAAGTCAGTTTATGTGAGTACACAGGAAGATCTCAGATCCTCCTACCGCACTACTACCGTCTATACAAGACAAAATGGGTGACAAATTTGTCCCTATTTACTCAGTAAAGAAATGAACCATGTTTCTGCCCTTAAGAGAGCTGACATATTTCAACTAGAAAAACTAGATCACAATGCATTAGAATGCCCTTTGTCTCAACTTAACATGTGCACACATTCTGTTAAACATTGGTATATCCTGAGCAAAACCTGCCCTACTATGTGTTTACAACCTCCTGGACCCACTTTTGAAGGCAGACATTGGGCTTTCAGTTAACGAAACACACAAGATTTGTGGGTAATCCTATATTTTGGGCATACCCGTTAATCAACAGTAACGCATGTAATAACATCATCAGAGGTGATACATTAACATATCCCAGAGCAGGCAAGACCTACAAAAACAGAAACTACTAAACATGTAACTCTAGTTATGTGATCTACCTATTGCATATATGTAGGTGAGAAAACCGTGCGCATGAAGGATAGTCTTAACCACCACAAATCTACCATTTGCACGAAGAAACTTAACTTACCTTTACCTGAACATTTTATTTGCTGTGGTCACTCCATTTCTCAAATTTCCTTCCAGATAATTGATTCTGTTGACGTTTTACATACAGGGGGTGATAGAAAGAAGGTCCTACTCAAAAGAGAGACATTTTGGATTCACATCTTAGACATTGGCTATTACTGTATAATCATTATTCTACATGATGGCACTTATGGATGGAATAAACTTTGTTTTTGATTTCTAGTAATGTATTATTCCACATTTAGTGTATTACCTTGTTTTATATATATATATATATATATATATATTATTTGTTATTCATTCTCCTTGTTCTTGATCCTTATACTTTTGACACCCTCATTATCACTATAACACTTATATGTCTATTGATCCTTTAACGGATGCTTCCTCCTCATGTCTAGCTGTCTTACATTTGCATTGTTTCTTTGTGGCTTTATTTTCCCATGTGTTCACATGGGCTTATTTCACTGGTTTTATACATGGTCCTTTAATATTGGGGTTAACTCTTATATCCTCTCTTAACCCTTTATGGCCCACCATTTCTTGAGTTTCTGGCATTTTCCCCTCTTTAATGTATTTTCTTTCCTCGGTTGTAAGGATGAACACACTACTATTATTAGTGTCTAGACTTCTTTATGTTGATATTTTACTACTTTATTTTCTGACAATTCCTATGTTGGATTCTAGGGCAACCAGATCACAATGATCGTTTTTGACTCATGGGCCTGTGTATATATGCCGTGTACACAGACTTATACTTTATTTATGCTTTTGCTTTTAGTCCCTGATATGGTATACAAGCACAAGCGGGTGATGTTGGATATGACTTGCATCCTTAAGATTCCTAGGTCAAATAGTATCTAGGGAAATACACTGGAAAAAACATTACATGATAAATCAGTTCAAAGCCTGGAATGGCCTGCTGTCATGGAAGACTTAGAGTGTAGGCGATCATCTCTGAAACAGAGAAAACTATAAAGATATCATAATACCGTCTCTTTTGTGATGAGTCGTATGAATTGTCAGCCTCTCTTAGGTCTAAATAAGCACACAAAAAATCAAAAACCACAGGATCTCTATGTTAGATTAATCGGAAATATCTATAAAGTTCAGCAACATCTGGAGATGTAATGTCTTCCAGCAGAGCATTACGTGTTACAAGTGACAGGAAGAAATGGAGGACCCTAACTTGTCATCCTTGTTGATATTTTACATATGATTCACAAAACACCTGCAAATATATGTCTCAAGTGTTAAGAATCATCAGTACTGTATCCTCAGTGCTGCTGGTATAAAACCCACCCTAGACAGCATACACTTAAAAAAGGGGACAAATGAGCTAGGAGATAAAGGGCAATCAGCAGACGAAAGCTTAGCAAACTAAAATGGAACTGTTTCATCATACGTAGATAGAAAATATTCATAATCATGTAGGTTGAAAAAACTCATGTCAATCCAAGTGCAACCTTTACAGTCGAGAGTTGTGACATGATTTGAACATATCATGAGTGGTCATGTCAGTACTATGTAACCAATCTATGTCTTGTTGTACATTGTTCCCAGTGTCTGTTTTATCCCTTTCGTTCTCCATAATTGTTTAGAATGCAATGGGTACCCCCTTCATATGGTAATGTTCAAATTGTACATCAGCAAGTGATTTTTAGTCCCATACAAAGGCGCCATTACCATTGCTAGCAACACCTGTTGTATATTTGCTGCTGAGTGGAATTCTTCATTTTGTGGACATGTTGACATTCCACAGTTGTGGTTTGCTACTCAATGTTTAATGATATACTTGATATATGACTTTATTCACCTGTCATGGTGATGCTCACGCTCTTCATTTGGTAGAATTGTGAAGGCTTGTTTCAATGCAAGGGCTGAGTAAAGTAGAAAGAAGATAGTCCTCTTTGTTTGTAATGAGATTAAACCTGACTTAAACTGAAGCAAAATACCATGTGAATCACCAGTTACACTACTATGTTGTCATACTCATTACACTAAGCATGCCTCTAGTAAATCTATAAGGTGCATTGTCCCACGAACTATAGTACCACTATGACTCATCACCGTGAATTATGGTTTGTCTTCATTTTTCTGGGAATATGTGTTTTTTTTTTGTTTGTTTGTTTGTTTTTTGGGCTGAATTCCTATTGTATAAAGGGCTATTGAAAACTGACTTACATTATCAAACAATTACCAAGTTGGAAATAATAATCAACCAGGTAACGTTGGAAGTTTGTTTTACATCTCACGTATCTTATTAAACTCCAAGATAAACTACGGTTGAGATGTTTCCCCAGTAGCAAACAAGGCATGATTCAGGATATTTGAGCATCACTTTGTTTCCTTCTGTTTAGATAAAATTGCACCTTCAACTTTAGTGACTCCAGCTATTTCAGAGAATAGGGTGAATGATCTGTTTTATAAATGTCAAAATTTTAAATGTTTCTGCTAACAAACACAGATTTTGACTGACTTGTATTTAATTCCCGAAAAGATAGCTCTATATATTTTATCTTAGAATTCTTACCGGCATGTTATTGCCATCTAGTGGTTGCTATAGATTCTCACTCTAAATAAGATTCCATTGTGAGAATTTCAGTTCTCATCATCTTAAAAGTTGCAGTATGCTAACCCTTAGCTAAATTGTTAATGCAAAAGTAAGAATAAATGTGAATAAATAAATAAATAAATAAAGGGAGAGAAAAAAAGAGAAATAATTATTGGAGAATAACTATGCACAGGTTTCTAATTCAGTCATAGTAAGTAACAGTCATCTAATATTTCTGCACATAGAACCATCACTGAGACAGTTCTATTGGTTCCTGTGGTGACGGTGACTGTATCCCATTTAGTACTTTTCCCAAAAACTATTGTTTAAATATGTCCAGATATATACCAATAGAAATTCTGTTGTTGTGAAATATAAATCTTCAAGGTTCTAAGATATTGAGTAAATATTGAGATTCTGACATTCTTTAACATGGCTTTAGGACTTTACCAGACTTTAACATCAAGCACACTAACTACAGAAACCATGCAAAGCTTGCTCCGTCATGTGTACCCTAAAGAAACCCCAGAAAAGATTGCTGGTCTTTCCAGACTTGTGATTTCGGAAATGGATGACGCAGACAAAGGTGAGAAGTTAGCTACAGCAACTTATTTAACTTGCAATGTTTGTAGAGCAAAAGATAATGCATATGTTCCCAATATCTGGTGAATCAGCCAAGAATAAATTATTATAATTATTTTTATTAGGTATTTATATAACGCCATCATATTCCGTAGCATTTTACAATACTATCAAAGGGGGAGATTTAACAATAAATTAGGCATTTACAAAAACTTACAGGAACAATAGGTTGAAGAGGGCCCTGCTCAAATTAGCTTACAGTCTATAGGAGGTGGGGCGTAAAACACATAAGGACAGGAGGTAGCAATCAAGCAAGGTGGAGTGAAGCAGAGCTGGGAGAATGGTAGAGTGCTGCCCTTTAGGAGAGAGCAAAGGACAGGTACATGATGTAGAGGTTACTCTGGGAGGCCATAAGCTTTCCTAAAGAGATGGGTTTTGAGGCACTTTTTAAATGATTGAAGTCTAGGGGAGAACTTGATGGTCATAGGCAGGCTATTCCAAAAGCAAGGAGCCACCCGCGAGAAGTTCTGCAAGCGTGAGTTGGCCGTACGGGTGCGAGCAGTGGACAGGAGAAGGTCACAGGCAGAGCGGAGAGACCAAGAAGGTGCATACCTGCGGATCAGTGAAGAGATATAGGAGGGGCTAGAATTGGTCAATGCTTTACAGGTGTGGATTAGTATTGTAAGGACTGACATTCATTACAGACTGTAGCGGGGCAATACGACCTGTGGGAAGGCCTATTAGGATAGAGTAACAATAATCCATGCAAGAGATTACTAGAGCATGGACACGATCCTTAGTAGCATCTTGCGTAAAAAAGGGGCGGATGCGGGCTAGGTGGAATCTACAGGATGTGGTAAAGGACTGAATGTGAGGCTCAAATGTGAGGCCAGAATCAAGTATAACTCCAAGACAGCACACTTGGAAGGATGAACTGATGTGGGTACCACTAACTTGAAGGGAGAGTGAAGGAGGAGGATCAGTATTAGGGGGAGGAAAGACAAGGAGTTCAGTATTAGAGAGATTGAGTTTCAAAAAGCAGGAGGACATCAAGTCAGAGATGGAAGAAAAACAAGCAGTGACACATTGCAGAACAGCAGGCGAGAGGTCCGGGGTGGAGAGGTATGTACAATAGGGTACAATAAAATACAAAAACATTATTAATACACAATACATACAAAATTAAACATAGAAGAGGTAGAAAATATATAATCAACCATGACAGGTGCATTCTGTTTTGAGATATGTAGCGAGAGATCTCTTGAAGGAATTTAGGCCTGGGGAAGATCTGAATGTGTGCGGGAGGTCGTTCCATAATTGCGGTGCTCTGTAGGAAAAGGAGGATTGAGCCGCTAGGAGATAGCCAGTGAAGGAAAAGAGAAAGTAGGGATGGATAGAAGTTGGGAATCAATATTAGCTGATAGCTGCTGGAGGTCAGATTTCTTCTTAGTTGCGGGGGTAAGGTTGAGGATGATGGAGTAAGGGGCTATTGAGAGCAAATGATAAGAGGTGGTGATCTGAGAGAGGAAATGGAGTGTTGCAGAGATTAGAGATTGTACATTGATGAGAGAAAATAAGATCAATGGTATTGCCAGCTACATGGTTGGGGGACTTAGCCCACTGTGATAGCCCAAGGGAGGAGGTCATTGAAAGTAGTTTTGAGGCTACTGAGGACAAGGGCAGGTTATTGGGAATGTTGAAGTCCCCAAGAATTAGGGATGGAATATTAGAGGAGAGGAAGTAGGGAGGCCAAGCAGCAAAGTGGTCAAGGAAGAGGAGAGGGGAGCCAGGGGGACGATAGATAATGGCAATGTTATCAGAGATGGGTTAGGAAAGGCGAATTGAATGAATTTCAAATGATGAGAAAGAGAGGGAAGGGGGGATGGGTAAAGGTTTGAAGGAGCAGTGAGGTGAGAGAAGTAGCCCTACACCACCACCTTTGCTTTCAGAGTGTCTTGGGTTGTGGGAAAATTGAAGACCACCAAAGGATAGAGAAGCAGGGCTGGAAAATAGAGGGAGAGAGGGAGAGAGACATGTTTCATTTACGGCTAGTAAGTCTAGGGAATGAGAGATGAAAAGGTCGTGCACAGCAGTGGATTTAGTCACACTGCAAACAGAGCGTGCATTCCAGAGAGCAGAAAGGAAGGAGGATTTAAAGGAAGAGTGACATGAGATGGGTATGAGATTATTGTGATTCCTGGAGTTAGTACATGGTGGGTTAGCGGAGGTGGGACCAGGATTTGGAGAGACATCACCAGTTGCTAGAAGCAGAAGGATAGAAAGTAAGAGAAGGCGGGTAGGATTTAAAGGTTTTGGGAGAGGGTTTGTATTTAGAAGTTTTTCAAAAAGGTTGATGGAGATAGGCTGGAAAGGTATAAGTAGAGTGCATGGGATGAATAGCGAGGGAAGGGAAGTATAATGGGAGCAATGAAAATGGTGCCAACAGGGACAGGTGAGTAGAGGGATAGAGAGATATTGCTAATTAGTGAGGTGAGAGTGAAAGTAAAGAATATAAGGGAGAGCATTTTCTAAAGAGAATAAAGGAGTTTATATTATAAAGAAGGAAAATTAGGATTTTTAGTTATGCAAAATTAGATGAGGTGGGATCTTAAAGTCACATGAGCGATGAAAGGGATCAGGGTTTGCAGGTAGGGAATGTGATTGTTGAGCAGGTGATGAGGGTTTGAGAGACATAATTAGTGTGTTTGGAAAGTCTGGTCATTTGTGCCATCTATAAATGTAGTGAGTTCCTTGGGGTGGGGTGTTGAGGGGAGAGGTGGGAGGGAAACCACCCAAAAGAGCTGTTGACTCCTGTTTATTTAACGCATGATATATACTACGTAAACTATGTACTATGCAAAACATTTAGCATTAGCAAATATAACATCAATTAGGCAGTATAGAGCATACACTTTTAACATAATTACAGGAACACTAAAGCACTAGGAATGCAACCACACCCACCATAAAGGCCTGGGTGACTTTAGTGGTCCTTTACACCAAACAATAGATCAAGCAAAGTATAAATCCGCAAAAAATAAAACACAGGAATAAACATGCGAATGCTGTAGAGTTCCTTGTTCTACGGATATATTGCTGAAAATTGAAATATTGATGCTGTCAGCAGTTATTATTAAACTAGCTTCCACTGCTTTGGGCATCAAGACTTCTATAGTCTTAAAACATTAAAATAACTAGAAAATAAGTAAATTGTTCTATTTTCCAGCACATCTGAAAATGCAATTAAAATAAAGCTATTGAACCAGTGAGTGGGAGTTCGGGGAGTTCGCGGGGGGTTATACTTTTTGTTGAAAATATATTTTTTTCAAATTGTATTACATTTTATACTTTTTACTGTTGCTTAGTAGAGAGCTTCTCATATTCAGGACACAATTCTAGGATGTGCCATTTGCACAAAAAAAAAGCAGAAGTGGTACAATTTCTACTGTTATACTGTTACCATCAGGAAGGTGTTTCTTTGCACATGAAAAAATATTTTTTTGCATCCTAGTTATTTAAAATTAGTTGTGTGAAAACGTGTCACCCAATTGCTAGCAGAAAAGCATTTGCACTTGCATTTGCGTAAAATAGGCGGGTTTTACGCAGATTATTTTGCAGTTACCTGAGTTTATTGGAGATCACTTCTAACCTATTAAAACATACAGAATAAAATACAAGGTATGTGTACATGCATGTATGTTAAACTGCTTTACCTGTGTTCCAGTGGATCCCTAATGGTCATGTGGGGGTTCTTCATTACCAATATTAGGTACAGACCACTTTATAAGCGACCTTGTTGTTCCAGTGCCCAGTTAGAGGACCACTATAGTGCCAGGAAAACATACTCGTTTTCCTGGCACTATAGTGCCCTGAGGGTGCCCCCACCCTCAGGGACCCCCTCCCGCCCGGCTCTGGAAGGGGAAAGGGGTAAAAACTTACCTTTTTCCAGCGCTGGGCGGGGAGCTCTCCTCCCTCTCCAGCGTCCGATCCGCCCATGCCTGAATGCGCCGCTGCAGCGGCAAAGCGGCTAGCGCATTCAACCATGCGCGGAAAGCAGTAAATGCTATGGGCCGCTGCGTGCTCACTGTAGAAAATCACAGTGAAACGCGTAGCGCCTAGTAACTGTCAATGGGACAGCCACTGGAGGATAGAGAAAACTAACCCATTCATAGTATAGCAGTTTCTCTGAAACTGCTATAATTATGAAAAAATGGGTTAACCCTAGAAGGACCTGGCACCCAGACCACTTCATTAAGCTGAAGTGGTCTGGGTGCCTAGAGTGGTCCTTTAATGTCTCAGACCACTGGCTGTGGTGTTCTGAGGCATCCAGAAGAACTGGGGGGACCATGAGGGCACTCTTAAAGTAGACTGTTACTTGTTAAAATATTGCAACTTAGAGGCTTGGACATGGGAGGAACTCCTGTAGGTACTGTAACTTCAGTCACATGAAGTTGTTATATTGAGTACAATGTTCCTTTAACATAATACCATTGATTACATATCTGGGAACATTGGTAATCACTAGTATAGGACAACAAAAATAAACTGGTTGATGTTTAATGTATTTATCTTAAATTGTAGCTGTTTACCTGGAAGAATACATTGAGATTTCTCTGTCGAGTACATTAGCCCATATCTATGTTTCTCTGCAGGGTTCATTGATGAAGATCAGTTTGTGTCATGGATTCAAGCAATGCCTCAGACGTCGATAGCATCGATACTTAGCTTCCCAGTAATACCACCTGACTTGGAATCCTCTCACACCCAGAGTTCTCCATCCGTGCCGGTAATTCTTAGAATGCAAAGCACGTAAACTGCATAACAATATGCGACACTTGTAAAATGTTGAGGAGAAACAAAGTATTGGACTTCTAATAGGATTTTATGTAAAATGTTGTCATAAAAGTAGAAATCCCAGTTTGCCACACTCATAGAATATGTATATAGTATACCGACAACTAGGAACACAAGCTTGGCTAAAAGGGAATTTATTATAATAGAAATATTTTTTTATCTTTTGAGCCAAATAATTTCTATGATTTTACTGGAATAATTTCCCTATGTGACAAGCCTGTGTGGCTGTCTGTCTGCATTCTATGAATGTGGAGCTGGTTTCTCCATTTGTAAAGCACTGGGATGTCTGTCTTTTCATGTGAGATATTTATATAAACAATATGTGACTAAAATGATGAAATACTTGTTAATTTTATATTGCTTACTTATGTTTACACAGGACTAGGAGAGAAGCATTCCTGCTAACTTCCTCGTCCCAGTAAGTGGGACGCCAGTGGGTGGGTGTAGAAGAGGGTAGACGAGCAACATGATTCCCCACAAAGAGGGTTCTGAAGAATTGATAGCTCGCCAAGCAGCCTCTCAATCCCACAGGCCAACTACTGAGGGCAGGACATGCATACAGTGGTGTATTTTGGATCTGTGCTGCCCTAGGCACGACGGAAGTCGGGTACCCCCTAATTTAAATTTCCCTTGCCCCTTCCTGTGAAGGCCACACCTCTTCCTGTCAAAGACTAACACACACTTTGACTGACAGACACACACTCTCAGATACACTGACATACACACACACTCACTGATTTTACACAATCTGACAGACACACAATCACTGATTCACTGACACACACACTCACAGACACACACACACTAACATTATCCCCCAACACTCACAGATTATTTATTTTAATTTAAATCCACCCAGCCTCCCTACCTTTGGGAGAGCTAGGTGGATTTTTTTACCTTAGGTCCAGTGGGGCTGCAGCCCGGGCTGTTTAGGCAGGGAGTGAGGCAGACATGCAGGCATTTGGGCGGCTAGCCGAGCTCCAGGCGGGCGGTGAGGGAACGCTGATTTGTGAGCTCTCCCTGTTCAGCTCCTCAGGAACTCTAACCAACTGTAACCAACTAAAGGGTTATTCCAAGCACTATGATCACTTCAGTGATTTGAAGTGGTCATGGTGCCTGGAGTCTGTATTTGCAGCGTTTCACTATGAAATTGTGCACATACAGAGATTTACTTGCTTGCTGTCAGAACTTTAACTCCACCTGTAACATCATTTATTGTCTGAGAGTGATCAGCTGACGCTCTCCGCCAATGAATGTTGACAGAATCGTCAGCTCTGCAAAAGCAGGAACCACGTCACTGGACATGGAGGACCCTCTGTGCTTCGAGGGACCCAGGTAAGATTGCAAACCATTGCCTCATTACCGAGGAACAGGGCCACAGTCCTTCTAACATTATAACCAGTACAGCGGGTTGTAATGGCTTATGAGGTCTCGAGTAACCCTTTAAATCTCAATATTGTTTCTTGATTATTGTTTTAAGACTAACACATTATTTCACGTCATATATACATTACTTGTTTGTATTTTTGCCAATCTTGTTTCTGCCATAGACTGCTTCGGTGTTGGCTGAAAGAGGGAGAGTACGCGACGACCAACTCCACAATGTTGCTACATTGATGGTAAAAAGAAAGAGAGACTGGAAAATGTTAGCCAACCGCATAGGCTTTCTAGAAAAGGACAGCAGATTCTTTGAACAAGCTCATCCTGAAGTTAAAGATCAGGTGCATAACATTCACAAAATCGTCAGTGTTATAACATAATTATTCAGCTCTGAACAGTGTGCAGGAAGTGGAGAGGGTGGGGATATCACATTAAGTCTTATCCACATCTCTCTGGCCAGCAACTGCATGCTGATTGGAACTCTAATAACAAGCCGAGGAACATGCAGGTCTTCTGCCACAGCCCTGCTACAATATTGGTTACAGTGTATGGGGAGATAAAAACACACTTGGAGTATGAGAGATCCACTAGGTATCCAGGGGTAAGAGATGTTAATAGACACAATGGGTAAGTGGGTTACAAAGCAAATATGTGGGCAAGGGGGTTTAGGAGAGACATGTATGGGGGTAAGAGGGTTCAGGAGACACACAATGGGTAATGCTGGTTGCACAAAAAAATGTAAAACATTTTGGGGATGGTGCACGACCCACAGTTTCACTCCAGGTGCCAAATAACCTGGAAATGACTCTGTACAGATCCCTTGAATGCTGGAATAAGTAAGAATTTGCAAGTTGTATCCACTGAATGCAGGGCAGGCTGGTGCATAGGGGCAGGTAGTCCACCTACCCCCAGTTTTTGTTGTCAAAAGGTAAAGCCCATTGGCGTGGTAAGGACTTGTGATAACTGTGTGTTGGAAAAAAGTGTTTTGTCTATCGTGGTTATATCTGCAATTACCATCCTTCCATTTGTTGATGGCTAGAGATGCTCATGAGAGGCTACAAAACTATTCTTATCAAGATTTTGGGCAATTTTTAATAACAAAAATGTCCATTTTCTGGTTATAGACCCCTAAAACATACCTAGTTTGTTCTAACAGGGTTTCTGGTGACAGGCACTGGATTTGCATAAGGCCGTCTGATACTGTATGCTCTTAAAGCCAGAAACTCTGTTTGGTATATGGTTCTGAACTACAGGACTGTCATTGGGCAACAGCATCAGCAGGTGGGGTTGGACTTCACTAAAGTGATTGTGGTTTCCCAAATACATGTATATAGGTTTATGGTTGAAAAGGACATACCACAACAAGACAGGGATCAGTGCCACCATCTTTAAATTTCACCATCTGCCCCTTAATACAAGTGAAAATAATCTTGCAGCAAAGGATGCATGTCCATGCTTGTTTGAGTTTGAAACATACTCTGTTAATTTCCAGATCCTTGATCTCCTGCTAGTGTGGAGGAATGCTGCGGGTGAGCAGGGACAGTCTCAGACTCTGCAGGATGCACTGAAACACACCGGGAATGCCGATATCGCCAATGAGATCTTCTCCCTCGAGTTTTAGAACATCGTTCTCTTATCCACATACACAACTATGGATTCATAAACAGTAGAGATAATGTCTTTAAGTGTTCAAAAAGAGATTTAATTTCATCATGTGCATAATAATTTTAAATGTTACAGAAATATAGATTATTCCACCTACAAAGAATATGTATTTATTTAAATGTTTTAGATACTCATCGTACATAGACATAGGTAACATTATGATCTTTAAAATAGTGATTAAATTCGTGGCATCATTGCGTTGTGCCAAGGAACTAATGAATAAATATGGATATAGGCACTCTGTTTAAAATTAAAATGTCTTATGAAGATACTCTACTTCCACAAAATTCAAAACCGACTACCATACACTTCAGCCATTGTATTATTGTATGTGTGTGAGTGAGTCTGTTTTTATATTCTAGTCCGTCATAAATTATTGATTATATTCAAAAGTCAGTTATCCACTGTTAAAGAATTTTTATCATTGTGACAAGTTTATAATCTAATACCTAACAATATACATATATGTATATGTATCCTTTTAATGCATTTTATACTTATGTTGCAGAATGTTATATTAGTAAAATTTTATCTATTAAAAACAAGAAGAAAAATCTTCTGCATATGAACAGGCAAGCAGTAGTTTCTGAGAGTTCACTAAAGATCAGGACGATATTCCACCAATTGGGAGCTTCTCGTTCTAGTCTTTGAGTCAGAGCATATCCCATTAATTTCTGTAAACTGTAGAACATATGGTGAGATATGTATACTACTTCAAATACTAAAAGTTAATCCTAAAGATGTCAAGGGGTAAAGGGGGATTGATAGCTAAAAGCCAGTCTGGATGCAATGTCATTTGTATCTTGTTCATTGATGTTACAGCTGTTAATGCTTTATGGTTTACTGTTTAACAAACAAGATAAAACAATGAATGGTCTTGTTACATTCTACACAAAGCTTTCGAAACACTGACATTTCAAAAAGAATACACAAAATAAATAATAAAACTATACGGTGTATTTTTGTTTGATTTATGAACTTAATATTTTCAGCATCATTTTAAGATTTACAAAAAAGAAAAGATGTTCCTGTTTTTTGTGAAATAATATTAAATAATTTGAAAAGCGTATCCAAAAATATTTAAGCGAGTCCATACTATGTAAAAAAAAAAAAAAACAACACAGTGTAATACACAAAGGAAAAAGTTTCACCAGTCCTGATTTTATCCCTCTTAACTGATTTGCCTATTAAGTGAATAGCCCCTCTAGTATGAATATGATAAAGAATTGAAAAAAGGCTAGAATTGTTGTGCAGTTAGAGGTGTGTATTATTAAGCTAACAGGCAGAGTAATTTGTATGATCATGTCAATCAAAAAAAAAAGCCACATGTCATGGTCCATTTTTGTGCAAAAGTCACAAAATTATAATGCAAAAAAGGAGAAATTGAAAGGAATTTCTGAGTCTGAGTTACTGTGTGATTTGAAAAGGTGATGAGAGATCAGAGAGCATAATGTGTGACCGACATGTAGGGACAGAAAGGAGGGTTTGGGGTTTTAGAATACTGGGCTAGTTTTGCACTTGGGCACAATCTTTGTTGCACTGGTCAGTTGAGTCTGCTATTCTTCGGGTGGGGATGGATAGATAATTGGAGAAGTCTTTTAAACTAGCAAGAGGTGGGCAGGGACGTAGAAGGTTAAATAAGGTAGAAAGTATAGAGTAGCAATGGCATTAAAAGAAGCTTAATGAACAAAATGTGAGTGCTAGAATTACTGGCATGTGATGGACAGTACAATATCAGTGGTATTACAGAAATGTGGTGGGATGAAACATATGATTAGGCAATTAATTTAAAAGTATATTAGGTGTTTAGGAAGCATAGAAAAAATAGAAAAGGTAGAGGAAAAGATTATACTTCAAACATGAATGGAAACCTAGTATTAGTTCCTAGTAAGGAAGCCCTATATGTCCTCTCTCTTTACTGGTTAGTATGCGTGACCCTACTTGTGGCATTGTGGGTGGGGGCATAATGGAGGTTTAAATCCTCCTTTATAGTAATGTTGGGATCATGTTGACCTCATAGGCTTTTTTTTATAACAATGTGCTTGCTGGCTCTGCTCTGCTGAGTATCACAGTACCTGTGAAGGTTGGCATAACGCTACACTTTTTATGACCTTATTCTAGTCGCACAGATGGTAGATGACACAGACGGAATTAATGCTCTAGCTTTTACTTTGCCCATTATTATACTTCGCATAAACTGCCAACAGCTCTTTACAATTATACAAACTGGGAAAATTGACACACAAAATAATATTAACAGAGACAAGAAGAGAAGTTTCTGCGCAAAGAAGCTTATAAATATATTCATGCATCAAGCTCATGTCTACTCATGTTCACCTTCTGGCTTTGCAGAATTGTCTCAGATTGAATGTGTCATTTAATCCCCTGCATCCATTAGTTCAGAGACCTTATGACTGCTGAGGAAACATCCCTTAGATGACACATCCCTCCCAGTATACCCTCTCTCTTACACCATCACCCCCTCCCAGTATAGCCCCTCCTACACACCATGACCCCGCTCCTTCACAGTATCACCCACCTCTCTCACAGTATATCTCCTCCCTCCCAGTATTACCCCCTCCCACACACCATCACCCCCTTCCTTACAGTATCAACCCCCTCCCACACACTATCGCCCCCCTCCAACACACTATCACCCCACTGTTCCTCACAGTATCACCCCCTTCCTCATAGCCCCACACACACACACACACAGTATCACCCCTCACACACAAACTGTCACCCCTCCCTCATAGTCACCCACCCCACTACACACTGTCACCCTCCCTTATACACACTCTCACCCTCCCTTACACACACTGTCACCCCCTCACACACACACATTGTCATGCCCCCCCACGCACTGTCATCCCCCACAATGTAGTGTCACCATACTCTCACACACGGTCAGCCTCCCCACACACACTGTCACCACCCACAGTGTAGTGTCGCTATACTCTCACACACTGTCAGCCTCCCCACACACACTGTCAGGCTACCCTCACACTGTCACATCCCCACACATTGTCACCCCTCACCACACTGTCAAACCCCCCTTTACACTTTCAGACCTTCACGCATCCACACTCACATTAACCACTCCTAATCCTGTTAATCTCACCCCCTCCAAACTCACTTGCCCTTGCTCTGCCACACTCACCCTGTCAAATTAACCCCTCCTAATTCTGTCACACTCACCTTCTCTCACTCTGTCACACTCTCCCCCAATCCTGCCACACTTATCCCATCACATTAATGCCTCTAATCCTGTCACACTCTGCCACACTCACCCAGTCACATTAACGCCCCTTAGTCCTGTAACACTCCGTCCTCCAACCATGCCACATTCACCCTTCACCCCAACCCTGTGATACTTACCACACCCCAACTATGCCACACTTACCCTGTCACATTAACCCCTCCAATCCTGTCACACTCGTCCATCCTACCATGCCACTATTGCCCTGACACACTTACCTTCACTCGTCCTGTCACACTCCCCAGCAAACCATGTCATTCTCGCCTGACCTCATTCTCTCTCTCAACCCTTCACACTGTTCCATTTACCTTCTTCGTCCTGTCACACTCTCCCTACCACTGGTACCCTTTACTCACTCTGTAACAGTCACCTGCTAAAGACATACATTATACACACTTTGTTATTTGGTAAATGATTTTTTTAAAGATTTTTTTGCTCAAACCAAATTTTCATACTTATGAATACACGACTGCCAGGCTATGCAACCATACCTCACAATTGTGTATAAACGATTGGCATAATTGCAAATTAAATTTATTTCTTGCAAATTAATTCTGTTTGCAAATTATGCTAAAACTACAGCCAGAGAGCTCACAATGCAGGGGTACAGGAAGCCGCAACACTGCAAGCTTCTAAACAATGAATGCAGAGACTAACTCTGTATCCAGTGCTGCAAGCCCACCTTTCAATACAACGACTGCTCCTTACACACAGACAAAATACAAGTATATATTTTATACTTCGGGTGTTAGTGGGGCAACATGCTTGAATTTCATCTAAGGCCTCATAAAGTCTAGAGCCGCCTCTGCTCACGAGTGCGAAATGTTTACATTTCATATGTTTATGGGGAACCTAAACCTAAACCATCAGTGAGAAATGTTAAAGTAAACGATTTTATTTGTGTTTGTGTTCTGCTGGGGTATCGTCATTTATCAATTGTCAAGGAATAAAACATGGTGGTGCCGCAGCTCAAAAAGCTTAAAGTCTAATGACCGCAATATGTATACTGCAATCCTGTAAACTTGAAAATAACATGTACTGGCTCAGGGTTGCTGAGCATTGGCCGTGATTTTATCTTTCATCTGCAAACATGTAATGTGGCAGATGTGATCTTGGTGGCATTGGGTGGCATCCGAATGAGGTTGAAGCCTCATGGACCTGAGAGCATAGTCTGTCACCATTAGATTTCCCCCTCCGAGAACCTAAAATCTGTTTAAACAAGGAGGTTAGGTTTTCTCTAGGGTCTCCATCAGTGTCATTCTCCTCAAGGACACAATTTAAACAGTGTGAAGTCTAACTCAGTCTGACCCAAGTACTTTGGTCACATTTTGGTCCATTTCTGTTTGAGCCAATCAAGGCCATGACTGCTGCCTGGACAAGGTGAGTTCATGACAGAAATCAGCTTTCTTCTCATTTTTGTCACCTGTCAGTGTAATCTATGTTAAGGAATACAATCAGACTTTATTCTCTGCAAATCCAATTTACACTGAAAGATATACTTGAAAACTCCAGTCAAAGTTGCAGGAGGAGGTTTAGTCGGAACATATTTACTTATAGACTTTCTATTTAGTCCCTCGCATACATTTTCTGACTTCAAAGGTTGACTTAATATTCTCGGCTGTTTTTTCTGTATTAGTATAAATGCAATATATTTACTTTAAAATAAATCATTGCGTGCTGGTTTTTTCTGTTTTTATGTATTTTCTGGAACAAAAAAAGACATCAAAGACATTTAGACGCAATCTGTAATTTACTAAGTTAACTTTGTGCAATGTTCCATCATCCATCATCATTGTACAAGTAATTGTAGCTAAAAAATAGGTTAAAAAAAAAACAAATTTCTGCCTAATTATTGTCTTGTGCTATCCAAGTACCAATTTAAACACATTCAGTTGTGCCACTATATTATAATAGGATATGTGCTTTAAAGAGGAAATTATTAATGACTATATTTGTATGACTTGTACCTTCAGTTCACTGATTACAAGGCCTGGCCTTAACAAACTGCCCAAAGTCTTCATTACAATATAGTTATTAGGGTGGAATGAGCATGTCCATGTGTTTGAGAAAGGGCTCATGTAGGATCTGGTATTTTTCTACACAGCTCTAGTGAAAAGCTGAAGATTCATAGTACCCCTATGAATCAAGCTGTGAGCATGGAAAAATGAAAGGCAATGTAAACAGCTTTATTATGATTGATTTATCAATCATGAGTATTTCTGCTTCTTTTTATAAGGGCATAAATGATTCAGCATGGAAGAAAAATTGGTAACAGAGCACACCACCTATTTTTACACCTCCTCATGTAAGCCCATTTATTTTTGCCATCCATTCCGCCAATCGTTACATGGTACCAGCTCGGCATAGACAAACGGTAGCATGTCATCTTTCCCTCCGTGAACCATGCAGGAGGCAGCTGGTACCTGAGAATACCGGTGTTTCGAACTGGTATTTCCATCACCCTCTATGTATTTATGTTTACTGTATGTTTACAAATAGAGATTTAGGTCCACCTCTCAGGACCACTTGGCAAATTGCACAAAAAGAATGTTTTATGCAGAGTTCAAAATATGGCACAAGATAACAACGACTCTGCTCCAGATATTGAGGCTTACGCTTGCTTCCCATTACAATGCCAAATGTGAAGACTTTCAAATATTAAAATTCCTCACAAGGAAGTGCCTCTATTATCTTATGTTTTGGCATGAGAACTTTATCAAGCTCAAATACATATTTGTTTTTTTTGTTTGTTTGTTTGTTTGGTTGGTTGTTTTTTTTGTGTATGCAGCAACATGAAGGGAAGAGAATGAGCTATTATTCATTATCATCAGAGCAGAGAAGACCAGAAGCCACGAGAGATGGAAGAGACAACTTAACAAAGGAGAATAAATTATTGTTTAATGGTATAGCAGTGTTTCAGTGCTTGTAATAAAGTTTTTATGTTTTTTATTTCACCATTTCTCGGTTCTCATTAAACCCCTGTAGCTGATAGTAAACCGATAACAATTTTCTTACTGCTAAGGACCCATCATTGTGTACTCCAGTGTGATTTAAAGCAGTTCCACAAATCCACATACACTTTAATATATTTTATTTAATTAAAAAGAAAATCTGTATTTTGAAAAATAATATCTACCACCCTGTGTGCCAGGCTGTAGTGTGAATCGGAGTGATAAGCTTTGTAGAGTGTGGTGGTGTCATAGGAGCTATAGTGAGTGGGGGGTAATAGAAGCTGTAGTAAGGGTGGGCGTGATATGGGCTATAGAGACTGCAGGTGATGTGGGTTGTAGTGAGTGTGAGGGGTGATAGGAGCTGAATTGCTTGATTAAACAGAAGTTACTAAAAAAAAAAAAAATTAAAAAATATGAAAATGAATTTCACCCCTCTGTTCAGCTAAACACAGCTGATCCAGTACTGCATTCATTAGTTGAGTGTGTCAGCTGAGCTATATCAGCCAGTGAGAATGACATGCATAACTAGATGATCTGCAGAAGGATTTATGAATTCGGATTTGCAGCCACATGTGCTGTAGGGGATTTTCCCGTGTAGGGAAATTTGATAGAACCCCGGCAAGACCCAAGTAAGTTCTTAAACCATTCTCAACTAAAGAGGCATGTCAAGCTGGCATTGATACATGCCGGGCTGACTGACAGCCTCCCAGCTGGTCCCAATCAGGACAGACCATGCAGATAGCACTGCTGAAGCACTCTCACAATTGTCCTAGTTCCATAAGCAAAGCTGGCTTAGATGTGGTACACCAAAGATCAAAAGTAATGTGCTAGCAGCGCCACCTAGGGAGATTTCATAGCAAGCTAAGCACATGCGCTGCGGTCGCTATGCTTGGGAAAGGAGAAGTACTTCCAATGAGAGGTCTTTTCTACTCTTCCTTGTCAGTCAAATCATCCACATAGAGTATGAGTTTGATTGAGAAGTGGGAGAAAAAACAATTTTAAATAGGTTTTTCTGCCAAATTATACATTTTCTAGTAAAATTGCTCGCACGGTGTATAGATTAAATTGTATGCTCTTTCAAAAGTACATAACTAAAAATGAGTACAACAGTCAAAAGGGAGGAAATTTGATAACTATAGTTTTGCAGTAGTTTTACCCTGAAAACAAAATATAAAGGATGGAAATATTCTTACGAGGAGAAAACTGGATTTCCTAGGGTATTTTCCTACTAGAGTCACCATCGTAACTTCAAATTACTGTGGTTATGGTATAGAGACCATGTCCCTGCAGCTTTATTTATTTTATTTTTTTAATTAAATTTTTTTATTAAGTTGAAATCAACATGTACAGTTATGCAATATATGTGGTTATGCAGTAGATATAGTTATGCAATATATTCAGTTATGCAGTATATTTAGGTAGACACATATGCAATGTATTTAGGTAGCCGCTTTGGTTTGTATAGGTGGGTCAACAAGTGGGTCAACAAGTTAGGGCCGTTTACCAAAGGGAGTCTCTGTAAGCAACTGTTTTCGTTCAGTCCTTCCTCTCTGATAATGGCCGTGGTTCTGTGTGCTGGAGTCATTCTCTTCACTTTGAAACTGGATGGCTTGCTCTGTGTGTAGTTGTTCGCCATGAGACCTTCTGTTGTTTTGGGTCTCTTGGTGGGTGAGGGGGTTCCCCGTGTTGGGGACAGACCCACCTTTTGCAGGAAGGGCTCTGGATCATCTTCTGATGTCAGGGTCATACTCTCTCCCTCTATTTCTGTTAGGAGGGAACCCTCCACTCCCCAGCGGTATCTTATGCCTGAGTCTCGCATTTTCCTGGCTATAGGTGCCAGCTTTCTTTTCTCAGTGAGAACGGTGAATGGTATGTCAGGGAATATTGCCACCTTGTGTCCTTCATTGATGATTACCCCATTTCTCTGGGACGTGCAATGATAGCTGACCTTGTAGTTATATCCAGGGTCACTATAATGACGTCCCTGGGTGCTCCGCTTGGGGCTGCCGCCGATTTCCGCACCTGGAATGCAGATGTGAACCGTTGCCTGTCTTCAATGCCCCCCACGCCCATGTTTGCTATCAGCTTGTGGGCATAGGGCAGGAGATGCTCATCAGTCACTGATTCAGGGATCCCCCTGAGGCGGAGGTTTTTTCGCCGGTGCCTTGCCTTCATTGTGGTTACCGAGAGTCTCAGTTGTTGCACTTGAGAGGTAAGTTTTTCTAGGTGGGTGTCCCTGGCCTTTAGGGTATTTTCTCTGGCTGTCTCACGGTCTTCCAGTGCTTGGACTTTTTGGGGCACCTCCCCCACTTCTGCCTGGAGTTGCTTGAGGTCTGCTCCCCAGATTTTCCTAATTTCTGTTGGGAGTCTTTTAATGTCCCCCTTTGTGGAGGGCGTCTCGTCTTCCTCCGACTCAGATAGGCAGGATGGTGTTTCTGACCAGGGGGGAGGGTATGGATTCCTCTTCGTCCTGCGAGGCCTCAGATGCCGCATGTGTGCGGCGCGAATCGGGCGCCATCTTTATGGTCTGGGAGTTTGTCGGCCGCTCAAAGTAGAGTCTGATATCTGGCTGGCGTTTTTTCGCCACATTGTCTCTGTTGGGGAGATATCTGTTTTTCGGGCTGAATGTGTTTTTGTGGTTATTTGATAGGTAGTTTCTCAGGCCTGAGCGGAGCTCTGCTTAGAGATGTCTGCTCGGTATCGCTGGTAGCCACACCCACTGCAGCTTTATTTTAAACAATGATTTATTCTGGAAATAAATACCTAATCCCATATGTAGAACCTCCTACCCAGAATGTCAATCATCTAGCTGGAATACTCTCTTCCTGTATGGAAATATCAGTTTCATCTGGGGATTGAGAGTATCTTCCTGAATTTATAGTTCTGTCCTCCCCTCTCAGGTTTTTTCCATGATGACCCACATTTTAGGACAATGTGGAAATATTTCCAATCTGCAAACCACGAGCGCTCATATTGCCCAGAGAATCCTCAGGACAGTTAGACCATGAATAGAGTGCTTCAGGAGGCGTCTGCAAATAGTCTGCCTGGAGATGGACTGGGTAAAGTGTCTTTCTATCAGCTACCTGCACACCCCTTATAAGGCAGCCCGCTCAGCTGCCCAACCCACTTCCATATTTCCCGTTGCTGAAACACATACATTGGTTCTAGTTTATTAATTTCCAAGGTGCACTGGTCAGAGTAACAAAAACATTAGCCACTCTGCTGGGAATGTATGTGCCTTATGTTCATGTTCAGTGAGATTCAGGCTGAGGCTATTGCACCAAAGAAACTTTAGCTTAATTAAGTGGTTTTGGTGTATACATCATGCCCCTATGGTTTCAATGTTCAGTTATCTGGTATTTAATTAAGTCATTTTTTTTATGCATCCCCAGCCACATCCATACCAATACCTCCCAACAATTGGGATGTATGGACAGACCCCTGAGGGGGCTTCACCCGTGACATGACCTGCATTACTAGCAAAGCTCATAATGTGCGGTCCGACCAGAAAAGGCTTGGTCCTCAGTAAATCAATCATTTGCAAAGACTCCTGATGGTGACATCACCCCTGGGGATCGCGTGGGTCAGGGCAAAGTTTACTTACCAGAACCTGTTCTAAGCAAACCTCTTCTGCTCCTAGGCCTTCAGCACTAGGAGCCGACGTCATGCTGTACTCTTGTGCATGCGCGAGAGTATGGCATTGGGATACCTGCAGCAGGGGGATTGACACATCTTGACAGCAGTAGCTCCGCCCAGTGTCTAGAAGTGTCCGGCGTAGGAAAAATAGTGAGACAAAGTAGTCCTTAGTTTATCTCAGTATATTTCTTACTCCCCCCTCTTCTTACTCCCCCCTTAAAGTCTCCATTCCTTCAAAAAAATCATTAAAAACCCACTTCTTCATAAAAGCGTATCAATTAAACTGTCAATAACTCCTGACTGATTCCTCTTCTGCAACTGTCACTAGTCTAATACTATCCTTACCTTTTTGTGTCATTTTACCCCACTCCCTCTAGCATGTAAGCTCATTGAGCAGGGCCCTCAACCCCTCTGTTCCTGTGTGTCCAACTTGTCTGGTTACAACTACATGTCTGTTCGTCCACCCATTGTAAAGTGCTGCAGAATTTGACGGCGGTCTATAAATATCATAATAATAATATTTCTTCTTGACTGAAATTTTAATGAAATTTCAACACAGTCAATATGAATATTTCATAAATATTCTTTGTTTATGAAATACTCATTTTTGAAGGGGTTGGGGCAGAACAATATAATTTTAGCAATGATAAATTCTTATATATATATATAAACATTGCCTCCCTTCTGTATGTCTATCAGGTTTATTATTTCACCATATATTTTACATGTTGAGCACACTATCATTTCAGCAGGGTTATAACATATTTTTATTGACATCATACTCATTGAGAAATCTACAGTGCAGCTATGTGTGAGCTGGGCTCCATAATAACTAACATGGAGGGCTGTGTAAGGTGATTGCTGCATGTGGTTCTAATGTTATAATACAGTCTCAGCTCTGCAATAATGTATCACAGCCCGTGTTCCGGTCACATGTGCTGTGTAAACACCAGGCAGAACCCCCACCTTCTGGCTGACACAGGAAGCTCTGTCACTGCTTACTGACTGTACTGTGCAGACATGACTGGGACAAAGGGCCAGATAACCTGCTGTATGCTACTTCTATTATTTATCTGGATGGGAACTGCGAGTCAGCCAAGAGGTATAGAGCAACACACTGTCAGCCCATTAGCAGCACATTCCCAGGCTTGCCACAGTGTCTGTGTATTGGTATTGTGCCAGTATTGTATTCCTGGGGTTCTGCTATCCTACTCAGATGTGCAGTTGTTATAGTGATTTAGTCATAGAAAAATAAAATAATGTCTCTTACTATCAAATTGTGGGGGTTTATTCAATAAACAGTGAATTGAAAATCAGTTTGAATATCCACATTTTGGCCAAATTAGCCAAGTGTTAGAGGGACGCTGGGCAGCCTGCTGTAGTGGTTATGGTGTCAGGTGCCCCATGGTTAAGAGCCAGGCCATTTTTAGAATCAACAGATATTGCAGAAGTCCTTTTTTTTTTACTTTGCAGTACAAATTTTGGCCATATCCGGAATTAATTGGCAGAAAATTTCACCTGAGACTCTTATCTAATGACATCCAAAGATGGGCAGAAATGACACTTACCTGGGTTTGACTCTAAACAGTTGGACTTTGTTCTGGGACTCCTGGCACTATAGCCACTACTGCAGACTTTGGTGGTTATGGTGGTTAGAATGCCCATTTATAAAAAAAAAATTTTTAGAATGTATCCACTTAAAGAGATACTCTGGGTACCAATACTACTTTTATACATTTGATAGATTTTGGTGCCTGGAGTATCTCTTTAAGTGGAGAAATTCTCTAATTCTTGTTTTTTTAAAAATAAATTTTATTATTGTCATTGTATCAAGGTAACAGCATTAAGGCACGGAGGTAGACCCCCTTAAAGTGGTTGTTGTTTGCCAAATAAATGTACCTATGTTTTTTGGGGGGAACTGAACATGTTATGAACTGTCATTGGGTCAGGGGGTAAGGAAATGTGCAAGAGGTATACAAGTTTGTCAAATTCTGTTAGTAAAGTCTAGTGTCCCACCATATTTAGGCTTCACCAGCTACTATTGACTCTAAATCTTATAAGCATTGCAACTCACTATAGTAGTTATGGTACCAGGACACGTCAGTTTCTATTCCACGGTTCTATTTCAAAATGCTCGTGATTTGACACAAACCGAGTTCCCATGGCCCCAATCCCCTAATCAATATATTACTATTGCAGAAGCAAGTACCATTTCACATTCGCAACAATAATTTTGTTTTAAACTGAACATTATTCTTTAGCTAAATATGTCCATGCACTGTCAACGAATGCCATTCAAATATGAATTGAAGTTGTTATTGCTTAAAGGACCACTATAGGCACCCAGACCACTTCAGCTTAATGAAGTGGTATGGGTGCCAGAACCATCTAGGATTAACCCTGTCAGGAAGACAGCCACTAGAGGTTGGATTAACCCTGCTAAGTAAACATAGACGTTTCTCTGAAACTGCTATGTTTACATCTGAAGGGTTAAAACCTGAGGGACCTGGCACCCAGGCCACTTCATTGAGCTGAAGTGGTCTGGGTGACTATAGTGTCCCTTTAAGTATAACTTCTGCAAGAGCAATATACCAAGCAAGGGGCATCCTGGGGTCTCAAAAACAGTTTGACGTGACACAAATCTGGGAGCATCACCAAGGGCATGCTGACACCAAAATTACTATTGCAGACTATAGTGGTTTCATGCTTAGAGCAGGCCCTTAACCCCTTAAGGACCAAACTTCTGGAATAAAAGGGAACCATGACATGTTACACATGTCATGTGTCCTTAAGGGGTTAAAGGACCACTATAGTGCCAGGGAAACAAACTCGTTTTCCTGGCTCTATAGGGTCTTTAGGTCCCCCTCACCCTCCGGGTCCCACTCCCACTGGGTTGAAGGGGTTAAACACTTACCTTTGAGATTGTATCGCTAGCCTGAATTAGGTCTTCTATATTCTACATATTTGTAGGTATCAGATTACCTGTAAGTAGGTTGCTTGCCTTGTAATTTGTGTTTTTATTTTATAGAGGTTTTCCTATGGATGGCAAAATTTGCCTTGTTCACCTGTCTTCTCACGTTGTTGATATCGGTTCTGACTCCTTGGATTTCTTCCTTTCGTCAGTCCAGAGAGGAACATGTAGGTAAGATTTTGCAACACATCTGAATACTGTAATTAAGACGATTGGGCAAACCTTCAAAGGGAGTGTTGTCAGGGACACAACTTGCCACAGTGGCAACAGCCACAATGGGCGGGCTGCCTAGGAAGTAGGTATGTCTGCTCATTGGAGGGGCCATGCCAGCCTGGCCCCCATGCAGAGAGCAATGCTGAAGATTTCAGAGTACCCCTAACCAGGGCCGGCCTTAGGTGTTCAGGCGCCCTGTGCGAAACAATCTTGTGGCGCCCCCCCCCTCACCTGTCTCTGTTTGGACCCCTTCAAACTATTTTAGGAGCATTCACAATCTGTTGCCTCCACCCCCTTCTACAAAACCACTGCACCTCTTAACCAAAATCCCTGGCCAGATCTTCACCAAGCCCCTGGCCACCACTTCATCAAACTCCTGGCCACCCCTTCCCCTTCATCAATGCCCTGGCCATCCCTTCGTCAAACTCCTAGCCACCCCTTACCCTTCATCAATCCCCTCCCACCCCTTTATCAATTCCTGCCACCCCTTCATCAGTCCCCTGCCCCTCTCATCAATTCCCTCCCACCCTTTACTCAGCCCTCTGCCCCTATTCATCAGCCGCCTGACCCCCTAATCAATCCCCTCCCACCCCTTTAACAGCCCTCTGCCCCATTCATCAGTCCCCTGACCCCCTCACCAATCCCCTCCCCCTTTTATCAGCCCCCTGACCCCCTCATCAGTACCCTCCCACCCCTATCACCCACCTGCCCCCCTTTAATCAGTCCCATGCCCCCTTTTCAACCCCCTGCTCCCCTTCATCAGCCCCCTTAATACATCCCATGCCAAATAATCCAACCCCTGGCCACCCCTTCATCAGTCCCCTGCCCCCTCATCAATTTCCTCCCACCTATTTATCAGCCATCTGCCCCCTTTAATCAGCCCCATGCCCCCCTTTTCAGTTTCCTGCCACCCTTTATCAGCCCCCTTAATAAATCCCCTGCCAATTAATGCAATCCATGCCACCCCTTCATCAATCCCCTGCCCCCCTTAATTAAATTCCTGCACCTCTTCAACAAAACCTATTTAATAAAAAAGAAAAAAAAAGTCACTCACAGTAAAGGCTGCTGCTCCCTGGACTGAGCTGTCTCCGCCGATTGAAGAGCACCGGGTGCCGCCTTCACTCACTGAATTGGATCCTTCCGCGGCTCCCTCTGATGACAGAGCACGTCGACGTTACGCAAGTACGCGGCATAACGCCCCCACGCTCCTCCTCCACCCTCCATACAGAAGTGGATTCCCGGCGGCGGCTCTCTGCTCATAATTTGCAAGTCAAGTGCAAAGCAGTATTATGCACTTGACTTGCACTTTAAATACAGAACTCGGCCGGCCTGCGAGCTGTGTTGGCCGCCCGGCGCCCCTGTTGCCATGGCGCCCTGTGCGGCCGCACAGCTCGCACACCCCTAAGGCCGGCCCTGCCCCTAACTGTGGCAGTGAGTTGGTCTATAGACTGGCACAATCCAATAGGTTTTAAACCCCTGGATTATTAATTATTATTATTTATAAAGCGCCAACAAGTTCCATAGCGCTGTACAATGGGTGGACTAACAGACACGTATTTGTAACCAGACAATTTTGACTCACAGGAACAGCGATTGAGGGCCCTGCTCAATGAGATTACATGCTAGAGGGAGTGGGGTATAGTAACACAAAAGGTAAGGGTAGAAAATTAGGTTGCTAGGATAGTATTTATTGAGGGCTTAGTGTTTTGTTTTGATGACAGTTTCAGGAGAGGCATCAGGATGCGGGGAGAGAAAGCTGTTCACAGTTTAATTGATGTGCTTTCCTGAAGAAGTAATTTTTCAAAGATTATTTGAAGGAGTGGAGACTGGGTGAAAGTCTAACAGAGAGGGGAAGGGTGTTCCATAGGAATGGTGCAGCCCTAGAGAAGTGTTTAACGTGAGCGTCAGAGGTAGGAATACGAACAGAGGTTAGACGTAGGTCTCCGGCAGAGCGTAGGGGCCTAGATAATACATATTTGTGTAGGTCTGAGCAGCATTGTGTAGGTATTTATAAGCAAGTGTCAGGATCTTAAATGAATTAATGGATATTAACTATTAAGAAGATATGTCCCCTCCAACAGCATGGGAGTTTTTAAATCTCTCTGTAGTTAAAAGAGAGACCTATTGACCATCATATCCTTATATTTGATTAAACTGTTGAATGTGAGGGCTGACTAGCAAGTACTGGCTACCTGCCACATGGTTATCCCTGACTCCGCTGTGTTTTTGTTTAAAGGGAAACTCCAGTGCCAGGAAAACAATCCATTTTTCTTGGCACTGCAGGTCCCCTCTCCCTCCCTCCCACCACCCATCCCCCGGTAGCTGAAGGGATGAAAACCCCTTCAGGTAACTTACCTGAGACCCCGCCGATGTCCCTCGGCGGTGGTTTCTGCTTGCCGCCGCTCCTCCGAGTGATTCCGTCAGCTGGTGGGTGAGACTGATCTTGCCCGCCGGCTGAGGAGACCTAATGCAGTGTTTTCATTACAGCCTAGTGATAACTTCACTGGCCACTCCTTAGATGGCTGTTAGAG
This sequence comes from Pelobates cultripes, assembly GCA_933207985.1. Taxonomy (NCBI): domain Eukaryota; kingdom Metazoa; phylum Chordata; class Amphibia; order Anura; family Pelobatidae; genus Pelobates; species Pelobates cultripes. Next base: position 35,073,877 of record OW240916.1, read on the forward strand.
ATCCTTCCTGGGTCATGGCTGCCTAAAATGCATCCAAACATTCAGTATCTTCTCCCTCTGCATGCAGACACTGAACTTGAACACATTGATTCAATTAATCTCTATGAGGAGATGCTGATTGGCCAGTGCTGTGTTTGAATTGTGCTGGCTCTGCCCCTAATCTGCCTCTTTGTCAGTCTCAGCCAATCCTATGGGGAAGCATTGTGATTGGATCAGGCTGCCACTTCTGCAGCAGGCAGTGGGCAGATCTAAAGGAAACAGGGACAAAATATGCAGCTGCAGACTTGAATACAAGTAAGTTTTACTATTTTTAGGGAGGCATGACGGGGCCAGGGGGACTAGATCGTGGTTTTAACCCTATAGGGTCAGGAATACATGTTTGTGTTCCTGACCCTATAGTGCTCCTTTAAATAAGAGAATCAGCCAACAGAAAGTGGCTTCTCATGTTGGTGGGGTATATTTAAATTCTGCCTATTTGCTGTTTTTTATATAAATATAATTTTAAAAAATTTAAATCTATGCAAAATTATAATCTAGGGTGCACTCACGGTTTTCCATTGACAAAATGTGATTTACTGTAATATAATTACATCTGAGGAAAAAAAAATTGTTTCGGCCCTGGCGGGTCTTTATTAAGATCTTAAAAATGACCTGCCAGAGTCGAACCTTCGATATTTTTTTATTTCTTTTTTCTCAGATGTAATTATATTACAATAAATCTAATTTTTTTTCACTGGAAGACCCGTAAGTGCACCCTTGATTATAATTTTGCTTGTATATGACGCAGGCGGAACCCGGGCAATTGTTTGTCTAAGTCCTGGAAAGGACAGTGCCAAGCTTCTACAATTTATTTATATATATATATGTAAATGAAACCTGCCAAGAATAGGGTACATTGACATTGTGGCAGGCAGATGCAATGTATGATCATATACTGTAACTAAACCCTCATTATTTTTTGCCTGCGTGAGGTGTTTTTTTAAATAAAACTATTCTAATATGAGACTTGAAGTTGCTGTTTAGTTAATGAGCGAGTGCGTGGAGTTTGCATGATATAAATATATTATTTCTTATCTGTGCTGTCTTTAACTTACTCGTTGCTAAGCCTGTTCTCCCTTGTTGCTTTGTTAGAATTCTCCGTACCAGAAGAAGAAAAGGACAAGCATCAAAAGCTTGTAAGAAGAGACCAGCAGGAGCAGTTAAGCCAAAAGGTAATTTAAGGTTTAATAGGAAAAATGTATCACTTAGACTAGGGATATATACTGTATAGTGCAAAAGACCATTTGATGCACAGAATTATATCTCACTCGTCATATTTTCCTGGCCTTTAGTTACAGCTTTCCATCAAGTTATTATTTCCTATCTAGTCAGCTGCGAGGAACATAACCCACAACCTTTTTAAAAAGGGGAACAATGGGGAGGGGGGGGCAGAGTCTGACCGCTGATCGGATCAGACATGCTTCGCCTGAGCTCCTGCAACTGAGCCAGAAAATCGGAGCTACCTGCTTGCAGCAAGCAGATACTGATCTAAATCGGTGATCATATTTCTCCTCAGCCGACGGTGAACTCAGGGATACCCTATAGGACCCCATACGGAATCGAAGTAACCTGATTGAGGCCCAAAGGACTACAAGAGCTCTCCACACCGGTGCTTTGCTGTCCCCACCCCAGTTCTCCGACCGGTGCTTTGCTGTCCCCACCCCCTCTGGACAGGCGGGGGTCATCCTGGTCCCCACGGGCAACCACCACTGCATACAGCTGCGCTTCAGCACTCGTCCTGCCGAGAATCATGGACCGGGTGGTGTACCCCAAGATGGCTGACTACCAATTGCCTTGTTCACTGTATGGTGTGGGGACCGAGTGGAGCACATGTGAACTTGGGCTACAACACATGGCAAAGGCGCACAAAAGCTTCTGTGACAAGTTCTCTGCCCACCTTGCGACGCCTAAAGCACCGGCTCCAGAGAATATGCGGAGACAAGAGAGGTGGGAGACGAGCGGGACCCCCCGGGGCGCTCCTCCCACAGTAATGCTACACCCTCACACAATGGGCCCACCCAGGCTGAAGACCGCCAGGGATACAATCCCGAAGCATCGGCCATCCATGCGGAGGATCCGATGCCGCAGGTTGTCGATTGTCCACCGTGATCCAAAGCTGTCCCTTGCAAGGGAAGAACTCTGCCTCCCATATGAGCAACCAGGTTCGTGGTCAAGAGGTGCAGGCCTTCATGACGGCCAGGGGCTATGGGGAGGACATACCTGGACTCTGCCTGTTGTCATCACGCCACCCCCTAAGCCTGTTAGCGAGCCGGGACTTTGCACCCTGAATGCGCAGAAAGCTGGCGAGACTGCCCACAAGTTGGACTATCTACCTGAAATCGGAATGCCTGTCAGTTTCTCTATTCCTGCGCATGATTTTGCTCACAGGGAGCTCGGATACCTGTGTCTTGGTGACTTGGTATAGCGTATATGTTTAAGTGTTTGAATGAGGATGGGCACCTGAAATGGCAGCTTGCCGATGCATGATTTGTCTGTTAGCAGATATGAAACATCACATGGCAGATGCACACGCGAGGTATACACCTGGCATAGACAAACACCAGCTCAGAAGGGCACATACATACTCGCCGCACCCACCGTCATAGCTGTATTGGGGACACAGGGCCCGATTAATGTTACACACCAGCGTATGCTGTGAGGTGAAAACTGTGGCTTCTTAAGCCCATTACTCTACCATGTTATAAATGCAATTAGCACGCACCCGCACATATCTAGCCTGCAATACTTAGTTCATCGCTTGTACCAGCTTTTTCGTACACCCGAGGACACCAGGCATGATATATTGTGTTTAATAATACACTGTTCAGGCATACCTTGCTAGTTTAAACGTGCACCATCATAACAAAGTGGCTGACTCGCTTAGGAGTTTCTCATGTTTAAAGTTATTGTACACGTCTCTTTTCTCTCTGCTTTAACTCCTTTCATACCTTGTTTCTAATATTATAAAATTGTGCATGTCTACTTTATTACCCCAATTATAATGCGTGATGCTTGGCTTGAGGATTGCCGTTGGGATACCTCAAACTTGTCTGTTATCTCTTATGCACTGCAAAAATACAAAATTTAAAAAAGGGGAACAATCGCTTTCCAGATTTTTTTTTTATACTATTCCTACATTTAACAATCTGTGCTTGTAAGATGTGAAAAATAGGATACTATGGGCACTCAGATAAATTCAGCTCATTGGGTGCTGTGTCCCAGGACCCTTAACCCTGCTAAGGTAATTAACGCAGTTTTTGAGAATCGGCAATAATTACCTTGCAGGGTTAACTCCACCTCTAGTGGCTGTTTACCAGTCAGCCACAAAAGGGGCTTGCGGGTCGTTGGATGACTTTTGGTCGTCTAAATGAAGCTGAATGTCTTCACACTATGCATGAGGACATCCAGTGTCACCAGAACCCCAATCGGAAAGGGAGGCCGTGCTGCGAGGGGAAGTGGGGCGTGCACCGAGGGAGGGGGGCACTGTAGAGAGCTATATTGTCAGGAAAGCACTATAGCATATAACACTGGCACTTCCCTTTTAAATTCTGCAGTTGAATGCCTCCATCTTAGGTCCCTCCTGGAGGTTGTTAGAAGCTCTGCTGTTTGCACCTGGCAATCAGCATAGATAAATCATCTAATTTTTATTTTACTTTGTGTTGGTTGTTCAATATAAAAATATAAAATAAAGTGTAGAAATCCACACTTCTTTATCCTGTAGATGGCATCTCCAACGTCACCTTCTACCAATCATTGTTATAAGCCCTGGAAGTCAACTGGATAGTGATGTAATTTGCTAAATCATTCATGTAATTTTGAAGAAAGCAAAGTATTGCTAATGGGCGATGTTCAATATTTTTGTTTTCAAGAGAGGTTTATGGGGGTTGTTCACTAAAGGACTATTTCTGCTGGTCAAGGTTATAAAAATAATCTGGAACCATGCAAGGGCTTTCCAGCTGCAAAATCTGGATGTTGATCACAGTATTTATCAATGTCCCGATTCTCATTACTGACTCCAAATCAACATGAATGTAGTCCAGATTTACATTCTGTTAAAAAGTAATCCTTCCAGAGTGTGTTGGGAACTGCACTCACTCCCATCAATCTGAGCCAGGGTGCTTAGCTGTACCAGAACACCAGATTCCCATAAAAGTAGTATAGTAAAGGAAAGAGGTCCAGGTACTCCTTGGTTCAAAATAGGTAATTTATTAGAACCACAGCAACGTTTCGACCTTCTCTGTCTTTTTCAAGCCAAGCTAGCCTTCTTTGCAGGCAGATGGTGGGCAATTCTAATTCAAACAAATATTACAAGTCTGCAATTATCACCATTATGATGTGGTTCACTTGAGTAAAAGGTCAAATGTATGGAGCAGTCCAGAATACCCCAATTATAAAAACCAAGTTACTAAAATGTATATCATATCAATACTTTATATTATTATTTTTTTTTTTAAATATATTATTAATGGCTTTTTTCCAGCCTCTAAGGCCACTTCTGCTTTTAGAAGTGGTCATGGATTAAAACACTTGCATGTGCAGGATTTCTGATTTAAGCTCTGTTCCAGGCTGCGTAATTTTTGGTCTTGTGCAAAAATAACACTACAAGCTGGTGCCAGATGTAATCAGCTTCTGCTTGTAGTTTGTGTGTACTCTCCCCTCCTCATTAAATTTTATTCATATGCCCTTTTATGTGTTTTAAAAGCCCACCCTTTGTCCACCCCACACTCCCTTCCTCCCTACTCTCTTCAGCTCAGAGTAAGCGCATGCACTCTGAGCCAGAAGATCTGTCCAATCAAATGCTTCTCTGTGAAAAAGCATTTGATTGGACCTCAGAGAGGGAAGACATGACCCTGCATGACGAAGGACAAGGGCGTGGCAATGCTCCAGGAGAACCTCGCCCAGTGTTGGATTTAAGGTAAGTTTAATTCTGTTTTATAGACTCTGTAATTAGAAAAGGGGTGGACAAAGCTACTTGTGCCTAGTAAGGGTAATATACATTTAATAAAAAAATGTTATGGTGAAAAAGGGTTGGACACTGTAGACACCCAGCTCACTTCAGCTAATTGAAGTGGTCTGGGTGCTGTGCACTTAGTGCTGCAATGTAAAACATACCAGACAGCCACTGGGGGTGCTTCCGGAATCCAAATGGACTTTTGATCCGTTATCTGATGCTGGATGTCCACACGCTCTGCATGAGGACCTCCAGCGTCAGATTTTTCCCATAGGCAAGCATTGAATAATGTTTTCCTATGGGGAGATCTAATGTGCACGCAGCCATTGCCGCGCATGCGTATTAGGTCTCCCCCGCCAGCTGATGTCGGCTGGGGAGCAGCGTGGGCGGAGCCTGACCCAGCGCCGAGGGACATTCAGTCCCTGGATTCAGGTGAGTGGCTGAAGGGGTTTTAACCTAAAACGGCTTTGTTTTCCTGGCATTATAGGATGCATTTACTTTTTATTATATATTAAGTCTGTGCCCACTGGCTGACTGCACTGCCACTGGGCAAATACAACAGACCTCTGAACTCTGAATTTTTACCTTTAAAAATCAAGTTCATTTATTTATCAAAATGGACTGTTAACAAATTTGTTCTGAGTGTAAATGTCAATTCTAATGGCAAAATTGTCCTTTCTTCCCTTTTTAATTGACGTCATGGCTGTTCTCTGTCATCTTTAGGCAAGTTATTACATTGAGAACTTTATGAAGCCACGTGAGGAATTAAAACTTAAAAGGAAGATGGAACATTACTACAAGATGACGGGCCAGAGCTGGAAACTGACTGAAGGGCAAAGACTAGGGGTATTGTAAGAAACAATTTAAATGTAACATGCAACTGGAGGAAACAACTGCCTCCATTAAAGGGACAATCCACTGCCCAAATACAAAATAATTAAAAATCACCGTTTAGTAGATGAATGAAATGAAAACTTGCATGCATTTAATTATCTATTTTCTCAATGGGGATATATCTAAAAACAGCTTGCAAAACCTGCAGTTCTCTTGTCTGCTGCCTTTGCCATCCCTCCCCTTCTAACCCCGCCCAGACTTTATGTGGCTGTCCAATCACAGACATCCCAATACAGCTCAATAAGAAGTCTTTGTAAGTCAGGTGCTCTGGGCAATTGCTGCCTCTTGAGGTCAGCTGTATTGAGCTAACAAAACCAGGAAGTAACATTATCTCTTGTCTGCTTGAAAGCCAAGGGGTTGTAACTGGGTTAATTTATCAAAGTGTCAATTTGTATTTGAATCTGCACTTTTTGCAAAATGAAAAAAGAAGACACATTTTTCACACACAAAGCTTTTCAGCAAGCTAAAGTTGTTTTGGGTCCTGGAGCGACCCTTTAATTCAGCTTATCTCGTAATAGAGAGAAGAACTTGGGAGATAGAATAGTTTTGATCTACTACGAATTATAATGCATGATGTGAGTGAAACTGTGCAGTATAAGGTTTCTGATCGGTGGCAAACCCCACCACATACACATCAAAATAGCAACTATTCTTAATTCTGTTCTTCTTCTGTTAAAGGAACACTCCAAGCATAAAAGAACTGTAGTGGCTATGGTGCAGGACTATCCAGGCCCCCCTTTATTTTAAGTTTTCGAAAGGTTTGACTTCTCACCTGGGGTCACAGGGTGCTGATCATCACCTCAACTACTGATGATGGAGCGCAGAGAGCTCCTTAGCAGGAGCTTTAGTTAGCTGTCCTGGTCTAAGACAGGGCTTGATCATTGGCTTAGAGCCATGCTGTAGTGGTTATGGTTCCTTTAATTATATTCTGGAATTGGAGCTGGGGAGTGAAACAGCGAAACTATCCACTTCTCTACCAGTGTATTATTAAGGGAGAGGGGCTATATCAAGGATAACAACCACAAAAAGCAGTCTAACATGCTAAGAAAAAAAACATCACGTTATATACATGATCCTTGATGGTTAGACATGTGTTATGTTGTAAAATAATGCTGTCTTGGGGTGTCCACAACCTCTCAATGTAGTTTCTTTTTGTTGATTTTTTTTTTCTCAATAGACACTTTTTTTTTAATTTCTACATACACACAACAAAGAGCTCAATATAAATGGATAACTATTGGGTCTTAAAGATAATTTTTTGTATCCAGGCAGACGAAGAAGACGATGCCATGAATATCGATAGTGATGGAGACGGCAGTATTGCAAAAACGCCAAATCAAGAAGCCTTAAGGAAAAGAAAACTCCCAGAGCATGTAAAAATGCACATCCCAAAACCCGAGCAGCCGAAACCGAAGAAGGTATTACATGTTTCATTCAAGCTGCTATTGTCAGTGTGTTGGATGAGTTTGGATCCACATTTTGGTATATTCCTTTTGTTTATTTCTTGAAAACCAGAAGTAATGAACATCATATGCCTATGTACTTTGACATGCAAATGGTTAGATCATCTATGTGAATATCTAAATCTGAATATCTCTTTATCTCAATAATTGAACTATTGACAGGTCATTACTCTGCCTGAAGAACCTAACGAACTGGAAGAGGGAGTAAGTAATTTATCCTTAAGTTTTTGTGTTCGACATGTTATGAAGTTGTGTGTTTTTGTTTTTTGTTTTTTTTACATACTATGAAGTTACTTTTTTCCCCGGCATACTATGAAGTTAAATGTTTTAAATCTTAAAGGGACACTATAGTCACCCAGACCACTTCAGCTCAATGAAGTGGTCTGGGTGCCAGGCCCTCCAGGTTTTAACCCTTCAGATGTAATCATAGCAGTGTTTACATTGCAGGGTTAAACCAGCCTCTAGTGGCTGTCTTCCTGACAGCCGCTAGAGGCGCTTCTGTGACGCTGAATGCGAAAATCGCATTGAGCACGCAGAACGTGCATAGGAAAGCATTGAGAAATGCTTTCCTATGGGCGTTTTTAATGCGCGCGCAGCTCTGGTCGCGCATGCGCATTCCACTCCACTCGGGAGCTGACTTCAGAGTGGGAGGAGAGGTCACCAGCGCCAAGGGAGCCCGGCGCTGGATTAAAGTGAGTAACTGAGGGGGTTTTAACCCTTCAGCGCCAAGGGAGGGGGGAACTGAGTGGGGGGGGGACCTAAGGGTTATATAGTGTTAGGAAAACTAGTTTGTTTTCCTGACACTATAGTGATACTTTAAGTAGCTTGGTGCTATCTATGCAGTGCTACATAATTATGTTCTGTTTAATCAATTAAGCTGATGTAATACTAATTTTAAATACTATTTTAAAAGCATATCCCTTTATATCACAATATTTAGTTGTTCTGATGTTTAAACATTTCAGTTAAAAATAATCATCAAATAATTTTTCTTAATTCACAATTTAGTTCATATAATAAACATAAAGGTTACTGAAAGAAAAATATTTTATTATATTTTTTGTTGACCACTTGTGTACAACAAAGAATAGATAAGATTTTAATCCATGTTTAAAATGGAATGAGGCAAAAATGTGATTCTTTGTTAACTAATTTGCATATGCCCACCCGGAATCCTTTGCGGTTGTGACATCACTGCTGATTTGGGATTTCTGTGGGAAAAGCAAGTCTTATGGCTTGACTGATGTGCAGATTTTTGTTTAACATTGCATTAACTATCCACAGGCTTCAGGTGGAAGAGGTTTTCAATCACATTTTTCCCCCACCATAGCCTTTTTGACTATTTTGATTAGCTTTCATTTTATTTTTATGCACACAGCCGTGAGCCGTACCACTAGAAATATTGTCGTTTGATTAGTCTGTTTCTCATTAGCTTTACCATATTTTTCCAGGCCTGCCATAGTCAGTGTTAACATAAAAAGGGAAAAAAAGTTCAGAATATTGTGTGTTTTACAGTGTTTTGTTGTTGTCTTCTTTGTGTACCCTGATGACTTCTCAATGAAAGAAACAGATCAAATTCGTATCTTGTAAAACCTTTTTTATTGGACTAACAGAATTTTGTAATGACAAGCTTTCGGGAGAACCTCTCTTTCTCAAGTATTAGAAAAATTCCCAAGTTCAGCTTAGTTTTCAGTTCTGCTTTTTTGACCTAAAATGTGGAATTCACTCAATTCTCACTTTAGTTAACCTAACACAAATATGTTGGTGGAAGCCCGTAGTTCATTCATTGTACCAGCTGTATGTTAGCCAAGGTTACTTGTTGTATGTACAGGACTTTATCATTTTCAAATTTATACGTGGACGCCTACTTTTGATGCAGACCAGCCAAAGTAGTAATTGCACAGATTGCCTCTACAGTGTAACCAACCAACTTTGTTTTATTTGTACTCAGGTAGTGACGGTGGCTTTGAGGTGTCCCAGTGGGCGTGTTTTTAAAAGAAGGTTTTACAAAATCTGCAGTTCCCATGTAAGTACAACTCGGACGTTTTTTTAGTTTAGATTTGTTTTAATTGAATTTTACAATTAGCCTGACTTTTCCAGGCAGGATTTCAACTTGCTACAATTCAAAATGTTGTGAATTGCCCTGTATATCACTCAATGTAGTCTTTGTTCACTGTTGTTTTATATAAAACTGTTTTAGAGCAGTGGGATGGCAGTTATAGGCTAGAGTGCTGGACTCAGCCGTCCTCAACTTGGGTTTAGATGGCCATCTGAGGTTGTATAGATATTGTGAAATTTCAGCTGATAATGAGGAATGTAACGGAACCGCTGGCACCCTGACCAGGTACCTTCTGTTGATGGATGCTCCTAGTGCTTTCCAAGGACTCCAAGCACTCCGCCAGACACCATAACCACTGTAGACTCCCACGAACCACCACAGCTTGGTTGGGGTCTCGCCGTCTCCACCCACTCTGGACCCAAGACCAGGGTCCAGCTTCCAGTAGGTCAACCTCTCCGAATTCCAGAGAGCAGGAACAGGAACAAGCTCTTAGCAGAGCTTAGTGATTATACCCTGGGGAGTATAGTGATTATAGCAATCCCCAGAGTGTAGTTCTCCAATCCCCCAAACATGAGCCGAAACTTCATGAAGGTACAAGATGATTTCAATCCAATGAGCGTTTATTACTCCTTATATACAAGTTTTCAGGCCAGAGGCACACCCCCTGGACCTGGTGGTAAACTGTGACAAAAGGGACACAAACCAATGGGAACACTAATTAACACAATAACACTCCCACATACACAATGAAATCCCTCCTCTAATTGGCACTGCAGTAAACTCAATTATCTCCAGGTACAGAAAATATCTACATTTTTACACTAACAGCAAAAATACGTAAAAGTACATAAAAATACATAATTCTTATTATATTACACATACTTTTTCCACCTGCACTGTGAATGTTTACATGGTGTGTTCAATAAAAACATGGCAACATTTCATTCTTTGTGTGTTATTAGTTTAAGCAGACTGTGATTGTCTATTGTTGTGACTTAGATGATGATCAGATCACATTTTATGACCAATTTGTGCAGAAATCCATATCATTCCAAAGGGTTCACATACTTTTTCTTGCAACTGTATATGGAATGCCACAACAATTAATAAAACCTGTGGCACGTCGCTTAAACAGCCCGGGCTTGAAGATTAAGTGCTACTGTAGTGTCATCATCAGGAAGACCTAGCAATAGCAATTGAGAACCCTGGAGGGACTGAAAGTAAATTTAGCTATGATTTGGGCCGATGGGCAATTTACCTCTTATTCCCTAAATGCAGTTCCACTGTCCCTAGTTGTGGGTATGGTAACGTCTATGATGAGTAAGTCAGGGAACCCACGTGTCTTGTATAATATTTAGAACATCACAAAAGTTGCGTAAGGAGCGTAATATGGAATACCTATGGATGCAATAAATGCACTGTAACATATGTGTATCAGGCTGGGAGCGATATAGTGAAATAAGGAGAATAACGTTCCTAATGCGAAAATATGTCTGATCGTAATTATTCGTATGAAGGAGAGATACGTGTAAAGGACCTAAATGATATGCACGTAACGAAATTAGCCTTAAAGGGACACTATATAGTCACCAAAACAACTTTAGCTTAATGAAGCAGTTTTTGTGTATAGATCATGACTCTTTTTAGTTTCACTGCTCAAGTCTCTGCCATTAGGAGTTGAATCACTTTTGCTTCTGTTCATGCAGCCCTAGACACACCTCCCCTGGCTGTGACTGACACAGCATGCAAAATGGTTTCACTTTTTAATCAGATGTAACTTATTTTAAAAGTTTTTATCTCCTGCTCTGTAAATTGAACTTGGATCACACACAGGACACCCCTGCAGGGTCTTGCAAGCTATTAACATAGCAGGAGATAAGACAGTTGAACAGTAAGACTTCAGGTGCATGATTTATACACCAAGACGGCTTCTTTAAGGTAAATTTAGTTTTGGTGACTATACTGCCGCTTTAATGCTGTTCCAGCTCCAATTTTTTTAGGAATCATGCCTATAATTCATTAATAGCAGTCATAAATTTATGTGTAAGCAATATATTTAAATGACGTAACTAAAATTGTTATAAGAGGGTAAGAATCGGGTGTCTACTGCCGATACGTATTTAATTGTAACAGCAGTGTTCATGCTGACTTGCCTTTAGTGTGCGTATATGCACTACGAGTGTGCATGTACAAATTGTTCTACAAGTGTAAAGGCATGGGCCAAACATAAGGCTGATTTAAAATGAGCCAAGAAAATGTATGAACCGGTTCCGCAGTTCCTCCCCAGAAGTTATGGCCTAATGGCGAAATGAAATAAATTTTATATAAACAGTATAAGAATATACCTTGCACACTTGCCAAACTTTTTTTGTTTGTGCTGGATGCTAAATATTGTCCTTTAAATACAATGCAGCAAAAATATGTATCTGCACTCACGATCTTGTAGAAAGGTCAATCTTTATTCCTAGACATAGAAATGATCTGCCACTCAGGCATATGCTATTGTGGATGGGTTCTCTTTTTATTACTGGGACATTCTGAGATGTCACCAAAGCTATCAGAGGAAGCTTGTAATGTATATTGAATGTTCAAGAATCATTCGGGTAAAGATTGGGAAGTGATTTAAGATGAATGGTTTTTTTAAGTCATTGTGAATTTTGTTTTCTTTTGGATTGGCAGCATAAAAAGTTGAACTCAATGGATTTGAGTCTTTCCTAACCTAGATTGCAATATAATCTACTGACCATGCTGCTCTTTCCATAGTTAAAATAAGAACTGTTCATTACAAATAAATGAAACACTCATCCACGTGGTTGTCAAGAATGATCACCAATTATTAAAATATTTCCACCTCATGTTGTGCTTCATTGTTCATATGGGCATACGACTTTGGTTCCTCTGCTGCTCCTACATCAGTGATCTATGGAGAGCACTGGGCTTACCCACTTCCAATGCTCTCAGCTTATCATTGCTTTTCAAATTTGGACAGACAAATGCAGAATTCAAGCTTAACTAAGCCATAAGCACCAGAAAAAGTCCCAGTTTTTATTAAACCAGTGAAGTGGTTTGGTAGAATTCCAAACTGTTCCAGCTCACTGTAGTAGTAACACTACAAAGACTGCCCCTTTCGTTTTAATAATGACCTAATGATTTGCAATAAGCAAGTAATTGTTTATTCTGTGTTATAAAAAAAATATTGGGTGTATCGGGTTTTTTTTTTCCCTCTCGTGTTTTTCAATTTCACAGCAGATGTTTGTTTTTGCAGGTGTTATTGGATTGGATGACGAAACTTGGGTACCACTCTGTTCTTTATACCCTCTACTCCTCTTCTCCAAGATGTCACATAGAACTTAACACTGAATTATCAATAGAAAGCATCGGCATTGTAAAGGACACACTATTAAATGTGGAACAAATCCATCAACCATAATTCTGGATCAGTGAAGACTGAGTCAAATATCCTATGGTTAATGCCAACAGTCACAAAACTGAAAGCACTTTTGTTTTTTCCTTCAATGACTGAAAGTTCTGATTAATTACATGATGGAAGACTGGGAGCTTTTCAACTGGGAAAATTATTTATGTCCGTTGTTGGGATGTGCAATAGGAGTTCTATGCAAACACCAGCTGTTGATAATTGATGTCTGCCAATTATTTGTACCAACACAAGGACATGTTTTTATAATGTTCCAGCACATTTATGTATGATGTGTTTTTCATGCAGAACAGAAGTTAAAATAAAACTGGAACAATTCACAACATGAAGTCTGGCTATATGGATGCTTTATTAATATATATTCCATTATGCCAAGAAGGATGTATTCTGTATCATTCGTCATGGTTTTTATTAACTAAATAGTTGATAGTGAAGAACTCATGACATTAGCAAAACTTTGGGTAGAATAGGGGAGATTAGAAGAAAGAGGGGGGGGGGGAGGGGGGGGAACAACATAAGCTAGGTCTATTTCCTACCTTAATGAAACAAACATGTATTCCTGCCCTTATGTTAAAACTAAACTTTAGGTGACTTGCCCCCTTAGGAATGGTTAAAACATACCTTATTTCCAGCTCTGCTGCCCTTGCCAATCAGCTCTCCTCAAAGATACATTGAATCAATGCATCTCTGAGGAAAGTTCAACGTCTCCTTCCAGAGTGTAGAGACACTGAATGGCACTGCCCCAGGAAGCACCTCTAGTAGCCATCTGGGGAATGGCCAGTAGAGGTATCCCTAGGCTGTAATATAAACACTGCCTTTTCTCTCAAAAGACTGTTTGGAGTGGGGTGGGGGGAGTCTGCAGGGGCTGATTCTACTCACCAGAACAAGTACAATAAGCTGTAGTTCTGGTAACTATAGTGTCCCTTTAACTATTTAGGCCCCAGTTTAAAAATAAATCAATCAATAAGTCTTTATTTTGCTTTAATTGACAGATCTACAAAACCCAAATCTAATTAATGCCGTAGAATTTGCATAGATGGTTTAAATGGAGAATTCCCCTAACATTTAACTCACTATGTAGATGAATGCATGAAGACGTAAAAAAAAAAATTGGTCAGCTTGCCAAAGGAAGCAGGAACGTTAATGCTGTGCACTAAACATAAAATATACATATTACACACGCACATAGAAGGGGGCATGTTTGCAAAAAAGAAAGGTTATGGTACTTGAATCATCCCTTCATAAAACAGAAAATGTGTGTACTATTAATGTGATTAGCTGTTAATTATAACCTCACTTTGTGTTCTCTAAGATTTCCTCCCCTCGCCCCCCAATGCAATTTCTCCAAATCCTATCTGGGAATCTGCAGCTGGTAACGCTATTTTTGGTATTATCTGGCTTGGAATGTTTATTTTTGGGATTCCAAATATGCTTCTGTGAACCTGATCACTGCAAGAGCATGTGATTTCATGTGACACACTGAAAATACTACAGAAAAAAATAGCTGTGCACAAAAAAAACTAATTGGTTTCCCTTACGAATAGTCAGGTTCTTTAAAGCCGAGAAAGAAGAGGTACAAGGATCATAGAAAACTTAGTGATTATTCGATCAAATTGGAGGATTTTGGTTGTCTCTCTCACAGCTGAACAATTTATGGCAGTGATGCAGTCGTGGAAAATATTGTACTTAGTGGACCATTTCTCTGTGCACACTTCTGCTTGTGAGGAGAGATGGAAAAGAGATACCTACCTGAACCTTGTTCTGTCCTCGGTGCTACCACCACCTTCTTTGGCCTGGCTATGCTCCTGTAGGCTAGTTCTGCCAGAAGATTTCATATTGCCATGCAGGTACACGGCAAACTGAGGGTCCAAGGCAAGACTGTGGGCTACTATAGGTGATCTGCCACATGTGCCATAAGATTCCATAGCCATCTTTTGCACTTTATGAAAGATGTGTATTCACATCAACTGTCATAATGTGAAAATGGACATTGCAACACATGGCAATATAAATGGTTTATTTTGCTACATTTTGACAAAAAAAAAAAATACATACACAGGTTTATTCAGTAAAGTGAGAATTGCTTGAAATTCAAAGTGAGTTTTAAATTTAAAGGGGCCTCTAGAGAACTATAGCTGGCTGAAATGTTGTGTGTGTGTGTAAAGAGTGTTCTTTCCAGTTTTCAAAAGAAATTGGATCTTTTTGAATAAACCTTGTTACAACTCCCTAGCTGTCAGACATTGTCTTGTTACTTCCTGGTTTGATCTGATCAGTTGAGCTAAATTCAAGAGGCAGCAATTGCTCAGATAACCTGCCTTGTAAAGACTTGTGATTAAACAGCATTGGGAAGTCTGTGATTGGACAGCCATAGAAGGTCTGGGTGGGGTTCGAAGAGGAGGGTTTGCACAGGGTTTCGGACAAGAGATGTGCAGGTTTTGCAAGCTGTTTTTAGATATACCCCAAATTAAATAAATGCTTTTCTTTTTTTACATTTGGGAAGTGGAGTGTCTGTTTAAGGCCAAAATAGCCAAACTGGCAGCACAACAGATTTAGATGATATTTCCAATTTCGTGGAGAAGCCATTAAAAAAAAAATGGAATAGTCTTAAAGAAAGTGAAGCTGCAGTATACCTACAAACTATTTAAACTGCAGGTCTGATTCTTGTATGCTCAACTCAGCCATCATTCTATCAGATGGGTAGCAATAACACCAGGGTTTACTTGCAAAATGATGAAAGCTAAAAAGGTTATTTACTAAATTGAGAATACAAAGTGGAATTTAAATTTAAGGCCAGAGTAACCAAAATGAAAACACGACAGAGCAGGCTTCCTCAAACTCAGGCCCTCCAGATGTTGCTGTACTACAACTCCCATGATTCTCAGCCCATTATTTAATTCATAGAATCATGGGAGTTGTAGTTCAGCAACATCTGGAGGGCCAGAGTTTGGGGAAGCCTGACTTAAAGTGACACTATATAGTCACCTGAGCAACAGGGGCCAGGTCAACGACTGTAAAGACCCATCTAATATCATGGGGACTTAAAGTTGGGATTCGACCCAGGGGTTAAAACCCCCAGCTTTAGACCATAATCGTAAACAATGTAACAATAACAATCCTGATCAGATTGTACTTTGCCATTATTAAAGAAAATTGCTGACACATACAGGACGTCTACAATTGAAAGTTTATTTGTTCAAATACATCAAAGGAGCGGCAAGCACTTTCTTGACAAATATACAGAAAAAAGTACATTACTTTATGTTATGGCATACACGCGGTAAGGTCAGACTTCTCCAGTTTATGTTTTTTGTACTTTTGAAAGAAAAGGAAAAAATAAAAATACAGTGTATGGTTAGCGTTTGCATTTTCTTAAAAAGAAATCCAAATGGAATCCGTCATGCCGGCTGAACACTACAACTAAAATTTACAAAAGTAGGTGCAAAGGGGAATAAAGGTCTTGCAAGTTACCCTTTACTGACTGAACAGTTCAGAAGGAAACATGACTTACAAATACAGCAGGCAGACTGACTAATGGACTGGCTATGAGAGTCTGGGTTTTCAATCGCAGTCTCAAATTGTGCTAAATGCTTCATCAACAGTATGGCACATTTTGGTCCGTGATGTTTCCTTAGCCTTTTCTTGAAGGAGTGAGGGGACATTTGAGTAAATGGGTTGTGTGTTTTAGGCATGGGCAGAAAAGGGCGAGGTAAGCAGATTCCAATTTTAAGTTACCATTTCCTCTTTTGTGTGTGTGTGTGTGTGTGTGTATGTCTACATACATACACATTGTGTGTGTTTAAATGCCAAGTATAATTGCACAGATGAAGGCAATATGTAAGGATTGCTTAAAGGAAATAATCAGGAGTGCGTCGAGTAACATGCGGCTCCCCACGGCGAGGAGCAGGGTCAAACTGAAGGCTGCAGAGAGAGGAGGAGAAAAAAATAAAAAAAAAGTCAGGTTGTGATAGGATTTGAAATTAATCAAACATTTCAAAAGATTTCCATATGTAAAGGGTTAAAGATTTATTTTTTCGTTTGGGAAATGCTCCCCTCATTAAAATATGAAAGTCTTCGTTTAGCTTACTTTGCACAGAGACTAAAGCATATTTACATTAGTTTATCTAATGTATATGTTCACCTACGTTGAATCAAAGATTAATCAATTCTTATCCTGTTTAGGCAATTCTGTGGGAAATCACTAATTTGTAGCACAATTATTTATGAGTTCAATAATTCTCTCCTTTATATAAATGAAACATTCGTAAAAATGTAGTGGAGGGAAAAAAAACTGCAATTTTCAAGTCCAGTCAACAGATGGCACTCTACTACTATATTCCCCTAAACCAAAATTATCCAATTTTTTAAAGGGATATTAAGTCGGATAATTCGGATTCAGACCATTTACAAACAAACCACATTTTCAGAAAAGATTCGCTACACTACTGCCAGGAATTTTATTTGGACGAATAATTTTTGCATGTCTTAACATTAACAAAATATTTCTAAATGTATTAAGCGCCAACAAATTCCGTAGCGCTGTACAATGAGTGGGTACTAAGTACATATTTCTGAAGGACAAAGACAAAACAAAAAATGTTGAAGGATCACTTCTAACCTCTAAAGCACTTCTATTCTTTTTAACAAAAATCTCAAAAACACACACACACATTTAAGATGACTTTCTATTGTATTTCCATAAATGCATGAAATAATCTTATATTGTTCTTTGTTTTGGTACCTGAACCCTAATGAACACACACACACACAGAGTACGTATTCTCTAATTCTGCTAATTCCTGATAAAGAACAAGGTTTAAAAATGGAAACAGGAGCATACTACCACCACATATCCACCAACAGTCTAGTTTAAAATACTGAAGCCAACACATACTTTATAGGATGCAGAGGGGTGTTACAGTGCCATAAATCCAAAACACACAAAATGTCATACAGTACATTTTATGGTAACAATTTGGACAATATACTTACAAGGAATATTTAAGAGTGTCATCCAACTCCATTATAGCTGCCTGATTTCCACACCGATAACAATAATTAGGTGCACTGAAAATAGTAACCACATTCCTGTCGTGACACCAATTATAGCCCTGTGAACCAAACATTTAAACGGTTAGATACTAGGCTGTAGTTGCTATCTTAACTCATCCCTCTCCTAATAAAAGATATGGCAGGAAAGGAGCTCTTTCATTTACAGGGTTTTCAATAAACATATGCTACCAGTCAAAATGATGTTAACACTTCCATTTATCCAGTTTTTACAGAAAATTAAACAAGTCAAGTCCAGTGGATAACCCGAATATAAAGGTAAAGCGGTAAACTGCTAGAGGTTTAAGAAGTTCAGCTCACCAAAAACTGAAAATCAAAGCACATGTCAGATCGAAATATATGCCTTTTTCCAGGAACAAGTAAAGGGATAACCTCTAGCTGTACTGCAGGAAGTAGATTAGTCCTTGAATGACGATATTCCTGGGGTGCCCACTTACTGTATAAAACCTTTATTGGAGGTGGAATTTTACCTTCAGGGCAAGCAGACGTGTAAGCAGTTTGAAGGTGTTTTCATCAATCCTTTCTGAAGCTGGCTTTTCAAAACCACAGAGGTTATGAGAAAGAAAATAAAAGCAGGCTCAATCCAGAGACATTGAAAGTCTTCTTCAGCAAGGGCCCAAACCTAATATGGCACCATCAAAAGAGGCCTTTTCTTCATCAGTGGATGGCAACATTGATACGATCAACATACCACCCACCCATTGTTGGTATGTGGACCATATCAGGGTTGCCATCCTTTGGTTCTCACTTCTCTGTAGAAGATCTAGACTCCTCAGCAACCAAGGTAAACATTATAAAGGAGGATATTTTTACTATTGTAGAACATCAGCTACAGTCAAATGATGCAATTACAAAGATCCTGTGTTACCCATTCCCTGATAATTAAAATGGATGACAGAGTTAACAGGGAGAATAATATTACAATATGAGGAATATTTAAATATGTAAATTGCATTTTATTCGCAAGCTAAAATGACAGAAGTTTGTTTTTGTTATTTTAACCATTCTGTGCTTCACCAGCTTTTCTCCTTTTCCCGACAGAGGAAACACCTTTAAGATTTTATGCAACGTAACCTGAAATTTACGGATTAGAATAGGATCGGCTAGACCAACACCAATTATACCCAATGTAAGATTGCTCTGACTTTTTTTCCCCTTTCATCTTGTAATGTATGCTTTTTATTACTCTACTTCCCAATAAACCACAACTGAAAAGGGCAATTAAAGGGTGACAGACAGACCATTACAACCCTTAAAAGTGTAGAGAACCTGTAAAGAAAGTGTTCAAGGTGTTAATGATTACAGTTTCCTACACCAAAAAATAAAAAAAAGGGCACAAGGAAAGTGAAGAAAGCTGACACTTAGTCTGGCTGACAAAAAGCCAAAACAGAATCAGAAGGAAAAAGTCAACAGCTAGAGTGGCAGGAGGCTCACGGGACAACAGCTTCAAGTGCAACTTAACATTGATCAAAGAAAGCAAATCTCATGTTCGACTTTGAAGAGAAAAAAAAATTTGAGATACAGATTTTACATTTTAAAAGAAAGTCTTTTTTTAATATGGCAAAATAAGAAAAGGAGGCTTATCTACGCCACTGAGTACCGCCAGTTGACCAATACTGTAAGATGGTTGAATGGGCCAATGATGAAAGATGTAAATCTTAGGTTCATCACAAAGGAAACTTGTACAGTGTCAAGTATATTCCGTGCCAAGAATGGTTCCTCACTGTGCGACACCAACTGTCAAACATGATGGTTGAATAGTCTGGGGCTCATTTGCGGATTCAGATTCGACAAATAACCTGAACCAAAAATACTACCACACAGAAATTTGTAGTGCCATGAAATACCTTCTAGAAAACACCTGGTTCCCATTCTACAGCAAGAGGAGTCCCCAAAACATAGAGATATGTCATCGCTATCTAATAAAGAAATGAACAAGATGGTAAGCTTCAAGTTCTAGAATGGCCGGCAGAGACCCCATAAAGCTGGTTAGGGATGTATTGGACAGAATAGTGAGGGCAAAGTTATCTACAGTGGGAACATCTACAATTGTATTGGGTAGAACTTCCGTAACAAGATTTGATTTCCATTGTAGAAATGAATTCCACAAGTGTGTTTGACTACTTTGAGCTAAAATCTTTAGATTACATTTTGTCAAAGGTAACAATTACATGTTTTTGTTTTATCTCTAGTTTTTTTTATTTGTTCAATGCTTAAATAACTAAGTACATTGAGACATTAAGCTGTGTAAGTTTCAGTTAAAACTGGAAAAATGGAAACTGGTAGTGTATGAAATAAGGGACTGAAACATTTTTATAATGAACATGTAATGTAAAAATCAGCTTACCCTTAAAAAAAAAAAAAATGAAAAAAAAAATATCGCTCCCACACATCTTAAATACATCATACACTGACATACTCACCTTACCTCCATTCCAGTGCCAGAATCTTCCCAGCTTCGTGCGTGTTACTTTTCATGTAAAACCCACCTTCAGTCAAATCATCCGCTCCTCCTCCGGGCTTCTTTGATTTGCCCTTCTTGGGGATGCTTTCCCAAGCAAGGTAAACCTTAGTGATGTTAGGACGCTGGCTTCTTTGCCATCATGCTGGGTTCTGATCACTCCATTCCTATATTTCCAATCCAGCACTAGCAGCATGCGCTTAGGGAGTTTCATGTTCAGTAGTTGCTATGCTTGGGAGAGTAGAAGAACCATCTGTGGGAGGCCTTATCTCCTCTCCATTGTCAGTGAAATCGTCGACACAGTCTATGCCAAAGATTTGACTCAGGCGTAGGAGAAAGACTTTAAATCATATTTTCTCCCAAGCTATACATTTGCTCGCTACATGTTTAGATCAAATGTCATGCTCTTCCCAAAGAGCATGAGTATTTGGGGGGTGACATATGCTTTAACTGTCCTTTCTAATACATACCTCCATGACAAGCTGATGAGCACGTGAGACCAAAGTCAGACCATTGGCATGGTTAAAGGTTTCAGAAATATCTTGTCCAAATGTGTAGCCAGCACCTCTTGGAGAAATGCCCCAGCCACCACGATCATCTGGATCTGACCACAAAAGATCACACATCGGTCCCTGGGGAGAAGGTTAGAATAAAAATAAAGTAAATTAATGCTGTGATAATTCTTTCACAAACTCATTTTTAAATGGAGGAATAAGAGAGAGAACAAAGTAAACATGTCCAATTAAACTCTTTTGAAACTGGGTTTAATAACTGTTGGGCAAAGCCTAGTAGTGCAATTAAAGAAATTAGAGAAAGATTTGACCTCCATTATACTCACGCGACTAGGATTTACAACTATTTTTGGCATGTTCAGGTCGCATGTATATACATTATGGTTACAAACCTCAAAGTTTCCAAAAACTTTATAACATTTGGCATGCAAAAGCATTTCATTCTAGTAATCGGTATCCATTTATGCCACCCAGGTAAAACCAAGCCCAATTATGTTTCTTTTGTTTTTTAGTGTATTACCAGTAACATTTTATATATAGCCATTAGGCAAGACTTGTTTTCTTTTAATTTAAATTAATGCATTGAAAAATATGCCTAAATAAATACCAAAGTAGGAAAGCTGCTTCCCCAAACATCTTGATATTTTTGGGAACCAATTTACAGTTTCAATCATAAGAGTGATATGGTAGCACATTCTCTGACAGAGCCAACCAATGAAGACTCATGTTTGAAAGCAGTATCAATCTTATTCAGAAATGTACAGCTCATGCAGCATATCTATAGACTGTAAGCTCGTTTGAGCAGAGTCCTCTTCAACCTATCGTTCCCGTAAGTTTTCTTATAATTGTCCTATTTATAGTTAAATCCCCCCTCTCATAATATTGTAAAGCGCTACGGAATCTGTTGGCGCTATATAAATGGCAATAATAAACTTAAAGCCATAAGTGTAAATTACATACCTCATGAGGGACTTCCTGTAAACGATCCAAAGCTCTGATATGATCCAGCGTATCTATAGATGGAGACAGACCTCCATGGAGGCAGAAGATCTAAAATAAAAGCAAAGAACAGTTTGTTAAAATGTGTTTAAAATTGGCAAATGTTTACTTTTCAGAGCTTTGGAAACTGAAATTCGACATACACCTAACTACTGTGCAGAAATGACAGGAGTAGACAATTCGGTCAATAAAGAATGCTACCCACAAATTAGTGAGGCACAGAAGTGTTCACTATGCAGAGGGGGAAAACTTGCTGCAAGGCATGGTCAAATGTCACTGTATGTGCTTGTCTTAACATCATTAATTTACGGTTACTATTGCATGACCTAAATTAGCTTTAAAGGGACACTATAGTCACCCAGACCACCAGCTCAATGAAGTGGTCTTGGTGCCAGGCCCCCCGGGTTTTAACCCTTTAGATGTAAACATAGAAGTTTCAGAGAAACTGCTAAGTTTCCATTGCAGGGTTAAGACAGCCTCTAGTGCCCGTCTTCTTGACAGCCTCTAGAGGTGCTTCTGCAACGCTGAATGTGAAATTCGCATTCCACGAGGGAGGAGAGGTCACCAGGGATCCCGGCACTGGATTAAGGTAAGTTGCTGATGGTGTTTTAACCCCTTCAGCACCAAATGAGGGTGGGGGGGTTCTAAGGATTCCATAGTGTCAGGAAAACGAGTATGTTTTCCTGACACTATAGTGATCCTTTAATGCATATTCTCAATAAGTTTAATTAATAGGATTTTTCACCTATAGGACACATCCAACACTAATCTATACAAAATTAGATGCTACCTATTGATAACAAAACCCAAGAAAAACACAAAGCTCCAACAAAGAAGATTTTAAATATGTGTAACAATCATTGTGTTTCTTAAAAGAATCTTAATTGAAAGAAAAAAAAAAAAAAAAAACGCACAAAATTACTACATGGCAATGGTTAAACCTACACTCTTAAAATGGTCTTTTCCAAATTCAACATTAATAGTCATGTTCGGCATAGTATATGCAAGAATAGCTAACAAACGAAGAAAACATTGTCTAAAAGATGAATGACCTTTATTTAATAGTAGTAGTGTTACTCCTAACAGGCTACAAATTCAGTAGAACATTCCAAGCTTGAATACATACCTGACCATCTACTAAAGCCGTTAATGGTAGGTAGTCAAATAGATCTGTGAAATATTTCCACACGTTAGCATTTCCATACTTCCGTAGGCACTCATCATAGAAACCGTAAACTTGGGTGATTTGTCGACTCTCATGGTTGCCCCTCAATATTGTAATACGTTCTGGATAACGTACCTGGGGGAAAATATTACAACATATTCAAGACTGTACATGTATAATTCAGCCTTTATGAAAATGTTCACATTGGTGGTTATAAAATGTAGTTACATCAAAAGAGTTTAACATGTTAGAATTTTCTTCGGCAGAGATTTTACTGTGATAAAATCTATATTTTGTGTCCTACTAGTTCGTCGCAAGTAGTAATTTTTGCTTTCTTCTTGGCTGCAGTCTATAATTAGTTGGGAATGTAAACCACATAAAAAGCAGGTGGTTTACTGAGAACCGAAGAGTGTGTTGGAAATTTAAAGAAATACTACTGTTTACACATACAATATACTATACAGAATTTTGTTAGTCCAATAAAAAAAGGTATTACAAGATACAATTTTTTTCAGTTTTTTAAAATATACACACACATTATATATATATATATATATATATATATATATATATATATATATATATATACACACACACACACACATACACACACACACATACACACACACCACAAAATTATAAGCGCAACACTTGTTTTTGCCCCCATTTTTTATCAGCTGAACGCAAAGACCTAAGACTTTCTATGTACACAAAAAGCCTATTTCTCTCAAATATTGTTCACAAATCTGTCTAAATCTGTGTTAGTGAGCACTTCTCCTTTGCAGAGATGATCCATCCACCTCACAGGTGTGGCATATCAAGATGCTGATTAGATAGCATGATTATTGCAAAGGTGTGCCTTAGGCTGGCCACAATAAAATGCCACTCTAAAATGTGCAGTTTTACTGTATTTAGGGGATCCAAAAACCAATCCGTATCTGGTGTGACCACCATTTGCCTCACATCTCCTTCGCATAGAGTTGGTCAGGTAGTTGGCCTGTGGAATGTTGGTCCACTTCTCTTCAATGGCTGTGCGAAGTTGCTGGATATTGGCAGGACCTGGAACTCAGAGAATTCCAAACATGCTCAATGGGTAACCTGTCCAGTGAGTATGCTGGCCATGCAAGAACTGGGATGTTTTCAGCTTCCAGGAATTGTGTACAGATCCTTGCAACATGGGGCCGTGCATTATCATACTGCAACAATAGGTGATGGTCGTGGATGAATGGCACAACAATGGGCCACAGGATCTTGTCACGGTATCTCTGTGCATTCAAAATAACATCAATAAAATGCACCTGTGTTCGTTGTCCATAACATACCCCTGCCCATACCATAAATGAGACCATGGGCCACTCGATCCACAACGTTGACATCAGCAAACTCACCCACACGACGCCATACACGCCGTCTGCCTTGTACAGTGAAAACCAGGATTCATCTGTGAAAAGAACACCTCTCCTAAGTGCCAGGCGCCATCGAATTTGAGCATTTGCCCACTCAAGTCGGTTACGATGGCGAACTGCAGTCAGGTCGAGACCCCGATGAGGATGACGAGCATGCAGATGAGCTTTCCTGAGACGGTTTCTGACAATTTGTGCAGAAATTCTATGCTTATGCAAACCGATTGTTGCAGCAGCTGTCTGGGTGGCTAGTCTCAGACGATCTTGGAGGTGAAGATGCTGGATGTCCTGGGCTGGTGTGGTTACACGTGGTCTGCGGTTGTGAAGCCGGTTGGATGTACTTCCAAATTCTCTGAAACACCTTTGGAGACTGCTTATGGTAGAGAAATGAACATTCAATTCACGGGCAACAGCTCTGGTGGACATTCCTGCAGTCAGCATGCCTCCCTCAAAACTTGCAACATCTGTGGCATTGTGCTGTGATAAAACTGCACATTTTAGAGGGGCACACCTGTGCAATAATCATGCTATCTAATCAGCATCTTGATATGCCACACCTGTGAGGTGGATGGATTATCTTGGCAAAGAAGAAGTGCTCACCAACAAAGATTTAGACAGATTTGTGAACAATATTTGAGAGGAATAGGCCTTTTGTGCCTCTTAGATCTTCAGCTCATGAAAAATGGGGGCAAAAAAAAAAGTGTTGCATTTATAATTTTGTTCAGTGTATATGTATATACATACACACAAAAGTTGGAATGGGTCCACACTCACAGTTTTTATCCAAGAAAAACTTCTTTATTTACATAAAGAAAAAAAATGTCCAGGGAGATCGATGTTTCAGTCCACAGTTAGGACTTTCATCAGGATATATCGTGAGTGCAGACCCATTCCAACTTTTTTGTATATCTACATGTGGCCCTCTGGGACTGGCACCCAGTAATATAAACTTATAGTTGAGCCTGCGTGCAAGGACACCATTCCACGATAGATAGATAGATAGACACACACATTTTATATGTATTCTCTCTGTAAGGAAAACCGGTCTCAGACAATTTTCAGAATTGCTGTGATGGTGCACAAATTCTCTGCAATGTCAACTACTGCATCAAATCATTTTACAGTGACAAGCCTTATTTTAGCTCAGCTGTAGTGTGATACATATCTAGATAAATAGAATCTAGTTTTAGACTTTCTTACAACCATGTTTTTCAAGCCACAGAAGTAAATCCACATTTTGGTACAACATGCAAGGCAGTTTAAGGAATGAACTTCTAACCAATATAACCTCACCAATTGACTGTCTATAGGAGTATCATCAATAATATAAATTTATATTTACATAACCTGCTATACACTATAGTGTATTGAAAAGAAGCAATCCTTAAGCAATCTAGTGTTTAATATATGGTCATTTTTACCAGCCTATGCAAAACATTAGCCTCTGATAAAGTCTGCTATGGCAGTTCTATTTTCAGCTGTGATGTCCCAGTTTTATTTGTTGATTAGTGGGAGTATTTGCACCCCGCCACTAGTTCTTAGTTGTCATTTGCTGCACTGCAGAGGATTTTTTCCACCACATCCTATCTGGTTAGGGAGTTGTTTTTTTATTATTATTTTTCCATTCTATGTGCTGCATGTAAGGGTAAGTTGTAGGCTGCCAAAAGTGCAGCAATTTGGGTAAAAGATGGGGAGACCATTTCTTACTTCTTTTTAAAAATGGAAATTGTAGGAGTTTGGGGAAAAAGGATTATCCTATAAATTCTAAAATACGGGTTTGATCATTGATTAACCCCTTCAGGACCAATCTTCTGCAATAAAAAGGAATCATGACATGTCACGGGTCCTTAAGGGGTTAAAGGTCAGGTCCTTTGTACCTTTAACGCTACAAGAAGAGTCACTGTTTCAACAGAATAATAGCCTCTATCCACGTAATCTCCCATGAACAGATAGTTGGTATCTGGAGACTTTCCCCCAATTCTGAAGAGTTCCATGAGATCGTGGAATTGGCCGTGGACATCTCCGCAGACAGTGACAGGGCAGCGGACATCTTGCACATTGGACTCCTTGGTGAGGATTTCTTTAGCCTGCATAAAAACAAATAAAAATAGACATTTAAAATCCATAAGAGAGCATATCTATAACTACACTGACCACATGTAAACCGTACAACTCTATACATCTTCACTGGTTATATATAAATAGCAACTAGTTGTTACCACAAACGTAACAGTAGATACAATGCATCTCCTTGCTGATTTAACCCCTTAAGGACACATGACATGTGTGACATGTCATGATTCCCTTTTATTCCAGAAGTTTGGTCCTTAAGGGGTTTAATAGGTTATATGGTTTAGCAAAGATATTTAGCTTTTCTAAAGCTTTGAGGTCTAAAAACACCACAAAATGTAAATTCTAAAATAATTTAGCAGCCTAAATAGTAATGTGTCAACCCTGTAGTCCTGGACTATCCAGCTGGCAGTCCACACGTCATGATCTGTCATACAATCACTACCTGGGTCTACCAAAAATAAATAAATCAAGGAACCACAATATAATGAATCTGCTGGGGCAGCATATCACATGCAATACTTTTGGGGAGCATCATTCCTGAAAGTAGTTCAGCTTGCTGAAGCGCTTTAAGGGTCAAATTCATGTCCCTGCAGGTTTATTTGAGAAAAGGGTTGATTTCATGAGAATAAATTGCCTTGGTGACACCTCCCAGCTGTCCAGCAGACAACTGGGAGAGTTTGCTGCCTCACCTGTTTTGGACTGTAGTTCAAAGCAGAAAATAGTTATTTTCTTATTGGTTTCAATGCATCTCAATGACAATCATCTGATTAGACACAATACATCAGTAATTAATAACAGGATGCAACTAAGAGCAGCACTGAGGAGACTTTCCAGGCCCAGAAAGAAAGAAAAATAAATAAAATAGTCATTAACCCCTTCAGTGCTGAAATGTGGATTCCAGTAATCTAAAGTGTTTAATAGATAAAAACAGAAGTGTAATACATATATACAGATTATAAATGTGAAGAATAATAATATATTATTATATAACCTTCTGGGATTGTGTGTTTGAGGAGTAAAATGCCATCTTGGAATTACATCATATCAGCTGACAACATAATACTGTCCTGCACATCAAACAGGCATGACCATCAGTCTCTACTATTAACTCAGAAGAGATTTATCTAGGGTGATTTTCAGAACGAAAGGGAGAGCTTAAATTTGTGGCTTTCGCTAGAGAAAACCTTGAAACTGGTATAAACAGGAAATCTAGAAAATGTCCTAAGTGTTCTAGGATCTCTGTCCTCTAACAGATGGGCTCAACAGCTTATGAACCAGCTGCAGCACAGTGTTGAGAGCAGATTTTGCAGCGTGTTCATCGATCTCTTATGTGGTGGTTAAGGAAGGAGAAAAATCTTTAAATTATTTTCTCTACGAGACATTTAAATCTGATGTCAGCTGTCAGTCATTGGGGTTGGGGTGTTTGCAGATTTACACAAGGAAGGCTGAAAACTTCACCAGTGGATGTTCCTTCCATTGAACACTGCAGAACTCTAACTAGCGTTCAGGGCCCACAAGATGTTGCAGATGGTCCATCAATCAGTGGGTGAAAGGAAGGCTAAAGCTTTTGCTTATCTAAATCAGTGTTTCCCAACCCAGTCCTCAAGGCACACGTACCAGTCCAGGATTTAGGGATTACCCAGTTGTGTCTAAGGTGTTTTTTTTCTTCTTTGTAAAAACACCTTAGACACAACTGGGTAATCCCTAAATCCTGGACTGGTAGGTGTGCCTTGAGGACTGGGTTGGGAAACACTGATCTAAATCATCAAGGTGGAACCAATTGAACATCCTCAATCTATTTAATGTAATTGGTGCAGAGGAATTGGAAGTCCTGGTAGCTGTCCATCTACCTCGCCTGCAGATTTCCCAAGACAAATCCAGCTAGACCAAGGGAGGTATGACTGTCTCTTTCAGAAGCAGGTTTTTGGAAGCTCACTGTCAAGTGGGGACATCTACAAATGGATTTAATTGTTATCTACAGGAACAGGAAGGTCAAGAAATACTTCAGGGAATCATGACCAACACTATTTGAAGGAAAGCTACTACAAATGGGTAGTCAGTGTAGGATATGTTTTTTTCCCCTCCTTTCCTCACCTAATTCCAATGTAGAGATGAATAAGAATAGAAAATCAGAATCCTTTTGATGTTCCCTAATAGCCTTGGTTTTCATTGATTCTCAGCAATTGCAAAAGAAAACCTTTGGGAGCTTCCTAAACTCCATCTTCTCTCTGGTGAAACAGACTGAAAAATGTGATTTTTGATGCTTCAAACACTCTACATCCTCTACCCATTACAGTATTTGGGATGTGCTTTTCAAGTGAGCGCATTCCAGAGGAATTGACCTTCAGTACCAATTCACAAGACTCTTGGGATTTTCTAACATGACTTGAGAAAAGGCAGAGCCTTAACACTATCAAGGTTTAAGCTTTATCAAACTAATTATAAAAGAGCATTGAATCCAACGGTGGTTAAATACCTCACAGCAGTCCTTAAAAGGGACACTAAGCAGCAAACCAATTTTAGCTTAATTTAGTTACCGTATATACTAGAGTATAAGTCGACCCGAATATAAGTCGAGACCCCTAATTTTACCCCAAAAAACTGGGAAAACTTATTGACTCAAGTATAAGACTAGGCTGGGAAATGCAGCAGCTACTGGTAAATTTATAAATAAAATTAGATCCCGATAAAATTACATTAATTGAATATTTATTTTGTGTATATAATGAATGCAGTGTGTGTGAGTGCAGTGTGTAACCTTGGTGGGGGGTGGGCATTTTTATTCTTTAATTATAATTTTTTTTAATATTAATATTTTAATATTATTAAAGGTTTTATTTTATTATATTATTTACATTTTTCACACAAACAAATACCAACGCTAACTTTGGCCAGTGTTTGTGACCAAATGGCTACTAACAAAGACTGGACATACCCCATTTGCAATACCTTGGGTTGTCTACTATTGCAAATGGTATGCCATTATGGGTGTAAATTTCATTCCTGGCTAATATAAAGTCCCAAAGGCAACGTAACCAATCTGGCGAATTTCAATTTCAAATGTAACGTGCTATATTTGACCCTGTAACTTCCCAAAACGCCATAAAACCTGTACATAGGGGGTACTATTTTACACGTGAGACTTTGCGGAATACAAATATGTGTATTTTATTGCAGTAAAAGCAAACAGTATGACATTGACAGTTAAAATGTCATGTAGAACTAAAAGTTTTTTTTAAACATTCATATTTTCTCCCATTTTTTTCATATTAAATTATGTTTCATAGCTAAATATTTGATATTAAATTAAAGCCCTGTTTCCCCTGAATAAAATGATATATAATAAGGGTGGGTGCATTTACTATGAAAGAGGTGAATTACGGTTGGACAGACATGTAGCGCAAATGCCAGGTTTTGTTCACATTTTGTTTTGTTCACAACGTGTACATTTGGCTCAGTCCTTAAGGGGTTAAAGCAGGCTGTTTAAGTCACAGGCAGGGGAGGTTTGGCTACGGTTTCATAAACAGAAACAAAATTGATTTAACTCCTAAATGGCAGTGAATTGAGCAGTGAGACTGCAGAGGCATGATTTGTACACCAAATCTGCTTCATTAAGCTAAAGTTGTTTTGGGGTCTACAGTGTCCCTTTAAGCCTAAATCCAGAAACAACATTTACCCCAGTGGTTCCCAAACTTTTTAGGTTCAAGGCGCCCTTACTATTTCAGTATTTTTCCTTGGCACCCCAAGTCAAAATTTCTAGGTTGTATATCTGTACAGCGCTGCCGCATTTACTGGCGCTATAGTGTAATGTACAGTGTTTGTGTTTGAAGCGGTACTTGTATACCTTTATTGTGTTTTAATACAGGGGTGTGTTTGTATGTGATGTTTGCGTTTGATTGCAGGGGAGTGTCTGAATGTAATGTTCACTTTTAAATGCGGATGTACTTTTGTGTGAAGTATTTTTGTTTAAGTGAATGGGTATGTTTGTATATTTTTTGTATGAATGCAGGGGTGTGTTTGTATGTAATATTTGTGTTATATTGCAGGAGTGTGTATGTTGTGCTGGTGTTTGACTGCTTGGATGTATGCACATTAACACACAGATGCATATAAAGACACTGACACATACACACATATAGATACACACAAACATTGATACATGCCCCCAGCATGACACAGATACACACGGGCATAAAAAAAAAAAAAACAAAAAAAAAAAAAACAACACACCCTGACAAACATATATAGATGTATACACACACACAGAATGAGACGACAGATAAGAGCCATTCGGCCCATCTAGTCTGCCCAATTTTCTAAATAATTTCATTAGTCCCTGGCCTTACCTCATAGCTAGGATAGCCTTATGCCTATTCCAAGCATGCTTAAACTCCTTCATTGTGTTAACCTCAACCACTTCAGCTGGAAGGCTATTCCATGTGTCCACTACTCTCCCAGTAAAGTAATACTTCTTGATATTTTTAAATTATAGTCTCCTCCTTTACGGTGTTGATTCCCTCTATGTATTTAAATGTTTCTATCATATCCCCCCGTCTCGTCTTTCCTCCAAGCTATACATGTCAAGATCCTTTAACCCTTCCTTGTAAGTTTTATCCTGCAATCCATGAACCAGTTTAGTAGCCCTTCTCTGAACGCTCTCTAAAGTATCAATATCCTTCTGGAGATACGGTCTCCAGTACTCCAAGTGACGTCTCACCAGTGTTCTGTATGGCATGAGCGCACACACAATTTCTTTTGTCTCCGTGCAGGATGCTGGGAGGAAGTGACAAGCTGTCACTTCCTCCCAGCCAGGCCAACATTACAGGGGACCGGTCGCGGTCTTAAAGGACTGCGGCACTCGACCGGGTCCCTGTTGAGTAGTAATGTTTCCCGGTGCTATAATCACAGCCCAGGGGGAAATATTCCGCTGTACCCCTGTGTGCACGTCACGGCGCCCCAGGGCACTGAGGCACACAGTTTGGAAACTACTGATTTACCCTATAGTCAGTCATCTGGTCACATGTATAGATAGATAAAAGGTTTTACACACACACAATGAACTGTCACCAGGTTATATCTCCATTTCAGCTGAAATTTAAAGAGTTGCCTAACTGGTTTAAATTTCACTTCGAGAAAAATAAGCTAAAGACAGCAACTTGCCTGAGGATAACAGAAGATTTGGAAGCAATAGATAATGCATTAATAATAGGATTCCTTCATTTTTTTTGTATTTCACATATCTGGTAAATACTTGGGAAAATCTGAGATTTAAAAAAAAAAAAAAAAAAATTCCTTTGAAGGGAACCTCACACTGGCAAAACTACTTCAGCTGTTTTAAAAGCGTTTGAAATTCCATCTACACATTGTGCTAACAGTTTTGCAAGCAAATGTATAGGATTTTGGTATAAAAAAAAAAGCTGTATTTAAAAATAGGTTTTTCATCCATCTTTCTCAATTCCACAGCTGACATACCATGCCAAGCCAAGGAATTGAAAGACAGGAAGATCAGAAAGTAACCCATAACAACTACAGGACATGTACTGTGGGTGCTATTATTATTGGTATTTATATAGTGCCAGCTTATTCCGCAGCGCTTAACAATAATTTGGTAACTCCCGAGCACTACTAGCATTGGCTTTGGAGTATAAGAATCGAGTGACCTGACATCGCTTCATTCACTACCGGCACTCTTGAAAAAGAGTCAAGGAGGCGGCTTGTCCTGCTGGGTGAAGTGTTTCCAAGCAAGGCAAATCAACGAACAGCAAAGGAAAAGCACAGGCGGACCATAGGTTGGTGTAACAGAACACCCGCCTCTAAGGAGTTTACAGCAGAGGACCAGGTAAGTGGTGACAGTTTCCATTTAAAGGAAACCAAAAGTTTGAAAGTGATTTACCCCTCAGTCGCTCATACATTTTATATCTTTACAAAACAGAATGCTTCACATTTTTGTTAATACAGGAAAAATCCAGCTTGAAATGTTGTCCATGTCAAAAAAGTTGAGAATACTAATCAGCACAGTGATTTCTCTAGACCAATAATTGAAAGTAGAAATGCATATTGTAGATCAAATAGTAGGTCACATGTCATTTTTTTATGCTTAAAAGGAATACTCCAAGCACAGGAATACTAGTTACACAGATTTATTTTTATACACTCACTAGTGCTGTGAGCCTCCACTTCGTGTCTGTGGACAAGACCAAGAGTAGAGGGATATATATAGATATATATTTTTTTTTTTTTTTTTTTTTTATTAAACGTTTACATATATTAGTATCAGAACAATTTTATGTAAAATTTAAACCCCGGATTAATTTCTTCCAATGCATATTTCTGTAAAGGTGTACAAAGCATTCCAAAATAGTTCTGTGCAAGCTGTACAGTTTAGAAACCATAGCTACACTGCTTTTGGAATTTGTCCATCTCAGTAATATGCTAAAGATAGGGTAGTTAGAAATCTCAGTTCCACTATGCTGAACAATTAATGATGTGAAATGCCTTTCTCCTTGCTGTGAGACACTGATTAGACAGATTAACAGTGAGCGAGACAATATCATTCAACATTCGCAATAGCACTTTACACCAAAGAATCAGTTATACACAGAACATATTTATAGATCCATAATCTATCCCACTTACTTACGCAAAATCAAGTGCAGAAATGTTTTTAAAAATACATTCTTCATAGTTTTCTAATAAGTGCTTTACAAGTTAACCTCCCCCTTTACTCTGCCACTACCCCTTTCCTCTTATTACTCTCCCAATAACCCTTTCTCTGTATTATGCCATAAGAGAATGACCCTTTACTAGCTGTGCCGAAGGCAGAGACAGCTTCAGAGATTGCATTTCTATGCATCAGTTTTCCGTCAAATGATTGAAGGATGTAATGCCACGCACAAATGCAATGAGTCCAGAAGCAGGCTCTGCATTGACAGCCTTCACAGTCTATAAGGCCATGTCAAGAGCGATCTTTCAACATAACCCGACTAACATATAAATAAAAATCTTGGCTCCAAGTGCCATTTGTATAGCGCCATGCCAATGTGACTTTGTTCAAGACTAGTATGTACAACACAGATTATGTTTCATGCTCCATAAAGAGACACTGTATCTTTGTGTCATTTACACTTTTTTTAGGAGTACCTTTTCCATAATCAAAATCGGCACTTTAGACTTTGTAGCTGGAGAGAACATTTATGGACAACAGGTTTGGATGTTGCTGAGAGCAGTTTCGACCTTGGGATTTTCATCAGTATGGCACCTGCTCTGCTGTAGAATTTGAGTCTCTCAGAAAGCATATAGCTGGGCACCAAAAATACTGATGTGACCAGACAATAAAACTAACTAAAGTACACATGGGAAAAATTACTGTTATGCATCACATGCAAATCTCAAGTTTTACTTTGAGAAGTCCAGCTTGGGCACAGAAACGTAAAGGGACACTATAGTCACCAAGACTACTTCAGCGCATAGAAGTGCCATGGGTGCAGTGAACCTGTCCCTTTAACTCTGCAATGTTAATTATAGCAGTTTTTGGGAAACTGCAATAATTACATTGCAGGGTTCAGACTGGCTATTGTAGCAATCAGACCGTCACTAGAGGCACTTCCTCATGCTCTGCATTAAGACATCCAGCGTCCGTTAAATCCCTATAGGAAAGCATTGCTATATGCAATCAGTGTGTTCGCCTGCTGTATGTAATGAGTATGTGGTGTGTATTGAGTGTTGGATATACGTAGTGTGCAATGCTGTCTGCCCCCCACCCGTAATCACTCCCTGGCATTCAGTAAATGAGTGTGCATGCTGGGAATGCTAATGCATGCGCTTTGTCTCACTAAAAAGAGTGCCAGACCAGGAGGGAAAAATTACTGAGGTTTGTACGCTCCTTGCCCCAGACTGGTCAAAAAAAACCAAACAAAAAACAAAAACAAAAAAACACTTGTCTGCTTGGCACCCATAACTAACTGGGCCTAGCATTCACAGTCTCCTAGTCTTTTTTTCCTTGGTGCTATGTAGCTCCAGACAAAATACAAATACTGTGATAGAGAGCACTAGGGACTAACAATGTTATTCAATAAAGTAAGAATTTCACATTTAAGGCCGAAGTAGCTGAACTGGAACCATAGCGGAGTTGTTTCCAGTTAGGCTATTTCCACCTTGAATTTGAAATTAACCGAACTGAATAATAAAGTATTTAACCAGTAAAGGTACATTCAGATTACTCTGGTTTTCAAGTACGTCCTGGGGATGTTACCATAGCCCAACATTCAGCGGTTGTTACTATAAGTATCAGCTCATTGAAGTGGTCTGGGTGCACTGTCCCTTTTGCACTTAGTGCTGCAATGTAAAACATTGCGCTTCCATAGAAACTGCAATGTTTACATTGCAGCTCCAAGTCTGCTGTCAGTGTCTGTCTGAACTGAAACAGGGGAGGTCTAATGCGCACATGGCATTTGCGGCGCATGCACATTAGGCCCCCGCTCGTCGCAAGATGGAGGCAGGGGGAGCGTTAGTGACAGGAATAAAGCTTTGTATTCCTGGCACTACAGTATCCCTTTAAGTAATACCGCTTTACTGTGCAGTTAAGAGGCATATGGTCAACGTTTCAGTCCATTACAGGACTTGTATTAAGACAAATCAAAACAGCCAAAATCTAACAAATACAAGTAACAGAACAAAATATAGGGGGGACAGTGATGGAAAAGTGGCTCACGACATGAATGACTTTAGCAAGCTGCAACCCACCTACAAAAAGGTAAACAAATCAGAGTATGTAAAAATAAAGTAAAGCTGTAGGGAACACAAGTGTGTCCGTGCTAAAACACACACACACAATATACATGTTTCTGAGTTACATTAAAAAAACACATTGTGTTGAGCTATGTATGGAGTGTTCAAACTAAGGAAACAATTCAAAGGCAAAGACAAAACACCAAGGAGCGTAAGGGGTACTGAACGCACATATGCTAAATATTTTAAAGTAAGCAACACACAATCCTGTGACATGGGGTACATTGCAGGCACGGTCTGTGGACCAACAAATACATTTGGCAAATATACTCATTGATGAGGTAAGAAACTATGCAAAGGGTTACTTTTGTTTAGTCCATGGAGAGAAAGAATTACCAAGGCGTGGTTCCAGATTCTTTCATAAGAAGCTTGAGATCCTGACCTTCACCCCAAAAGGATCAACATTTGTCAGGAAAATTCCAAAGCGCTCTCCCCCAATCAGATGCAGGAGAGGTGCGAATATCCATGACCAACTGGTACATACAAATCAATATACACATACAGGCGAAAGATTAGAATGAATTGTGACCGTTTTAGGTGCTTGCGATATGCCGCCTGTAACTATATGATTCATGGTAGATCCTTTTTTTTTTTTTTTAATCCATGGTCTGGTAAGGTGTACAGGATCCGACACAGTATTACATGTACCACTACACGTGTGGTTTATTGCATTCTGCCCCTGTGGCCTTGTTTACATCAACAAAACCTCTAATGATTTGAAGGAAAGTATGACTGGCCACAGTTCTGACATACAAGCAGTGTTTTTGACAGGCTCTTCAAAACACACGTTTCTGAAACTGGACCTATGTTACAGTCTCTTCGCTTTATTGACAGACAATGTCCCTAATTTGTCATGGGGATGGAGATCCATTTAAGTTTTGTTTTGCAGTTTTGATTCGTCTTGATAAAAGTGATGTAATGAACTGAAATGTTGACCTGTAAACGCTTATATCTGCACACAAATAAAAAAAAAACAACTTTCAAGATACTGAGTGCACTCATGATGACTTATGATCGGATATTAAAACATGGAATGTGCCTGGGCCCTCTGACCAAGAAACAGTTAAGATGCTTAGAATGTTTCTTTAATCAGATGTTTAGTGTGGTGAAATACAAGTGTGTTACAAATTCTAGAATATGCCTAAATAAATTTACAATGGAAATATAAAAGAAACAATTGTAAAAAAAAGCTTACAATCTAGAACTGCATAAGAGTAGCATATTTATCTTGGCTTCTAAAAAACTGAAGTGGATCATACAGCATCTGATTTTATACATTGTACTGGCACAACAAGGCTAAAACATGCAGCGCAACGTACACTTGTCTTAACAAGAATTGGCCAATAAGATGATACAAAGTTCATCACATTGTATAGCTTCACTTGACAATTATGTTCCTTTCAGTAGGGAGATTAATTACTAACAATACTTGAGAACTTGTGTCTGGATGTGCCGTGTTTCAGTTTGAAATACTACACATTCAGAATTATTTACACTTGTGTGAAAAAGGCAAGTTGCATCCTCGGCACATGTGACTTAGGCAGCCCATAGCACTGTTCTGATCTGCCTAATGTCAATTCTGTGCATATTCTACTTCTGTCTTCCCACACTGAGTGAAGCCCTATACTCTATAATATTTCTTAATTCCCTGCGCTCCTTCCTCCGCTATCCTCTCACTCTCCCTTTGCGGAGGGTAAACATATGTCTTGAGCTGAGCCAATGGTTCAATCAAAAGGCTTCTCTATGAGAAAAATGTGATTTGACCCCGGCTTGGTTCCTGTAGCGTCAAACCTGGGTGAGCCATGAAGTGTCTCCGTCACCAAAAATAAACTCTCAAATCTGCTTCAATATAGCCCCAATCAATTTAGTGTACATAAAATACATTTAAAAAGGGGGGCGGGGCCGGACCGCCAGGCTGAACAGTCGCAAAATAGTGTGGCTCCTGCAATCTCTCCCAGTTTTTCAGCACAAAAACGACAATACCTACCTGACAGCAGCGACCCAGTGCAAGAAGCCACCCTGGTTCCGAGGAGAGGCTTGCTGCAAAGTTCTAGTCCCTTGGAGGGGCGCTCTCCGTCACCCATGATGGAGACCACTCGGGCGGTGAGTGGGGTGGACGGCCGCTGCCCTGCTATCCTGCCCACCAGCGGTGTGAGCGAAGCACAAGGCTGGGTGGAACCGGCCCTGTCTCCCCCCCTCTGGACCGGGGGGGGTGATCCCGGTCCCCACCCTAACCCTGTCAGTGTGCAGCAACATCAGCTGTGGCAGGGGGCCCCAGGCCTCGCAGGCCGCAATCAAAATGGCGGAGACCGCATGTCGAGTCACCCGCGATAGACGGAAGACGGACGCACCCACCTCACAGTGGTAGCAGGCCGGCACAAGCCACATGGGAACCGCCGGGCACCTGCAAAGACCCACCCCAAGCCAAACGGGCGGAGAAACCAGAGCCACCTCAAGCCAACGCAAACAGCTCCACAAGCAACCGCTGGAGGTCGACACCTGCAAACTACTGCCTAAACACCGCCAAATGCTCAACTTAAAGAGGAGACAGTGCTCCAGCTACATAGCTCAGAATACTGAACCTCTAGGATCACCGCGCAGGACGCACATGGACATCAACGAGGCTAATGGGACTTACCTCCTGCACGAGACGGGCACTTGATGGAACCGCAAGTACACCACAAGGGGACTCACACTACAACTAACACGGCGATCCTTCTGCCATTATTATGTTACCCAAACGGGTCTCCTGGCACAAAACCATTGACTATCATCTTGCTGGCATGGGGGTCCCCCCGGGGTGGAAAGACTCAAAGTGCAATCACACATGTTTGAAGCTTTCTCTTTGTTATGTTTTTTGTTTGTTTTTTTTTGTTTTTGTTCTTTCATCTAGTGTTGCCTCCAAGCTACTGAGAACCTAGTCTAAGTTAGGCACGCCACGCAGCAGCTTATTATTTACTCACTCAGACCAGAGATATACTCCACCTTTCTTTAATCAGCCCAGCAGGCACTTAACTGTATATATTCTCACTCACAGTTACCACAGAGGCAGTATAGACATACTTATAATACACCACTTTGCCTCTCCGCTGATTATTTTCTGTACACTCAGGCAACTGAACAGGCGTAGATGTTGTCTCTCACTGTTCCCACACCTGATGTATATGTATGAGTACCTGTGGAGTGTTAAACTCATCTTGTTAAACTCTTATACATTTGCTTCGCTAACCAGTAAGCTTGGCATGTTTTTGCTCGCATATTCATGTATCTCACGCTTAACTACACGAAGGTATGGCAGACCCATCATGAGAGGCACTAGCGGTTAAACGAACCATACTACTTAATCCAGCCGCCACAAAATGCTCACGTATCTCAGACATGTCAGTAAGCGTTTGTGACCAAATGCCCACTAACTATACCCTATACACAATCTGATAGAATGTTCCTGTTATGAATCTGTTAATATATAAAAATGTGCTTATTACTCTACTGCTCCTAATGTAATGCTAGATAAAATGCTCGAGGATTGCTGTTGGGGCACCAAGAGCTTGTATGTTCTAATCACCATGCACACAAAAATAAAGAATTTAAAAAAAAAAAAATACATTTAAAAAAAAAAGACTTTTCTTGTGAACAGTATAGCAGTCAAGTTTACAAAACCGGACAATGGGTAGAGCTTAAAGCAAGGTTCTGTTTCAGATGCCAATCAAAAATTACCCACATCCGTCTCTAAGGAGGGTAAATGGCAGATATCATAGGCAGAGGAGAGCAAAAAGGCTCACCAGAGATCCAACATAAGGAAGAAAAGATAAATACAAATAAAGTGAAGTGGCAGAGTATAATCATTAAGAAACAAGGGGCATAAGGAAAGAAAAACAAAAAGGAGAGAGGAAATAAAAAAAGAATTATGAAAAGGGAAATACTAACAGATTATCACTACTGCCACATTACTCTGAATATGCAGTGCAGCAATGGATCTGCATCACATTTCAGGAGAGCAAATTTTCTCACAATTTTCAAAATCTCGCCATCCTAAGAGGCTGATCTGACCATATATTTTAATTATTCATAATTACCAACACATTGTGTAGCAGAGTACACTGACCAGGCAAGACAGTGGGTGGACTAAAAAGGTACCCAGACCACTTCATCTCAATGAGAAGAGCTTATGGTGAGGTGGTGGACATGGCACCATAACCACTATGGGGGGGGGACATGGCACCATAACCACTACAGCTTACTTGGAGTGTTCCTTAATGTGCACAGTTACTGTACCCTTTACTTTACAATGCCATTCTATTCCAGCACACGCATTGAGAATGCACCTCCTATAAAACAGGCATTACAAATGTGCCCCCCAACAACATGCAAAATGTATATAGTCCAGGGGTGTCCAAAATATAGATCCCCAGATGGTGTATAATTTCAACTCCCATGATTCTTTGCTTATGTTTACATGCCTTTAGAATGACATGGCATCATAGAAGTTGTAACATATTTGGGGAGGGGGAAATCTACCTTTTGGACACCCCTGATATAGTCAATGTTATGCTAGTTTACAAAGGAGTTAAATAGTTGCACAGATAAGATTTTGTACATGAACATGCAATAACGTGTTGAATTAAGTAAACACGTATAGTTAACTACAATTGTTCCTTGCTTGTGCGTGTTCTCAACTGTACATACTTCGCATTTTTCTGAAAGTTACAGTGACTGAAGTTACATTTGCCTGCAGGAGAGACCAAGAATGTAGCAGAGATGTGCTTAAAACCTCAGGAGAGAGCAACTACCTACAGCAGTAGTTAAGGAACATTACTTTAAAATCAATTTTAAAAAAAAAGTAATTACATCAAGGCAAGAGTATTGGGCATTATAGAATAACCTGCTATAGTGAAGCAACCAATATAATTGCAAAAGTACTGTGTGTTTTTGGACATTAGTCAGTTTTGGTGAGTAGAGATTTGCCTAAAATTATTGGAAGGCTAGGCACTAAATGCTAATTTTGTCTTAATTTAAGCTTACAAAACGTTTTATCAAAAAAAGAAGACTACGTAAAATTAAGAATTTACCAACAATTTACTAAACTGGTTCAAGAACAGAATAATTTATACTGTTAAACAACTCAAAGATGAAAATTTATTCAAAAACTAAATTATATTTGAGAAGTTTACATAAAATCTCCACACAAAAAAACAAAACAAAAAAAACAATCACTTACGCTTCCATAAAAAGCAACTGAAAGCAGGTGTGATACAATGTAATTTAGCAATCCGTTCTGCAAGTGTAACATTGGCAGTAAACATTTCATTTAGCTAGTCCCAGACTCTCAATGTTTATAGATTCCAGGCTGTCCACATGGCTTTAGAGCTGTACAGTATATGAGTAGGTTTTTAAAATCTTAGCTTCCATATTTAGCACAGGACCAATGAATGAAAGCAAGAAACCATGCAGCACCAAAATAAAAATTTGAAAAGTCGCACATCATGAATATAAACAACAAAAGGTATCCTGCATCACTGCAATGTGGGAATTGACCAAGGTTTCAACCAATGCAAGACAGGCACTCATGGGATAATACATGAAAACAAAAACCTGAGCTTGGTTCACAAGATACCAATGGACTAATTCATCTTTGTAGTTTGATTATTTTCTGATTTTGGCTTCCTGCATCGTGTAAACAGTACACAAACAGACCTTTAATGTCATCTTCAATATTGGAAGAGCCATTACAAAATAATACATTATATATTGATTTTAACTCCTTAAGGACCAAACTTCTGGAATAAAAGTGAATCATGACATGTCACACGTCATGTGTCCTTAAGGGGTTAAGCAAACAAAACATGTTGCAAAGTGAAAGATGAATGTTTAGGTTATCCATAATTACTATATGACCAATGTAGTGTCATTAGATGGTATAAAAAAAGAACTCAAAGCCAGGGATGACCAAAAGTTAGACCAGCAATAGCTGTAGCATTGAAGTTGGTAAACCATCATGGGAAACATAGCTCTCCGTCAGCCATGGGTCTGCTTTTAGACCTTCTATACAATAAAAGTAACTTAACAAATACCACAAAAATCACAGTAAACGA
This sequence comes from Pelobates cultripes, assembly GCA_933207985.1. NCBI lineage: Eukaryota > Metazoa > Chordata > Amphibia > Anura > Pelobatidae > Pelobates > Pelobates cultripes. The sequence continues at coordinate 35,115,278 of OW240916.1, forward strand.
CTACTAGGGAGGCATCATTGTTCCCTATTGTACAATACTGCATATTAAGTTACTGCTATGTAATAGACAAGACAAAGAAAGGTTGCGCAAAAAAACAGACTATAGTAAATGGCACAATCAAAGTGTGTAAAATACTTTTATTTGAATACAGAATAAAATAGTAAATATCCACAACACGTTTTCACCTATGAGAGCTTTCTCAATCATATGTGAGTACACATTTTATTACTTCTACTCCTAAGATATATTTTTAGAGTGAGCACTATTAGTTCTCTCTTCTTTCTTACCCTCTCTATGGTCAACACAGATACGATACTTACCACTCTCCACGTATTCTATAAGCAGGGATTGTACCGCTGTATGCCATTCATACTAGAGCTAGTTCAACCTCTATTACATGTGAGTAGGACTACAATAGACCGTGTTGTCCAATAACTTATCCATCTGTACTAGTCATATTGCACTATAATTTTCTCTTTTCTCCACATACGTATCAAAATACCTATACCTCTCCACGTATCCTATAAGTGGGATTGTACCACTGTATGCCATACATACTAGAGCTAGTTCAAGCTCTACTACACGTGAGTAGGATTACTACAGACCCTACTGTCCTGATATTCACCTTCTGTACTAGACGTATTGCACCATTATTTTCAACTCTACACATACAGATCCAAAAAAAGCCATCTCCATTTGGTCTACACAGAGAATATTCCCCCATATGGGCTGTTGGCTGTCCATCTGGCATAATTAAGGACTTTGTTTTGGTAGCTCTTTTTTATTTTATTTATTTTTTTAAGGTTTTTCTGAGGATTTACCATCATCTGTACTATAGTCTGTTTTTGGCGCAACCTTTGTCTTGTCTTTTGCACTATCCTTGTTAATAGGGCTTAGAGGAAACCCTATTTTTAGGTTTGCTGTCTCCCATTCTCTTCATTTACAGTATCTGTTTATTTTAGCGCTGTTTCCTTTGTTTTTGTATTCTTACGCTGCTATGTAATGAATAATAAGAATCCATTAATTTAGGGAGCATATTTCTCCCCCTGCAATGAGTCACTGGCCCATATAACCAACTGGTGGTGAAATAACATTCTATAGTTGGAGGAGTGTTCTAACTCATTCTATAGTCGGGGGTTTGACTTACTAGAAATTAAGTGGCTTTGTGGAATTGGCCCGAAAGAATAGAGAAACTGATAGCTGGGGGGAAGGTAGGGGGGGTAATAACACAAAGCTGGAGGGGTTGTTTTATAATAACCCATAGCGTGGGTGGATGGGGAGTGGCCGTGTAATAGCCCATACCTGCGGGTGGCCGTGTAATAGCCCATGCCTGCGGGTGGCCGTGTAATAGCCCATGCCTGCGGGTGGCCGTGTAATATGCCTGCGGGTGGCCGTGTAATAGCCCATACCTGCGGGTGGCCGTGTAATAGCCCATACCTGCGGGTGGCCGTGTAATAGCCCATACCTGCGGGTGGCCGTGTAATAGCCCATACCTGCGGGAGGGGGGTGGCCGTGTATTAACCCATAGCTGGGGAGGGAGGTGGCCGTGTAATAACCCATAGTTGGGGAGGAGGGTGGCTGTGTGATATAACCCATAGTAGGGGAGGAGGGCGGCTGTGTGATATAATAACCCATAGTTGGGGAGGAGGGCGGCTGTGTGATATAATAACCCATAGTTGGGGAGGAGGGTGGCTGTGTGATATAATAACCCATAGTTGGGGAGGAGGGTGGCTGTGTGATAAAATAACCCATAGTTGGGGAGGAGGGCGGCTGTGTGATATAATAACCCATAGTTGGGGAGGAGGGCGGCTGTGTGATATAATAACCCATAGTTGGGGAGGAGGGCGGCTGTGTGATATAATAACCCATAGTTGGGGAGGAGGGCGGCTGTGTGATATAATAACCCATAGTTGGGGATAACCCATAGTTGGGGAGGGGGTGGCTGTATAATAACCCATAGTTGGGGAGGGGGTGGCTGTATAATAACTCATAGTGAGGGTGGCTGTATAATAACTCATAGTGAGGGGGCTGTATAATAACTCATAGTGAGGGGGCTGTATATGCTCATGAGGGGGCATATAACTAACTCACATAGTGAGGGGGGCTGTATAATAACTCATAGTGAGGGGGAGAAACATATAATAACTCATAGTGAGGGGGCTGTATAATAGCAACTCATGGTGAGGGGGCTGTATAATAACTCATAGTGAGGGGCTGTATAGCCAACTCGCATAGTGAGGGGCTGTATAATAACTCATGAGTGAGGGGGGCTGTATAATAGCCTCATGAAAGGTGAGGGGGCTGTATAGCCAACTCACTTAGTGAGGGGAGAAGCTGTATAATAACTCATAGTGAGGGGCTGTATAGCCAACTCGCATAGTGAGGGGGCTGTAATAACTCAGTGAGGGGGCTGTATATAATAACTCAGTGAGGGGGGGAGCAGCCATAATAACTCAGTGAGGGGGGCTGTATAGCCAACTCAGTGAGGGGGCTGTATAATAACTCAGTGAGGGGGCTGTATAATAACTCAGTGAGGGGGGGCTGTATAATAACTCATAGTGAGGGGGCTGTATATGCTCATAGTGAGGGGGCTGTATAATAACTCAGTGAGGGGCTGTATATGTAACTCAGTGAGGGGGGGCTGTATAATAACTCAGTGAGGGGGGCTGTATAATAGCCTCAGTGAGGGGCTGTATAATAACTCAGTGAGGGGGCTGTATAATAACTCAGTGAGGGGGGGCTGTATAATAACTCATAGTGAGGGCTGTATAACTCACTTAGTGAGGGGGGCTGTATAATAACTCAGTGAGGGGGGCTGTATATGGCACTCAGTGAGGGGGGGCTGTATAATAACTCATAGTGAGGGGGGGCTGTATAATAACTCATAGTGAGGGGGGAGGGGGTGGTTGTGTGATATAATAACTCATAGCTGGGGAGAGTAGTGTAAATAATACCATACAGCCCTAGCTAATATTATTGATTATGATTAATATTATTATTATAATTAATTATGATTATTATTATTATGACTGTAATATCCGCCTACCTTCTCGCACAGGGTGCGCACTTGGCTCTCGTTGAGTTGCTTGCAGTCATTGAGCTGCTCGATCCACTGGTCCAGCTCCTTAGTGAATGTCTTGTCCTCCATGTCCAGCACCTCCCGGCAGCCCCCGGGACACCGCACGCCACTACACCGCCCCTCCCCCTCCTCCTGTCACACCCTCTCACTCACCCTCTCACCCACCCTGCCCGGCCCTGCCTGCACACCGACCGACCCACCGGCACAACGCCGAGCTCTGCGCACACCGGGGGGAGGGGGGCTCGGCTGAGAGGAGGAGGAGGAGGCCGCCGCTCGGTCCTTGGCTTTCTTTCCTCCTCCTCATTCAATGTGGACCTCGCTCACTCCCCCCGCCGCTGGCTCGCTGGCTGGCTGGAAGGCGCGCACCGAAGAGGGGGAGGCTCGGGCACGCGCGCGGAGATAGCAAACAGCGCGCGGGAGGGGGAGGAGCCAGGAGTAGGAGGGAGGGGGGGGGGTTGTGCAGGCAGAAGGATTGCGCGCCCCCGTCACTCGCCGATAAACACCAGGCAACAGAGAGCGGGGGCGCGCACGCACTGTTGCTACAAATAGAGGGAGGTGGGCGAGGCATTGCGCACGCGCTCCAAGGGGGGGGGCGCGGAGGGTTCGGCGCATGCGCGCAAGTAAAACTGCCCAGTGACGGGATGCTTTTTGGTGTTTTGTTTGTTTTTTTTTGTTTTTTTTTCATTTCGGTAACTTTATTGACAGCCAATAGCAAATGGCATTTTTGACATCTATTGCGTTGTGGGTTTTTTTTGTTTTTTTGTGGCCTTGTGTCACAGAGCTCTGTTCTGTGGTATGGGAGGGGGAGGGGGAGGAGGAGTAGCAGGTGTGATTATACTCCTTCTGGTGCTGCTTTGATCTGACAGTACATGGTGCAGCCTGAGGGGAGCACCCTGGTGACATCATCACCAGGGATCTCCCACTAAAAAAGACATGCATGGCAAAACACCTCATACTGGAGCTCATTATAATCTATAACAATTAAATAAAATGGTGTAAAAAAAATAAGTCTGTTATTTAAACAAAAAAAATATTAAAATTTAAAATTTATCCTTTTTTACTTGAGAAAAAAATGCCTGTTATTATTATTATTTTTATTATTATTACTGGTATTATTTAAAAAAAAAAAAAAACACCCAAAGCCAAACACTGCGGAACCTACCAAACGTAGCCCAAACCCTGTCTCTAAATTACCCAAGAGGTAGCGGAAGAAGAAAAAGGTCTACTTAACCCAGGGTTAATCCCGGACGAGCCCCCAATACTGTTAAGGCAATTTTTTTTTTATCCCTAGGGATCATAATGGCTGCAGTCTGTACTTCCAATCAGCTTACCATACCCACGGGCCTGGAGAATTAACTCAAAAAACAACACCACTGTGAGGTCCAAGTCAATTCTGAGTTTATTGCTATAACACATCAGATTATATACGTATCTTATCATGTCACATTGCATCACATTTGAATAATTGTCAAAGATTACAGAAAGACATGGTTCATTTATAGTTCATTACCTAAGGGCAGAGTTAGGCGAAAGTAATTATACATATTTTATGTGCTTAATATTTCATTATATATGGATAATATGTCTAAGCAATTATGAATAAACATCAAAATGTAGGGTGAACTCAAAATGGCGGTATGATTATATTATATTATCCTATCGAATACTCTTCTGTTTCTTCGTATTTTAAAACTTCACCCATACATATATGGGGCATTGCTGCATAAAGAGAATATTACACATGTATTTTTGTGGGGGAAAAAATATACCAATTTTGGCAAGCAATTTGTGGTAAAACGTTCACACGAAAAGGCTTGAAATACCCTTGGCAGTCTAGAGTTTGAGATCATCATTTTAATTATCGGAATGGTTTAGAGCTCCAAAAGCACACGTGATCCAGCAAATCATATCTCAAAACTCCTTGTTTAAAAACCTGGGAAGTTCCAAATTTGTGTACAAATGTAAGTCGCCATATAAAAGACTGTTGGTAAAAAAAGCCAAACTCACACCAAACATTAAACAAATCCAAAGTTGCAGAATAGATATTGTTGCAAACATAAACGTGTGTATTTCTCATACCTGTTGCCAGATGTAGCAAAAAAAATAAAATAACCAGTGTTCAAATTATAACAGTCCATATTAAAACAATTTACATTATAAAAACCAGACCATCCAGCCTGTTCGGTAAAAGCAATGCAATAGTGACCTATACTACAAAAGAAATAAATGTAAACACTTATACACTGATTTAAAATAATTGGCCCTTCCTGTTACAATAACACATCAAATGAGCTCTACTACAAAATAAATAAATACTAACAATAATAAATTAATTTCAAATAATTGGTGATTTAAAAATAATTAAGTGCACTTTTCAATGTCACTCGGACTGTCTATTCCACTTGCAAGATCTCCCATCTGGATGTCCTCTCGATGTTGATATAGGTTAAATGAAAGATGGGTAACAGTGGAATCCACCAACCAGAAAGGGAAAAAAAAGCTGATCTGGACCAAATCAGAGGGATCATTCATTGTCCATAAAATGCCGCTTGCCAGATCTATTCTCAAAAAAATTAGTTTGTTTTGTTTTGATTTTTCCTTATGGTGTCTGCTCAGCTGGCTAATTGGCCAAAGTGAACTCTTCCTCTTTACAACTGGACAATCACATAGTTGAGCTTACAGAATAAGTCCCTAAAGAATTCCAGATCTATCTGGGATAATGTTCTTATTATCCATAGTGCCCTATTTTGATACCAGCTTGTAACAAGTTGATACATTATTTATTAGCAGAGAGTCATCAGTTGATTCTCTCATATCACTTTTCATAACATTTATTTGGACTATAGACCCAGGTAAAGCTACATAAATTTTTACTACACAAATTCAAAGACGGTCCCTTTGCATTTTTATAAGTACCATGTTGGAATTAGTGGCATAGGCTTCAACATGAATGTGCAGTGGTGAGCTACAGAATGAATAAATAAAGACTAGAACACTGTATTTGTTTTCTTTATTTAAAAAAAAAAAATGTGTCTCAGAAGGGATATGATAGCAAATGTAATATACATATATATTAAGTGTCAGTGCAAGCCATGCTAACCTGTTTATTAGCAGGAATGTACAACAGACAAGAGGTCATCCATTGAGACTGGAAGAAATGTTCTTTCGCTTACAGAAGAGGAAAGTAAGAACAATAAAGATGTGGAATTCTCTACTCAAAGAAACTGTAGATGTTTTGTAAGAAATTGATATTCCAAACTGCAATATTGTATAAAACTTTCTGTGTATGTGACTGGTTTCACAAGTTGGGGTCATTTCCTTGATAACAGTGTGATAAGGATCAAAGCTTTCAGTTGCATTTTACAACACCCAGCTAAAACAAAAGCTTACATCCCTCCAGTATTCCTTGCATGTTATCAGGAGATCAGAGTAATAGACATCTAGGTGTAACCATGCAAGTGTGTGTTTTCCCAAGCAGTCCAATCTACCAAGAAACCTAATCAACTGGTCTTTCACAATGTTACAGTATAGCTGGAGGGAAGAGATCAAAGGGAAAGACTTGTGTAAAGACAGAACTCTCTGGAGAAAGAGGGTGGGATAAACCACTTTTGGGAGGGAAAAGGGATTCTGGGACTTGTAGTTTATTACTCCAAGAATCAGTCTTTAAAAGGACAACATCCAAGGAAGGCTTTTTTTTTCTCTCTCTCTTTGGAGAGGACAACGCAGCAAGCAGGGCCATGGTGAACTAAGAGAGGCTGTCCCAGATTACCCAAGATGAAGGCGCAAGGGGAAGACCTGCATTTAAATGTTTAAGTATTGCCTTTTTATTATGTAGCTTTTGATTATGTACCGGATATAATGTATAATGTATATTGTGTATATCCTTTTAAAATCTAACAGTATCCTTAAATGAATATTTACAATACATTTTATTATACACTTGTGTTTATGTCTTATTTGTCACACATTCCCTAAAAGAATATCCTTGTAAGAGGGTCATAATTTCTTACAAATTGGCGAGCCGAGGTAGGAGAGATTTAGTGTGATTTATGAGCATATTCATAATTGTATAGATTGTATATTTACTTTTGGATACTGTTCAGATATTGTGTATAGATATTTCAGTGAATTGTGCGTTGTCAATGATGGAGAGTTTATTGAAAAAGATTGCTAAGGTGTCTAATCCAGAAGCAATAATTAAATGTATGGATGGTGCATTAGATCCGTGGCTTAATGCTCAGGATTATGTGGCTAGGGCAATTATTGAAAATAAATTGTCCAAATCTAGTGCTAAAATTGCCTTGATTTATGCTGCCCGTTGGATTGCGGAGAATTATAAATCTTTAAATAGGCAAAAAGAGAAATTAGAGGCAGACATTTTGAGTTTAAAGAATGAAGTGGAAGGTTTTAAACTGTCTGCGCAAAATGCTGCTGCTTTGTGTGTAGGTAGTCAGCAAATGAGTCTTGAAAATGAGGAATTGCACAGTTGTAATGAGCAGCTTGTAGAAAGGCTGAAGGATGCAGAGGGTGCTATTAGAATCTTTGCTTCCAGCAGCCAGAAGGAGGCTGATCATTCTGTGTGCCTTAAAGAAATTGATGATTTAAAATGTAAACTAACAAAAAGAAATGGTTTTGCTGCTACTAAATATGGGCTGAAAACCAATTGTGGAGGTTTGTGTACAACAAAAATGGAGGTGTTTCATAATAATTATAGTAATTTTGAGTGCAGTATTCCTGCTAAAATGGCACCAGTCTCTACAGAGCACATGGTGGATGCACAGGGAAATGTACTACATAAAACTACTGTGACCCATTCCTTAAAACATACAGAGGTTATTGCACTGAGCAAAGAACTGGGATGTATAAGCTTGGATGATGATCCAATAGATATAATGTTAAAAATTGATCAATTTGAAATAATACACAGAAACTTAAATGAATTGGATATTTTTGATGTTATAATTGCTAGTACAGACCAGTCACTAAGAGCAAGTCTGCCACATGAGATATTTATAGAACCTAGAACCAAGCAACAACTTATCAAAGAGTTATTAAACGCACTTGGTCTACAGGAAATAAATCATCATTTTGCTTTTGGTAATTGTGCTCAGAAGAGAGGGGAGTCTGTTCAAGGGTTTGTAAATAGGTTATTTGTTTTATTCAAATTGACTGTTCCACCTGGAGCACATGCTGATCAGAATGAATATGCATATAACAAAGCATTAATTAATAGGACACTGCCAGATATTCGAGAGTTAATTGGTTTAACTGTGTCCCCACAGGACACCTTTGTAAATATACTGAATTGCTTAAAAAGGGCTGAAGCAATTTTACTAAATCAAGAAAAAGTAAATAAAAAGCAAGTGTCATTGATACAAAGTCCCCAACCTCACAGATATATCAATCAGAGAAAGTCCCCACATATAAAATCCATTACATGTTTTAGGTGTGGTAGGATAGGACATATTGAAAAATTTTGTAAATCAGATGTGCATATTCATCATGAAAGGCCCATGTGTGATAGATGGACTCTGGGAAATAAAAATAATCACCCTAGGTGGAGATCCCAGAGAAAAGATAATAATGGTATCCCCCTCACAGGACCTTGGATTCCCTACCATGTGCTTAAAGCACAGAATACACAACTAAAGGCAGAAAATCTTTCTCTAACATGTGAACGAAATGAGTTCCTTGAAAAACTGGATTGTCTCAAGGCACAATTAAGTACATTAGAGGAGATGGTTAACACAAAGAATCTGATAACAGATACAGTTTTTCTTGAATGACCTATTCTAGTTGTGTGTTATTAACTTTCTCTTGAAGTTTGTTTTTTTAGAAAACTACGGAGATGATGCCAATTGAGAAGGAAGACAAATATCTGTGAGAAGACCAACCATTTAACATGTTTATTTATTTCAGGAAAAATACAGTTCCAGTTTATAGAGGACCTTAATATGTAGTTTTATGATATTTTATTTCATATTAAGGATAAGCCTCTAAATTCATTCATTACAGTCAGGTGGTCCAAATTCCAAATTATTTTTGTTTTTATTAGTTTAGCACACCTGCACTTCCAGCTATGTTTTATTTTTGTATTTTGATACTGGATTACTAATTTTATATATTTCTAGATTAGATGAATTGTTGCCAAGGTGAGGCTTATACGTTGATCACACTGGAGAGATGTGATAGTGTAACTGTCTGTTGGTTTACAACAGTAAATATTTTAGTTTTTGTCTTTTTTTCATTTGGTTACCAACACAAATAGCCTCAAGCCGATTTTTGATTTTAATCTTTGAAAGGCAACAGACCATTGTCAGTTTTCTTTTAGATTGCACGCTGCCAAACTTTGTATACAGTTCAATGACTGAAGGTAATGGTAGCATTCAATCTACTTTTTTCTCTCTCCATCTTCTTTGATTTTGTTGTTTTCTAATGCTTTTTATTGTATTTCACACTCTAAAGGGAATATAGGGAAAACCGATAATTGCATATATTTTACATTTCCTTGGGTCAAGGTTGGGTGAACAATAGAATGATAATGGTTATTCTTTGTTTGTTTTTGTTTTAATTTATACTCTCAAGGTGGGGTATAGCGTATAGACAAATTAGACAATTTTGTATATTTTATATTGTTTTGAGTCAAGGTGGGGTGAGCGACAATATATGATTTTGCATTTTCTATTTGCTCTATTTGGTTTTCCACAAGGGGTTAAATATTTATGGTTTTAGTAAGGTTATAGTAAATTATTTCATACTGTTATGAGGACGTATCCCTTAGTACACATTAATACAGGTTGCATTTTGCTCACATTTGTGTTTACAATGTTTTAGATGACCACTTGTGAATCCAGACGGTAATACTGAGACAAGGATGATAATCAAACCACTAGTGATTTGCATAATGTAACACTGCGCACTTTCTGTGCTAAGAATCTTTTAATTTCCGGAAGCCAAGGGCCTATCGAAAACTTATTAAACATCCTCAAGGGCTCAAACACAAACCCACTCCACCTATACAAACGTGCACAAACACCTTCACTCAGATCCCCACTCCAAACAATAAACTGTGTTTCTCCCTTGTGTGGTCTCTTTAATACACTATGTAAGTGAACAGCAAATTAACTGCTGTTGGAGTGAAAATACACCAGGTGTCATGGTGGGCAGAGGTCAGAGGCCTAATAGCCCAAAGTAAGCAAGGCCAGGGTTAAAGGAACAGTGTGGTGGAAGCAGTGCTGGTGGCACAGGTAACTGAGCGTGATGGGAGTGAAATCTAATGGTTGCAGTGATGCTGAGCCTATGAGGGTAATGAAAGGTTACGGATATGGCTGAAGGAGTTCAAATTAATGGTGAAAAATGATAACTAAGTGCCTCAATGATTTGGCTAAATTATGCCTTGCAGTACCCTAAATTATAAATATATGTGGTTGTCAAGTCATTTGTGTCTCAGTAAAACACATAATCATTTAAAACACACATAATACAAATACTGTATTTCTTTGAGAGGGCTCATTTTCTTGTTGAGTCATTCGCCCTCTAGGTGGGGACTGTAAGAAATTGATATTCCAAACTGCAATATTGTATAAAACTTTCTGTGTATGTGACTGGTTTCACAAGTTGGGGTCATTTCCTTGATAACAGTGTGATAAGGATCAAAGCTTTCAGTTGCATTTTACAACACCCAGCTAAAACAAAAGCTTACATCCCTCCAGTATTCCTTGCATGTTATCAGGAGATCAGAGTAATAGACATCTAGGTGTAACCATGCAAGTGTGTGTTTTCCCAAGCAGTCCAATCTACCAAGAAACCTAATCAACTGGTCTTTCACAATGTTACAGTATAGCTGGAGGGAAGAGATCAAAGGGAAAGACTTGTGTAAAGACAGAACTCTCTGGAGAAAGAGGGTGGGATAAACCACTTTTGGGAGGGAAAAGGGATTCTGGGACTTGTAGTTTATTACTCCAAGAATCAGTCTTTAAAAGGACAACATCCAAGGAAGGCTTTTTTTTTTCTCTCTCTCTTTGGAGAGGACAACGCAGCAAGCAGGGCCATGGTGAACTAAGAGAGGCTGTCCCAGATTACCCAAGATGAAGGCGCAAGGGGAAGACCTGCATTTAAATGTTTAAGTATTGCCTTTTTATTATGTAGCTTTTGATTATGTACCGGATATAATGTATAATGTATATTGTGTATATCCTTTTAAAATCTAACAGTATCCTTAAATGAATATTTACAATACATTTTATTATACACTTGTGTTTATGTCTTATTTGTCACACATTCCCTAAAAGAATATCCTTGTAAGAGGGTCATAATTTCTTACAGTTTGTTTTAAAAAAGGCATGGATGATTGTGATGGTTCACCCTGTCCCTGGAATTTTGATCCCTTTGTTTCGTTCGCCTATGGGTTCGGGACATTTCATTCACCTTCATTTTTGTATTTTATTTCATTCCCCTACTGAATGAACTACCGAACAACCGGACCACCCGTATGAGGAGTGTGCCATTCATTAATCCCTGTCACCTCATTAACACTCCTAAACTGCAAGAGTTGGAAGCGGTCGACTGGGTGGCAGTTCGAAATGCGAACACGTGGCGGCGGCCATCTTTAGCTGCGTACACAAAAAGCAGTGTTTGGTTGTCAGGTGCATGGAACCAAAAATGGGCACTCGACGGCGCTGCTAAACAAACCTTCCATCAACTATCGGCTAAACGGATGGGAATTGAACAGTGTTTGGTGGGAGCAAGCTCCCGAACGAGAGACATAGACTAAACTTATGCACGAACTGTTACATTTAGTATTTGTGACTATATTGGGTATATACGAGGAGCCTCGTGTGCGGTCGGTCAAAATAAGACTTCCATGGAAATCCCGAAGCCCTGAACCAATCTGGGGGATTTTTGGATATGTTGGTAACCCAGATCGGGCTATCAGGGGATGTAACTTTTGTGGGATTTCCATGGGTTTTAGGGGTACTTTCAGGGTACTGCTGAAATGTGTGTTTTTTTTGCCTGAAGATAATTCATTTAGCATAGTTCCTGATCCAATTATCTCACAGGGGAGGTATTGTCTCATTTTGTATGGGAGTGTCCTGGACCTGAGAGCTAATGTAGTCGCATGTATGTTTGTAGTGTAGTCTACTCTTAGGTCCAGAGGGGAGTGCCCCTTGCATGGGGATTGTCATTAAAGGCCGTGTCTGACTCCATTAAAACCAGCTGTCCCACAGCATAGAGCCTCGTCTCATGTTTGTGGGAGAAAGCTAAAACAGCTGTCTCCCTTCTGCTTGGAGTGCTTAAAGGACCACTATAGTGCCAGGAAAACAAACTCATTTTCCTGGCACTGTAGTGTTAATAGGTCCCCCCACCCTCTGGGTCCCCCTCCCGCCAGGCTCTAGGGGTAGGAAGGGGTTAAACGCTTACCTTTCCCCAGCGCCGGGCTCCCTCTGTGCTGGGGACTCTCCTCCTTCTTCCGACGTCATCGGCTGAATGCGCATGCGTGGCAATAGCTGCGCGCGCATTCAGTCAGTCCATAGGAAAGCATTTCTCAATGCTTTCCTATGAACGCTGGCATCTTCTCACTGTGAAAATCACAGTGAGAAGTGCGGAAGCGCCTCTAGCAGCTGTCAATGAGACAGTCACTAGAGGCTGGATTAACCCATATGTAAACATAGCAGTTTCTCTTAAACTGCTATGTTTACAGCAGGCAGGGTTAACCCTAGATGGACCTTGCACCCAGACCACTTCAATAAGCTGAAGTGATCTGGGTGCCTATAGTGGTCCTTTAATCATTAGCTCTTGTAAGAGCTGTTCCTGCTCTGCTTTGCAGCATCCCTCCCACTAGGGGGAAAAGAACATCTCTGGCGGCGGAACTCCTCTTCCCCTCGGGGGGGGGGCCGCCACATAGTTTTTGGGGGAAAACTGATTTTTTGTGTGTGCATTTTAGTAATGTAAACAGGTTGATGACTCGCCTGTAACATCTGGCGAACCCATTTTCTTTTTTTTTTTTTTTTTTTGTTGTGCTTTGTATGGTACACAACTTGCCATAAGACATGTCATCAACAGTGTAATCATGGTCATAGCATTGTAACAGAACATATCAGTTATACAGCACATTTTATAATATAAATGATTGTGACGAGACCAATCTCGCCACTGTGCATTGGAGGAGCCTGGTTGCCCGCCTGCTGCCTTTAGAATATGGCCCCATGTTGAAACGCTTGATTTTCCCCTGCGGAGACACGAAAGCCGGGTCATTCGGTGGCCCTGCTTGAGCGTTGATACCCCAGATAGCTATGTCATGGAGCCCATTCGTATAATGAAAGACTATGGGAAAGACTTTGGCTCCATGGCAATTGAACTGTATGTGTGTGCTCTGAGCGCCATTCAGTAATAATGTGCACTCAGATCTGAGCTATCTGGGGATATGTTGAATGTACCTTGTAACGGACCGTTTAGCATAAAAGGGGAAAAAACCGCTTAGACGATAATCCCCTTTCAGAGACAGGCACAGCTACTGTATAATCACCAAAACTCACGAACCGCCAATAAGTGAATGCTCCAAACTCCCGAACGGCATACAAGGGAATAAGGTAGCACTTCAAATAAACGAACGGGAACCATACGAATGAACAGCGGTGTTCGCCTCTATTTTTATGGAACTAAAATCGGACACAGTTTTGTGCGAACACCGCTGAAGCCGCCGACCTCCCTTCTTGTTCGGTGAAAGCACACGAATGACCCGGTGTTCGGTATTTTTGTGTGAATATCTTATACCCCAGATAGGAATCCCATGGAGCCCATTCGTATGAAACTGACTGTAAAGACTTTGGCTCCATGGCGATTGAACTGTATTCGTGTAGTCTGAGTGCCATTCACTTAATAATGTGCACTCAGACCTGAGCTATCTGGGGATATGTTACATGTCTGTGTTTTATGTAGTAAATGTTACTTTGTGCATTTTAAAGTATTATGCTGGTTTTGTGTTCCCACGTGTGTAATGGAGTTTTGCCTTTGTCTTGAGAGATAATTGAGTTACTTCCCAATTATCTCCCAGGGCAGAGGGGAGGAAGCCAGGATGCATTGTGGGAATATAATGTGACTGTGTGTCCTATTTGTATACTTGTCTGTCCCTTGTCACAGTCTCCCATCTGGTCCCCTAGGGGAGTGTCCACCAGGTGGGAGACCTGCATAAAAGCCGGGCAGGTAGCCCTCATTAAACAGACCACTGCTTGACCCTCAACACGGAGCCTTGTCTCGTTCTTGGGGGGATTCACTATATGCTGTTAGAGACTGATTGCCAGGAGTGTAAGCTGATTGTCTGCTTTTCCTGTTCGTCTGCTAGCAGCTATTTGGGAGGTTCCAGTTCGGGAGTTGGAGTGCTATTTTGTATCCAGTTCAGGAGTTTGTTGTTCTGCAGTAGCTGTGCCTGTATCTCTGGAAAGGGGGCCGATCGCCTAAACGGTTTTTACCCCTTGTGTGCAAAACGGTCCGTTACATACCTGTTTTGTGCAATGGCTGCACAGTTATATGTTTTTATGTGTTTTATTGTCTTTTGCTGCCATGTGTTCAATGGAGTTTTGCCTCTGTCCTTGGAGATAATTGGATTACTTCCCAATTATCTCCAGGATAGAAGACTCTGTGGAACTGGTTTTGGGCAAAAAAGCCATGCTTCCTTTGGTCACAAAGGACTATGATCTATCTTTTGAACCACTGGACCAATTTGGATGATTTTGACATATGTTTGTAGTATGCTGATTCTGAAAATGTAAGTTTTATGTGAATGTGATACTTTTCAAGTTATGAATAATGTGGAAAAATTGTATTTCTCTTCTTGTGATAATTACATTACCCATTGTGTAAGGTAATTGTATCACAGGCAGAGGGGAGGATTTTGTGTGGGAGTGTCTGAGTGTATTGTATGTGTTTATTGGTTGTGCTCCAAAACTCTGTGGGTGGTACTAAGGTGTATATAAGAACAATAAACCCACAGCTCTATCTGACCACTGCTTGACCCTCAACACGGAGCCTTGTCTCGTCTTTGGGGGGATTTACTGAATGCTGATAGAGACTGATTGGTAGGAGTGTAAGCCGCTTGGGTGCTTTTCCTATTCGTCTGCTAGCAGCTATTTGTATGGTTCCAGTTCGTGAGTTTTGAGTGCTATATTGTATGCCATTCGGGAGTTTGGAGCATTCCCTTACATGTGGTTCGGGAGTTTGGTGTTCTACAGTAGCTG
>OW240916.1:35130689-35155461 GCA_933207985.1 Pelobates cultripes
TGTGTCTGGGTGCTGTGTGTCTGGGTGCAGTGTGTGTCTGGGGGGTGCTGTGTCTGTCTGGGGGGCGCTGTGTCTGGGTGCTGTGTGTGGGTGCAGTGTGTGTCTGGGGGGTGCTGTGTCTGGGTGCTGTGTGTGTCTGGGGGGTGCTGTGTCTGGGTGCTGTGTGTGTCTGGGTGCTGTGTGTGTCTGGGGGGTGCTGTGTATGGGGGTGCTGTGTGTGTGAATGTATTTTTTTATTTAAATTTAAATATTTTTTTTACTAATAAAAAAAAAAAAAAATTATATCCCCCCCCTCCCTTCTTACCTTTATCCTGGGAGGGGGGGGAGGGAGAAGATCAGTTCTCCCTGGGGGGTTGGGAGCCATGCTGCCTTCCCTGGTGGTCCAGTGGTGAGAGTGAACTTTAACCTGCGGGTTAGAGTTCACTCTCGCGAGATCTGAGCGTTGCCGCGGCAACGCTCAGAATCCCGCGAGAGGACCGGCGGAGCTGCTTGTTGGAGCTCCGCCGGGTCCTCCCTCCCTCCCTCACCAGCCGGCGCGGCCGCATCTCACTGTCTGTGGGCCGGTGAGGGAGATCTTTGATCTCCCCACCGGCCCACGGAGGCACTATGCAGGGCCGGCGCTCGGATAGCGCTGGCCCTGCAGGGGCCGGCCGGGGAGATCCCCTGCCGGCCTCGGCCCCACGGCCATCGCGGCCCACCGGGCATTTGCCCGGTATGCCCGATGGCCAGTCCGGGCCTGCTTGTGGGGTGTTCCCGGTATGCAGTGGTTAGTACCTACCAAAAGTGGTGCAAAGTAGACCAACAGGTGGACCACGTCAAGCTAATGGGCACCCAATGCTTACTGATGTACATGGGAAGTGTAGGCTACTTAAGCTCAAACTGCTTAAAAACGTAATGCTGCCCATAAGAGAAAAGTATCAGAACACACAGTGTATCACAGTTTGCTGTAAATGGGGATGCATTTACAAATCAAATCCATGGCGGCCCCACCTCGCAACTTGCAGGATTTAAAGGATCTGTTGCTGGTATCTTGGTACCAGATACCACAGGACACATTCAGAGGTATTGTGGAGTCCATGCCTCCACTGATCAGAGCTGTTTTGGAAACATGATGGGGACCTACACGATATTAGGCAGGTAGTTTTAATGATGTGGCTGATCAGTGCATAAGCCATTGCTCCTGCATTACCTCGTTGTTTGATTGTTGTTTGATTATTGAGTCCCCTTGGCTTGCCTTGCTGTAACCTCATTGCCTTGCAGCCTTAGTTTGAGTGGGCCCAAAGCAGCCCATATGGTAAAGTGATCCATCAATAGCCTCAGAACTTGGTTCATGTTCCTGACTACTTTCCTGGATTGTCCTTATGCTTCATAGCTCCTGACCCTGACTCTTGACTAAAATCTCGGATCACCCCTTTATGCCTGCTGCCCTCCAGACTTCAGACCTCAGCATTTGTTACCTGACTCTTATCTCAGATTATCTCTGTTCTTCGTTCCAACTCTTAAATCATGACTCGGATCATCCAATCAACCATTTACATATTTTTATGGAACTCTATTTTCAACTCATGGTAGACTGCTTTATTCTTTTAACCACTCACTCTGAAAAGCTCTCTCACTCACAAACTGTCTCAATCATTCTTCCACATTACTAGGGCTGCCCAGGTGCTATAGAACTCTATTCCCTGCTCTGTTACACTCTCACCTTGTCTCAGTTCCTTCATAAAGATCATTGAATACTCACTTGTTTAGGAAAGCATATCAATTAAGATGACACAAAACTCTGTAAAGTAATACAATGTGAGGAAGACATTACTTTGCTGCAGAGGTATTTAGATAGACTGGGGAACTAGGCACTCAAATGGCAGATGAAATATAATGTTAACAAATGCAAAGTTTTGCACTTTGGCGTAAAGAATGCACAAGCAACGTATTCCCTTAAAGGACCACTATAGTTCCAGGAAAACAAACTCGTTTTCCCGGCACTATAGTGTTTATAGGTCCCCCCCACCCTCAGGGTCCCACTCCCGCCAGGCTGAAGGGGGAGGAAGGCGTTAAATTCTTACCTTTCTCCAGCGCCGGGCTCCCTCGGCGCTGGGGAACTCTCCTAACTCTTCCGACATCATCCACCGAATACACATGCGCGGCAAGAGCCACGCACGCATTCAATCAGTCCATAGGAAAGCATTTCTCAATGTTTTCCTATGGAACGTCAGCGTCTTCTCACTGTGATTTTCACAGTGAGAAGCAGGGAAACGCCTCTAGCAGCTGTCAATATGTTGTGCAATTTTGGGCACCTGTTCTAAAGAAGGATATTATGGCACTAGAAAAAGTGCAGAGGTGGGTTACAAAATTAATAAAAGAAATGGAACATATCAGCTATGATGAAAGGTTAACAAATTTAAACCTCTTTAGTTTAGAAAAATGTCGCCTGAGAGGGGATATAATAACATTATACAAATATATTAGGGGCCAATACAAACCATTGTGTGGAAATCTATTCACAAACCGGACTTTATATAGGACACGAGGTCATGCGTTTAGACTGAAAGAAAGAAGATTTCGTCTAAGGCAAATCATAGGTTTTTTTTACTGTAAGAACAATAAGGATGTGGAATTCTCTGCCTGAAGAAGTGGTTTTATCGGAGTCCATACAGATGTTCAAACAGCTACTAGATGCATACTTGCAAAAACAGAATATTCAAGGATATAATTTTTCAATGTAGGGTAATAACTGCTTGATGCAAGGATAAATCTGACTGCCATTCTGGGGTGAAGAAGGATTTTTTTCCTAGCTTGTTGCAAAATTCAAAGTGCTTCAAACTGGGGGTTTTTTGCCTTCTTTTGGATCAAAAGCGAAAAACAAATGTGAGGAAGGCTGAACTTGATGGACGCAAGTCTCTTTTCAGATATGTAACTAAATTAAACTGTTAATAGCTTTACCTCCCCATGCCTTGGTAACCCAACCTTGGTATCCTCTCCGGCAACTGTATCATCCAAAAAACTATTCTAGTAACCTACTTTTTCCCATATATGAGATACATCCTACCCTTACCTCTTGTGTCACTTTACCCCACTCCCTCTAAAATGTAAACTGGTTTGAGCAGGGTCCTCAACACTCTCTGTTCCTGTGTGTCCAGCTCATCTTTTTGCAAATACTTGTCCGTTAGTCCACCTAGAGCTGTAGAGTTTGTTGGCGTTTTCTAAAAAAATACTAGTAATGATAATAATTGTTGTTCTTCCTGTTTAAGTCTGCCGATTACCAAAACTTCTCTGCTGCCTGTTATGTCTACTGGATAAAGCAAGCAGCTCACAGTTACTCATCTATGGAACGTCCACACTGCTCAGTCCTCCCCCACGCAAACTCCTATTTATTGCTTTACACGTTAGGGTGTAGTAGGTCTCCTAGCTGTCTGCCGAAATGTTATCTATTTCCAAACTAAATAGAATTGTTATAAGAAGTTTCTATCTTAATGTGCTAATTACTTCGTTGTCAAAAGAGTTTATATATGTTGTATACATTGCAAATCCCTGGCATTATTGTTCTGTTAAATTCTAAGTTTCTATTACCAAGTCAAAGTCATTGTGCATGGGCTCAAGTGTCTTAGTCTATGCAAAGAGTGATAGAGCAAGGTCATTTTATTTACTGTTTAAACTATTGTCTCCTCTAATTATCGCACACTATTACACCATCACTGCCAGGAATTATGGGAAGTATTGAGACCACACAGGGAAAACCCTAGTACAATGTGTTCACAGGGCACATACTGGAAAAATAAATAAATAAAGTCATCTAAACAAAGGAAACAATGCAAAGGCAAGTCTATGTCCTCACTAAAGCCCTTAAAGTGTATAAAAGTCCAAAGTAAGTAATTCTCTTTAACAAGGATGAAAATAAACATAAGGATGAGGCAAGTAATCATGTAAAGCAATGCTGTAGGAGTATCCAAAAAATAAATGGAGAACCAACCAAGGTTAATAAAGTCAATCCATGACAACCTCCAACCAAGGGCATAATCTCAATCAACCACCACATCCAGATCTGTATATAATTAACAGAGGTCATCAATGCATTCTGTGTACTGGCAGGTTGTAATAAACTGGGACGTTCAATGAGGCAGGACATCGTAATGTCACTACAAAGAAAAAAACAGAGTTTAAAAACAAATAGAGCCAGTAAAAACAATAGGGTTCACACTGCAGCAGAAGAATGTTTACAATGAATCTTCTGCTCCCACCAACAGCATGAAGAGTCATAAGAAATTAAATTAGAAAACAAGGAATGAGAGAGAGAGAAGACAGATTACTAGAAGGTCATTAAGTCCCCTGGGGTATAAAGTATCCAGCTCATAAATTCAAGGAGTGTTTTTTTTTCAATTTGACAATTTTTATTGTTTTCAAACATGTGTAAACTTGGGATACAGAAAGGAAAAAAAGGGGGAGGGGAAAAATAAAATCTTTGCGTTCCATGTTATACAATTGATTGATTGTCTGACCCGCATGTACCTCGTCACTCGGCGTCTGCTCGCCAGGGTACAGAGTGGAGAGGGGTAGGGATGGTGCCGGTACTT
Source organism: Pelobates cultripes (assembly GCA_933207985.1). Taxonomy (NCBI): domain Eukaryota; kingdom Metazoa; phylum Chordata; class Amphibia; order Anura; family Pelobatidae; genus Pelobates; species Pelobates cultripes. Next base: position 35,135,258 of record OW240916.1, read on the forward strand.
TTTGCCCTTTAACCCAAAGGTTGCCATTTCTTCTCGTTTACAACAGACCTTTGTTGTTTCTGCTTGTCGAGTTTCTCGAATCTTATGAGCCCCAGTGATCCCCTCTATCCCTCTCCGTTTATTCCTGTTCTCCCCTTGGTGTGTTTGGCCATGCTTAGTGTGGCACCTGTCGGTTCTCCCTTGTGTTTCCCTATGTCCCGACCCTTAGCTTACTCCCCTAGATCTGTTGCCCTCCTTCACATTTCACTGTGTGCCCTTTTCTGTGTACGCCCTCCACCTCTCTCCTGCTTGACCTGTGTGTTTCAGTGGTCTTATGTGTTTATTTGCCATCATCTCGTATTTCTAGTTTAACCCCTTAAGGACCAAACTTCTGGAATAAAAGGTAATCATGACATGTCACACGTCATGTGTCCTTAAAGGGTTAAGGACATTTGGTCCGTTAAGGCTTCTCTTGTGAGTTAATTTCCATGCTCTGGCTATGAGCGTTACTGCTGAGATCTGCAGATGGAATATCAAGCGTTCTTCTGTTTTGATCAGAGTGCGTGGTAGCATGAACAGTATACCCCCCACCATTGCCCAGTAGGTCTTGAGCTGTGTACATGACCACCAAACGTGCCCCATGGACCCCCCAACACTCCCACATCTCTAGCACACATTGGGGTGGTTTGGATATATCCTGGCCAATTTCTCTGGCACCATGTACCACCTGTATTGCAACTTTCTGAACGTCTCGAGGTATGTCGTGCAGCGTTTGTTACCTTTGTGTATTATGAATGCCCTGTGCCATTGGTCCTTGTCTATGTCGTGCCCCAGTTCTTTGTGCCATGCTAATTGGAATGCCATGTCTGTTTCTATCTTGTCTTCTATGAGTGCCTTGTATATGGCTGTGAGTATTTTTGGGGGGGGCTTATTTGTTAGGCATAGTTGTTCTAGTGTTTGGTCGTGTGGTGCCGTCCCAGTCTGTAATTTTACTCCTGTAAGCAGTGATTTTGGCTGTAAATATGAGAACATAGCTCTCATGGGGATGTCATACCATGTTCGGAGTTCTGGAAAAGGCATTAGCCTGTCTTCCTTATATAGGTGTTTAATTTTGGTGCAGCCTGCTGCCGCCCATTGTTTGGAGTCAAATGTCTGGATCCCTATTGTTATGCATGAAATTGGGGCTTCCCCTGAGAGTCCTTCCAACTCCCCACTTTTTATTCGGAAAACATTCCATGTTTTAAGTGTCTGTTGTGTGGTCTTTATGGGTTGCATGTGCTTGGGGCGGAGTTACCTTGGGATCCAAAATAAGTCCCCTAGGGATTGTCTGTTTATCCAGTGAGCCTCTATCTGGGTCCATTGTGGTGTCTCTCCCCCCGCCGCTGCCACTTTGATCGGTGATAGTTGGGCTGCTCTGTAGTATGTCCGTACATTTGGTAATCCCAGTCCCCCTTTTGTGGTTGGCCTTTGTAAGAGTGTGGCAGCTGCCCTTGGCCTTTTATTGGCCCATACGAAGCAAACTAGTAATTTTTGGAAGGAGGTTAAGTAGGAGTTTTGGAGCGCTATGGGCAGGGTGCGCAGCAGATATTGGAGCTTTGGGAGCAGCATCATCTTGATCGCTGCCATCCTTCCCACCCATGACAGGTACTTCCCCTCCCAAGACTCCAGAGTGGTGGCCACGTCTTTCTTTAGTCTGTTGTAATTTAGATCTAGTACCTTTTCTGTGTGGGGTGGGATGTGTATTCCTAGATACGTCAAGTGGTCTTTCCTCCAGTCGAAAGGGAAGGCGTCTTTAAGTCTGCTGAGGGTGTCCCCCGGTATTCCCAACCCCATAGCTTGTGTCTTTGTGATGTTTAATTTGTAATATGAGTGTTTCCCGTATTCCGTAATAGTGGCCATCAGGTTAGGGAGGGATATGTGCAGCTGTGTCAGGGTAAGGAGGATGTCGTCTGCGAATAGGCTTGCCTTGTATTCCCTGTCTCCTATTTTCACCCCAAGTATTGAAAAGTGTTGTCTAATTGCTTCCGCCAATGGCTCCAAGGCCATGACGTATAGCAGCGGCGATAGGGAGCAACCCTGACGGGATCCATTGGAGATGGTAAAAGGGTCTGAAACAAAAAACGCGTTTATGACTCGTGCTGATGGCGCGTTGTATAGGGCCCTGACCGCTGAGAGGAAGCCCCACGGTGTCCCGAATTTTAAAAGGACCTTCTCAAGGAATTCCCAGCCCAGTCTGTCAAAGGCCTTCTCAGCGTCTAATGACACCAACACTCCTCCCACCCTCATGCGCTGGATGCTGTGGATTATATCCAGAACTTTCCTGGAATTGTCGCCTCCTTGTCTGTTTTTTATAAACCCCACTTGGTCAGTGTGTATGATGTGGGGGAGTATACTACCCAGACGTAGTGCGTATATTTTCGCATAAAGTTTGGCGTCTGTGTTTAACAGGGATATAGGGTGGAAATTTTGAGGGCGATTGGGTGGCTTACTCGGTTTTGGAAGCGTTATAATGTGGGCTAGTAGGGATTCGTCTGGCAGCCGTTGGTGTCTAGTGGCTTCGTTGAATGTGTTAGTCAGGTGTGGTGTTAAGATATTGGCAAACTGTTTGTAATAGCAATTTGCAAAGCCATCCGTGCCCGGTGCTTTGCCCGTTGGTAGGAGTTTGATGGCCTCTGCTACCTCTTTGTCTGTAATGTTTGCTGTGAGTTCTTGTTGCTGTCTTGGTGTAAAGGTGGGTTGTGGTTGAGGCGTTTGAGTGTATTCCGCCAGGTTGTACAACGAGGTATAGTTGTACAACCTGACCAAGTGATGTTACTTATGTCTTTGGGCGCCGTTACTTTGTGCCCCTCGGCTGTGGTTAGGTAGGCTATCTTTTGTTGCTCCTGTTAGGCTTTAAGATGTTGAGCCACCAATTTGCCTGCCCTGTTTCCCTGGGAGTAATGTGTTGCTTTTAGTCTGTGGAGGTAGTGTCCCGTTTTTTCCAGGGCCTGTTTGTGTATGGCTTGTGTGATTGTCATGATACGCTTCTTTAGGTCTTGGAATGGGGATTGTTGGTTTTGTGAGTTTAGGTCCTGTAGCTCCCTCTGCCATTCTCGCATTTGCGCTTGTGATTGCCATTTTAAGAATGATGCCCTTTTTATCATTAGCCCCCTGATCACCGATTTATGTGCCTGCCATATTGAGTTCTGGGATATGTCCTCTGTTTTGTTCTCCGTGAAGTAGTGAGTGAGCTCTGTTTCTACTTCTTTCGTGAAAGTTGTGTTTGCGAGTAGGGAGGCGTTCAGTCTCCAGGGGCTCTTGTGTGTGGAGTCATACATGTCAATATCGCCACCACTGGATCATGGTCTGACCAAATGATTTGTTCTATGGAACATTCTCTAACCTGCTCCAGGTGTTGGCCTGTTATTAGTATGCCGTCTATTGCGAGTAGGTATTGTGTACTGTAGACAGGAATGTGTAATCCCTCTCTCCTGCATGTAGTGCTCGCCACACATCATAGTAGTCATAGGCGTGCGCAGCCTATTGCATTAGGGTGTGCACCCTAAAGCACAAGCACACGCCGCATATATATATATATATATATAGATATATACACACACATACACACACTGCTGTGTGTGTGTGTGTGCTGTGTGAGGGTGCTGTTAGTGTGATGTGTGTGTGACGATGCTGGTAGTGTGCTATGTGGGTGAGGGTGTTTGTGTGTGCGTGCTTGTGAGGGTGCTGTTAAAGTACTGTGTGTGAGGTGCTGTTTGTGTGTGAGGGTACTGGTAGTGTGCTGTGTGTGTGTTTGTTAGGGTCCTGTTTGTGTTTGTGAGGGTACTGTTAGTGTGGTGTGTGTGTGTGAGGGTGCTGTTTGTGTGCTGTGTGTGTTTGTGAGGGTGCTGTACGTGTGTGTGGGTGCTGTATGTGTGTGGGTGCTGTGTATGTCTGTGGGTGCTGTGTATGTCTGTGGGTGCTGTATGTGTGTGGGTGCTGTGTATGTCTGTGGGTGCTGTGTATGGGTGCTGTATGTGTATGGGTGCTGTATGTGTGTGGGTGCTGTGTGTATGTCTGTGCTGTATGTGTGTGGGTGCTGTGTATGTGTGTGGGTGCTGTGTATGTGTGTGGGTGCTGAATGTGTGTGTGTGCTGGAATGTGTGTGGGTGCTGTATGTGTGTGGGTGCTGTGTATGTCTGTGGGTGCTGAATGTGTGTGGGTGCTGTATGTCTGTGGGTGCTGAATGTGTGTGGGTGCTGTGTGTGTGGGTGCTGTATGTCTGTGGGTGCTGTATGTGTCTGTGGGTGCTGTGTATGTCTGTGGGTGCTGTGTATGTCTGTGGGTGTTGTGTATGGGTGCTGTGTATGTCTGTGGGTGCTGAATGTGTGTGGGTGCTGAATGTGTGTGGGTGCTGAATGTGTGTGGGTGCTGTGTATGTCTGTGGGTGCTGTGTATGTCTGTGGGTGCTGTATGTCTGTGGTGCTGAATGTGTGTGGTGCTGAATGTGTGTGGGTGCTGTGTATGTCTGTGGGTGCTGAATGTGTGTGGGTGCTGTGGGTGCTGTATATGTCTGTGGGTGCTGTATGTCTGTGGGTGCTGAATGTGTGAGTGCTGCATGTGTGTGGGTGGGTGATTGTGGGGGGTGGAGGTGGGGGTACATTAATTGCTCTCCCCCCTCCCTTCTTACCTTTTGTAGGGAGGGGGGATCGTGCTGCTGCTTTCTTCCCTGGTGGTCCAGTGGAGGAGGGGATCCTTGCTGCTGTGATCCCTGGTGGTCCAGTGGAGAGTGAACTCTAGCGCCCTGTGGGGCTAGAGTTCACTCTCGCGAGATTTGAGCGTTGCCATGGCAACGCTCATATCTCGCGAGAGGAACCCGGCGGAGCTGCCGGCAAGAGCTCCGCCGGGTCCTCTCCTGCCTCCCTCCCTGCATGTGGGTCAGTGGGGAGGGAGGCTGAGAGCAGAGCCGGCGCTCGGATAGCGCCGGCTCTGCATGAGCCGACAGGGGAGATCCTGAGATCCTCAATATGCATAGGCGTGCCGCGGGATTAGGGTGTGCCCAGTGATGCCTATGATAGTAGTGATGCTCATGGAGCAGCTTCTGCAATGCCCATCCCTGCCTCTTAAGCGGTCTCATTCTGGTGGCCGTGTGTGGTTACCCCTATCCCCTTTTGCATGGTGGTACCTTATGTAGAAAATTCCTTTGTTCCTTATTAGGGACATAAATGCTTGTAATTGTGTATATAACGTCATTAAAAGTCCCCACCACTATGACGTACCTTCCCTCTGTGTCGCTTGGGGTTGTGTCTGTGGTGATGGCAGGCCCAAGTCTCTCAGGGCGTGTATGCCGGCCTCTGGGGTTGTGATAGCTGTGATTTTGCCTTTCTTGTGTGACTAGCAGCTTGACCGTGAATTCCCATCTGTATAGCTTCTTGTGTTGTCTCAGTTGCTCTGTGATACTTGCGAAGGTTTTCCTTTTCTTCAGTGTTGTTGCTAAAATGTCTGCATATATTGTTACTCCCTGATATGTTGTTGGGAGATTTGGGAGCTGTCTGCTTGCTCTCATTATATCTTCTTTAACGTGAAAGTAATGGAGCCTCACCAGTATGTCACGGGGTGCTTCTGTCGTTAGGAATCTTGGCTTGAGGACCCTGTGGTAGTGGTCCAGCAACAGCATGTCTTGCTGTAGGTCTGGGGTGAGGTGTTTAAACAGACCTTGTAAGTATTCGTGCAGATCCGCTGTGCTCACTGATTCTGCCACCCCTCTCAGTCTTAAATTGTTGCACCTGGAGCGGTCTTCCAAGGTTCCATTTTATCATGCATTCCGTCTACTTCAGCTCTCATGTCGTTATATGCCTCTGCTTGGTCCGCCATTTTGTCTTCCAGTGTTCATGTGCGCGCTTCCAGATCTCTAATTTCGGCTTTGATTTCATTCAGGGATGCTTGAAGTGTGTGTTGCAGCTCCTTGGTTTTGCACCCCTCCCTGTCACAGGTGCCTCATTTCAGGACCCTATTTAGCCTTGACTTGCAGAGAGTCCCAGTAAGGAAGTATTTCCCAAGTAAGTGGATTAATCTCATAAGGGCAAGCATTAGGCTGCTAGAGTAGGACCTGCCAAGAATGGGGTACATTGACCTTGTGGCAGGCTTATGCAATATATGATCATATAATGCAACTAAACCCCCGTTATTTTTTGCCTAGGTGAGGTGTTTTTAAATAAAACTATTACAATCTCTAAGATTTTGAAAGCATTGTTTAGTGAATAAGCGAGTGCGCTGGATTCTGTATTTTGTGTGTGTGTATATATATATATATATATATATATCTCTATAAATGCCCTTGCAGGCCCCTGAAAACTGGTTGGATATATAGTGAAGAGGGGACCCAGCAAATGCCATCTTTAGCCTCCACCAGGTCCTCTCCAACTCTTGCGAGCCTGGCTCTCAGAGTGTTGCTGCAGGTTACCACAACAACGCTCCAGGCAGCACTTGTGGGTGGGCCCAGACTTTGAGATGTATAAGGGGCCCCTACACATCAATAGATGCCTCTATTCTTCTTGAGTTTCAGTAATAGCCAGTAGTTCTTTACATCATACGTTACATTTTATGATCTGTTGGTAGTGTGAGAAGAAATGTCCCGATAGACATTCGCAGGAGCAGACGACCAGCTAATTCAACAGTAATGTTTGTGTTACCAAGGAGACCCCAAAACATCAGGACGAGACTCCAGCCCTGAAGATAAGAGCCTGTTTCAACAGCAAAAGTTCTCCCTGATGGTAACAACTGATGATTTATGGTAGTAAGAAATGAAATACGTCTCATAACACCACCAGCTTTGAGAGTCTTGGAGTGCTAGAATGTGAATTGAATGATTAGTCCGTAAAACTGAAACCTGAATTGTCATTCTGCCACTAATGTTTTTATGGACATCTAAGAGGTGTATGAAGGCCAAATCATGTCAAACTAACAAAAAGCGTTTCTTATATATTAGTACTAAAACTCTGTTGTTTTACATTTACTGTATTATTTATACACTGACGCTTAGGATAGTGCACAGTTACCATTTTGATTTGCTTGTGTATTTATATATTTTTTGTTTTTCTATATTGGTGTCAAATAGTGTAGTCTATGCAGCTGCCTCAGAGTCTGAGGGCATGAATAATATAATGATTGCCACATACATAGTGCCGCTTAATTTCCTATTAAATATACAGAAATAAGTACTCTTTTATCACAGTATGGCCGTTTGGTGTGACCAAATTCCCATATTTATAAACTAGATTGGTGTTTTGAAACAGTTAACTTTTTGCGTGGGGGCTTTTTAAGGATTATTGTGATAACTTTTAGGAATTCAAAGTGAATTTTAAATCCAAGGCCAAATTACAGAAACTGGAAACTATTTAATGCACATTGAATTCATTTAGAATCCATACCATTCTCTCTAGGCCAAATTAGAGAAATTCTCCAAGTCAGTTCTGCTTTCAGTTTGGCTTTTTTTTACCTTAAATTTGAAATGCACTTTCAATTCTTGGCAATTCTCACTTTAGTAAATAACCTTACTAATGTTCTCCAAAATGTGGGCATTGAAAGGTTAAATTTTTAACCAATATTCGCTGTTGCTTTCTTTCTCTCTTTATATTTGGTTTTTGAGCTAAGCCCTGGACTGTCCTGGTCAGGGGCGTTTTAGCCGCGAGGCAAACAAGGCATTTGCCGTGGGCGGCATTTTTCAGGCGGCGGCAAAAAACGCCACCCCCCAAATGCCCAGGGCAAATGCCTAGTTAGCCTCGCGGCTAACTGACCTGCTGGGCGGTCAGGGGGCGCTGGCAGGCGGGCGGCTGGCGAGGGAGCTCTTCCTCTGAGCTGTCTGCTGAGCAGTTTTCTTGCCTGCTGTCTTTGGAAGCCCTCCCCTTCTAACCCCGCCCAGACTGTCTGTGACTGTCCTATCATAGACTTCCAAATGCAGTTCAATGAGAAGTCTTTGCAAGGCGGGCGCTCTGGGCAATTGCTGCCTCTTGAGTTTAGCTCCACTGAGCTAAACAAACCAGAAAGTAACAGGAGCTGTTGTTTGCTTGAAATCCCAGGGGTGTAACCATTTTGATTTGTAAAAATTAAAATTTCCATTAAAATCTGCACATTTTGCAAAATGAAGAAAGAAGACATACTATTCACAGACCTTTAACCCCTTAAGGACCAAACTTCTGGAATAAAAGGGAATCATGACATGTCACATATATCATGTGTCCTTAAGGGGTTAAGAAGTCACTAAAAAATACATCTTTAGGAAAGCCTACTAAGTTCCCGGGTGACCCTCCTTAGATCCCTCACCTCCATAGCCTAGCTCACTTTCTCTGTTTCCACTGGTAGTTTTTACGAGTTTATTTTGACATAGGCACCTTATTGATCAGCCTTTCCTCCCCTCTGACATGCTGTTATTTCTCTTGTGAGTCTCTTTACCACTTCCTCATAGATTGAGGACGTTTTGAAAGTACTGCGCAATATGTTAACGCAATGTCAATGCTAATAAAAATAATCATCATCAAAGCCAGGTAGAGAGTATTTTGAAGCAGTGAAATATATATATATATGTATATATAACAAGGGCTTGCACTCCTGGTTAAATTCTTAATACCCGGTGCAGGTCTGGCAAAATCATGTAGAGAGCGGTCCTTTTTATTATATATATATATTTTAGTTTGATATATATACACACCTGTTGTTGTTGTCACTGCTAATTTTATGTGTTTGTGCTCTGTATGGCTGTATATGGCTATATTTGTAATCTCATTTAAAGTAAACCTGTCATGACAAGTTCACTTTAACATAAATTATCCCGCCTTGTCTCTTCTTTAATTTGCCCTGCCTGGTGATACTTCTATAAGCAGGGCACACCTTCTCTATGACTGCAAAATAATGACTTTATTGCCAGCATGCCGGCATCTGAACGGAGCAGGCCCGGACTGGCCATCGGACACACCGGGCAAATGCCTCGTGGGCCGCGATGCCCATGGGCCGAAACCGGCAGAGCAGGTCACAGAATCTCCCCTGTCAGCTCATGCAGGGCCCGCGCTATCCGAGTGCCGGCCCTGCTGCATTCCATGAGGGGCCAACGATCAAAGATCTCCCTCACTGGCCCACATGCATTGTGAAGCGCCCACTGGCTGGGGAGGGAGGAGCTCTATCTTGCAGCTCCGCCAGGTTCACTCACCACTAGGACCACCAGGGATGACAGCACGGTCCCCCCCTCCCAGGCATAAGGTAAGAAGGGAGTGGGGATACAATGCTGGCTTTTTTTTTTTTTTTTTTAAACACACACAGCACTCATGCTAGAGCTCTTCAGCAGCTGGTCTGCCCTGGAAGAGCATTGAACCAACATGCTCACTTTGAGATGGGGTGTGCTTGTCATTATTGATGACAAAACAAAACCTATCTGGGCTGCTGTGATTAAAAAATGCACGGGCCAAATTATTTCCCTAGTCCGGCCCTGGTACGGAGTGATGTCAATCTCCCCTTTCCTATACTCCCAGCCGGCGCTAGCAGGTATCCTCTGCTCTCACTTGTCAGTCAGTTCTTTGGCACAGACTCTATGCCAAATAATTGACTTACAGGTGGATACAAGACCTATTTTAAAATATGTTTTTTCCCAATCTATACACTTGCTAGCAAATTTGTAGCACAATGTATAGATTAAATGTAATGCCTTTTCATAGTATCACAACAGGTACTCTTTATAGTGGCATTAAGCGGCATTCACTAAGTCCCCTAGGTATTATTACACCAGGATTTGACATAGTTTGAAGCCGACTATTACTAAATACTGCCAATATGAGCACAAATTTGAATGGAAAAAATTGTGAATAACTTTCAGTTATCAAGGTTTATGTGACTCTATTTTAAATTGGGAACTTTTTTTCTTTACACAATATTGCATTTGTATTTTATTGATCCCTGAGAGCTTATATTGTCTATTGTCAGCATCAAGATGAAATCGGTCATTTTCATTTGACTTCGAAACCGCACTCTATTTAGCATTGTTTTTCAATTAACTTATTTTTACCATATACTTTTTTAATTCTTTTTCCAGGCATTCCAATAAAATATAGTCTTAGAGGATCATGAAAGGCACCCAGACCACTTCACCAGTTGTCTGGATGCAGTGGTCTTTTAGTTTTAATCCTGCAATGTAAAACATTGCTATTTAGTAGATACATACCTTCATGACAGCCATTAGAGGCGCTTCCGCTTTGAGAATAGAGTCAAGCTCAGTTCTCTCAGCTAGCTTCCAATGGGAGCGCAACACTACCACACATGAGCTTTAAGTCCCCACTGCTCCTTTGTGCGCATTGAACAGGACTGATAAATGCATCAGCGTTACTTTGTAGGAGCCAAGAAGAGGAAGGACTGGGTCCCCCTACCTCCTGTTTTGGGGGCCCTTAATCTAAATCAAGAGGATAACAGGTTTTTTAAAATTTTTTACTTAACACTAAAGTGTTCCTTTAATTGTGGTGAATTTGGCCTACGTGCCATGTATAATTCATTTGCGAGTTTAGCTCTGTTCAATGTTTAGTAAATAACCCACTAATATGCATACAATGAGAAAATGGGTAAAAATTTCAGATCGGCCTTTTTACAGTGCTTCCATGCATCCATGTATAGCAGCATTGCAAGTAATTGTGTTTCTATGGTAACTGAAACTCTATTTTTGTTGACAAGTGAAATGAATGTACTTTTTTGACACAAATTCTTGACTGCAAGTAACATCTTGCCTGCCTATTTTTTCAACTTTTAATTATATAAACCAAAACAAGAAAGCCCTGTGTTACCAAATGTGGGTCAGCTTACATAATTATAACGGTCTGCCAAAAAAGCCAAGATGTAAAAACAGCTACTTAAAGTGTGGGTGGCAAATTATCCAAATCCGAGAGGTCTATTCCAAAAGGTTCTTTATTGTCAAAATCTGTCTGTTATAACTTACATAGTTACATAGCTGTCTAGGTTAAATAAAGACTAAAGCCCATCAAGTTCAACCTTAAAAGAACGCTCCAAGGACTGTAATTATTACAGCTCGGTGTAGTGATTATGGTTCCAGGGGTGCCCTTGCAACCTCTGGTAAAAGCAGCCAAACCATTTGCTAATGGTTTCACTACTTACCTGAGGTCTGACATGCACCACACTCTGCCTCTATGGGAGCCAGAAGCTACCAGTTCTAAACAAAGCCTGGTGATATAGGGATTAGCTCATTGTCTAAGAGTGATCAGCTGATCTAGAGGGTTTAGCTCAGGAGAGCTAAAGGATATTCCGAGCAGAAGCTTAAAGTTCTAAGGACCGGAAGGGAAGAAGCAGGTTGCAGCGCATGGCAGACACCAGGTAGGAAGTAAAACCATTTACAAATGGTTTGACTACTTACACTGAAGGTGTGCCAGGTCACTCCTAGCATCATAACCATTACAGTACGCTGTAGTGGTTATAGTGTCTGGGCTGTTTTTTGTTTTTTTTTAAAGGGACACTGTAGGCACTTTAAAAACTTTATCTTACCTCTGGGTATGAAACCGGGGAATCTTACTACTCAATTCTCATACCGTAATATATTGTGACATGCGAAGCACTGTCTTGGTCGTTCATAGAGAATCATTGCATTTAATGATTCTCTATGGTATAATTTTATGCTCTATGGGGAGCATTGGATAGGTCATCATTCTGGAGGCAATCTGAGGAGGAGATCGCGGCTGCACCAATGGAGACTCAGCACTGGAGAAAAGGTTATTTGTTTTATTTTATTTTAATTTCTTTTTTTTAATTTTACATGAGAGTGGGACCTAATTGAGAAGGGGCATCAAGCTGGTAACATTACTAATACAGATAACAAATAACTTATTTAGCTACTCACAAAAGGTTATTTTTTGTGGTTATTTCAGCTGCCATTGGATTACCTGTTAGATCAGATAAATCTCAATATAGGTTTGCTAATGTGGCTAGATACAAACAATTTATCACAACCAATTTGTCCTTAATCCATTTATAATCCCATACCTACATAACAATAACCAATACTGATTATTTCAGCCAATTCAATCTCTGTGAGGAGAGTTTGATGTCTTAATTAATGAAGTCCTTTTGGTGACTCTCCGAGTGATTACCAGTGGAAGTGGCCCTAGACAGCAATGTAAACACTCTAACCTTATAAAACAAAAGGCAGTGTTTGCATTGCTGAGCCTATAAGGACAGACTTCCTACATTAAAGAGACACTATAGTCACCAGAACAACTACAGCTTAGTTACAGTCTCTTCAGTCTTTTTGCTGTAAACACTGTATTTTCATAGAAAAGGCAGTGTTTACATGACAACCTAGGGATATTCCCACTGGCCACTCCTCAGATGGCAACCAGAGGTGCTTCCTGGGGCAGTGCTGCACCCTCTGCATGGAGACACTAAACTTTCCTCATAAAGATGCATTGATTCAATACATCTGTACGAAGAGATGCTGATTGGCCAGGGCTGTGTTTGACTATTGCTGGTCCTGCCCCTGATCTGCCTCCTTGTCAATCTCAGCCAATCCAATGCTTTCCTATGGGAAAACAAGGTGATTGGTTAAGATCACCACTTCTGATGATCTTGGACAAGGAGGCAGATCAAGAGCAGAGCTAGCACCAGCAGATTGTAATAAAGGCAGGATTTTACTTTATTTACAGGACCCTAAAATGTTCCTTTAAGCTGTAGAGTGTCCTTTTAATTATGAGCATCCTTCTCGTTGCTTATTATAGTGAAATATGTTACAATTCAATCTGAATTATTTTCAAGCATTCTCACTGCTGCCTGCTTGGATCTATTGGGAAATAGCAGAGATCTATTTGGCTCAATGCCATTTCAGTTTGGTTGATAATGAATAAAATGAACAAGGAATAAAGGAAAAATTTTATCAGCTGAGGTGAAGAGAATTAAGCGGAATGAAAGTTATGACCTTATATTGGATAGCCTCCTGAGAATGCCTGTGACTATTTAATCGCTACCTTTAATACAGACTCCGTTATTGCACACCACTTGGAAAATTGCTAAACTAATAAAAATAAAGTGTGTAATTGTAAAGAGTTGAACTAATACAGAATTATATAGACCAGACCATAGATACATTGTGATTCTCAAACAGATAGTGAAATTATAGATTGAATTTGATGACACTACTCAGTGGTAAAACTGCAAATGTGGCCATAATTGTATTGTAATAAAACTTAACCCTCAGCTAAGTATATTTTCTGTACATTTAGTTTCAAATTTTACACAATCTCAAGGCCTAAATTACATTGTATATCTCTTTGAAGCTGATTTTGTTATTTTAAATATGCTGCACTAGTCTATTAACCCTTTAAATACAAACACGCACACTGCGTGTATTAAACTCTACAGCTGAAAAGGTAAACATTCAATCTATCTCGAAACCTGGTGAATACAGTATACGTTGGTATGTTTCGTAATTGTTCTGTTGCGGTGTATAGAAACACACCTCAATTTACAATATTCTAAGACCTTACTCCCAGTTCCATTTAACCTGTAGTCTTCATTTATTTTTACAGATTTTTCCTACGTTGTGTTAAGTAACAAAGAGGTAAACATGGGCAAGATATTATTGGAACTTAAGAACGTGTGAGAATCACAGAATCACAGACGGGCTAGCAAGGGGGGGGCTGTGAAATGAAGCATCAAATTATTCTTCTGAATGCTAAAATAGCAGGAGGTGTGTTTGGATATATGTATGCACAGTTCTGCGAGAGTGACGGAGAAGGCAGGAATTGTGCAAGGCGTTTGCTAACTGAGCTTTTTGTGGGTTTGTGCATGGGCTGTTGGCTGGCAATGTCAATCTTCTCCAGGCCTGGACTGGCTCAGTGGAATACTTCCCAGTGAACTGCGGTGTCCATGTTTGATAACAATCAATATATGTATGATGTTCCTGAATGTGATGGGCACTCATAGATCTTTATGAATGCTCCTTCACATTGTGCAGATCATATCGAGTTTGCCGGGATATATGATGGCACCCCTTGAAATTCCAGCAGCCTCCATCTGTCCAAGGCCACCATCACAGGGGTACAGCCAGTATACTTGTATGGGGCCCAGGTACCATCAATGTGCATATATGTAGCAAATATTGCTATATGTGTATATACAGTATCTCACAAAAGTTAGTACACACCTCACATTTTTGTAAATATTTTATTATATCTTTTCATGTGACAACACTGAAGAAATGACACTCTGCTAAAATGTGAAGTAGTAAGTGTGCAGCCTGTATAACAGTGTAAATTTGCTGTCCCCTCCAAATAACTCAACACATAGCCATTAATGTCCAAACCGTTGGCAACAAAAGTGAGTGCACCCAGTGTGTGTGTGTCCAGTGTGTGTGTGTCCAGACAAAGTCCAATCTGACTATTCGGAACACAGAGTACATTGATGGTTATCTGGTGACAGCAGTCGCCCAACTCAGAGACCATATAGACCAAGGATCAGAAAACCACTGAGACTAACGATTGATTTTACATCAGGTGAGTCGGCCTCTGATTCAGAACAAGGCACGTGGACAAATTCAGTGCACACCTCACATCACACACCAACAACCAAGTGTCTTTTTTAGACCCAGGGTTGGGTATAACCAAAGATTCGGTCCAGAATATCAGAGACACAAGAAGCAGCTGTCAGAATCTTACCTGATGGGGAGTCCGGCTCGCAGAGTTATACGCTCACCCTTGCAAAGTAGACACAGACCAGGGTGACCAGGTAAGACGCCACCTGATCTGTGAGTCTGTGCACGGGGGCTTTCCAGGAATAGTGCTCCAAGTAGCAGTACAGCAGGGATTAGCAGAAGCGTAGTCAAGGAAAGCCAAAGTCAGGGGAAGCCAGAGATCAGAGTAGTCCAGGAGGAAAGCCAAGGTCAGAAGCCGGAATCAGACAGGAAATACTGGAACGCAGATATAGCAAGACAGGAACCAAACAAGGGAACCAGAGTCAATGAACTGACACTGCCCTCAGGGAGAGGCAGTGTCTTATACCTGGCTAATTTGTGATCAGCCACAGGTGTGCTGAGATCGTTGGAGCAGCCACAGAATAACGTCCAGCCCCCAATGCTGGGTACAAGGCAAGATAGACTTCTGTCTATCTCTAGAGCTGATATGGTGGCTCAGAGGCAAAGGAGCAGCCCCAGGACTGCAAAGTACCCTGGTTCAAGTCCGTCACCGGGCACTTCTGGGGCGACTTCGTCTGGCCGTCGAGATGTCGCGGTGAGAACCATGACAGCAGCAACAGAGCAGATCAGCGTTCGCCCGGAACAAACCCACAAGGAAAGGCAAGAAGGGGAAGGCACCCTGGACAGAAAGGACGACCTCCCCACAGGTGATGGAAACTTCTCTTATTAATCTATCACAGAGAAGGCTAACATCAATTAAAACAAATTTATTATCTAAAGAACTGTCATTTGTCCCCACTATGGACTTTGATTAGGAAGTTGATCAATACCCGTTCACATGGAAATTATGTCTTACAGATCATTTTCGGTCTAACTCTGAATCCACTAACACCACTAGAGACCAACAGCTCAAACTCAGGAGTACATTTGATCCACCATCTGCCAATGCAACATTGAAAGTATTTACACAGAATTTACAAACAGACAACCGTAAGTTGATTAAGGAACAGCCTAACGTTATTGCCAATATATCAAACATGGAACGGAAAGCTTTGAATGACTTGGCTACAGACTTATCCATCACTATTCGCTCCACGGACAAAGGGGGTGCAATAGTGATCATGCAATATATGGATTACAAGAATGAAATACTGCGCTAGTTGGCGGATACTTCTACCTATCGATTCTCCTTCAAAGATTCAACAGAAGAATTCAGCAGGATTATAGCGAATACTCTCCAGAAGGTTTTAACTGAAGACCACCTATCACCCCAGGAATTTGAATACTTATTATAGACACATCCTAGATGTCCTATTCAATACACACTTCCCAAGGTTCACAAGGAACCAATACACCCACCAGGCTGCCCTATTGTTTCGGCTAATGGTGGCCTCCTAGAACCGATTGGCAAATTGCTTGATCGAATATTCAAAGCACAAGTGATGGCTCTGCCTACGTGTGCTAAAGATACAGTGATGGTGATTGAGGAACGCAGAAGTATTACTATCCCCCCTTCAGGAATCATATTGGCTGCGATTGACGTGAGCAGCTTATATCCGATTATTCCCCACACAGAAAGGATTCAGGCAATGAGAGAAGTGATGGAAAATCATCCAGAACCAATAAGTCCGTCAGTGGACTATATATTAGAATTATTGCAGCTCTGCTTAACACTGAAATTTTAAAAAATTTTAATCTGGCTATTATATTCAACAGACTGGCACTTCGATGGAGGCACCGATGGCCCCATGTATGCTAATGCTTTCATGTATAGTCATGAGAAGAAATACATTCTGAGTCAATATGATGTACAGATCTTAAAATATCTGAGATGTATAGATGATATTCTTATTATTTGGACAGGTAGTGAGGATGCACTGTGCAATGATGCTAAATCTAAATACTTTACCAACCCTGGTGAAATTTACATATCAACACAGTACCACAACCATTAAATCCTTGGATCTGGCAATATTTGTCACAGGGAACTGACTGGGTTACACACTTTATTCCAAACCCTCCGACCGCAATATTATCTCACATGCTTCAAGTTTTCACTCCAGGAAGCTCATAAAATCTCCACCCATTTCTCAATTTGTAAGGGTTCTCCGCAATAATTATGATTATTCTAGAGCAGAAGAACAAATACAGACAATGTCTAAGAAGTTTCTACAAAGAGACTAAAAAAAGTCTTGAGACATGTCTTCCAGCAGGCACAGCAATTGATCTCAGAGGAATGTCCACAAGACACTATCGGAGATCGACTTATCTTCCATGTAGCATTTCACACCCAATCGCAACAAATAACTTCTATGGTACACAGTAATTGGGATATCTTGAGAAAGTATCCCTCACTACCATCAATTTTCCACAACAACCTCATTATGAGCTACAGAAGGATAAGGAATTTACGCGATATGTTGATACATAATGACCAATACAACAGGAGAAAACACCCATCTCAAGAGCTTGCTATCAATGTTTGAGCTGTACTGCATGTAACTCCATGATAAATGGAAAGACATTCTGCCATCCCCATACGGGAAAAACATTTAACATTAGACATCGCATCACCTGCACTACAACACATGTAGTGTACCACATTTCTTGCCCGTGTTGACTTGTATACATTGGAAAAACCTCCAACGATTTAAGGGAAAGGATGCGAGGTCATCGCTCAGCGATACGTATTGCTTTGAACACTCGTTCCTCTAATAATCCAGTAGCACGCTATTTCCTAGAAGCTGGACATTCATTATTGATGTTGCGATTCATGGGAATTGATCATGTCCCACCATCCCCTAGCCTAGAGAAGGCAATAGAGATGCACTACTACTTGTTTTGTTTTCCTCTTCTTTTTTTCCCAAGGACTTTGTATCTATCTCACTAATTTAAAATGGTTTCTCCGTGGTTGTTCTCCGTGGTTCCTGTCTTGGTCTGTAGTCTGGTTTCCATCTATAGCATGTGATAGAATTATTTGATTATTTTCTCTATTTAGTTCACCATCGAATCTATTCTATCTAAACTTTCAAATCACATGGTTCATTTTGGTATGATGACTTTTTTTTAGTTGCGAGACGTCACGCTTGACATCACCAGTCTCGCTCTCACCCTTTCACCCTCCAATGACCTCTCAGCATGCATCTATAACCATTATCTTGCACTTAGCACTTTGTCTTTAGAAAAGTAATGCAGGACTGAAATGTTGATGATTTAGTGTGCTGAATAAAATCATACATTTGTACCTACTACAGACCCAAGAGTGCACTCATCTTTTATCCTATGTTATGGCTGGAGTTGGCACCGGGGCACACTAAAGACCGGGGAACTTGAGTGCTGGGATCGCGGAAATGATGTGTGTGTGTGTGTGTGTGTGTATATATATATATATATATATATATATATATATATATATATATATATCTATCTGCAGGCCCATACTGACTTCTATAAAGAAGAGGGGACCAACCGATAAAATAACACACATACATTATTGCAGTCAACACACACTGCACCCACTTTACTAATCCTTGTTTGGTTGGACATGGTGGATTTTGGGTATACTTGGGGGTGGACCATGTAGGAGGACTTGGGGGGTGAATCCTAGAGGTCCAGACCTCGAGCTGTGTAAGAAGCTCTAAAATTTAAGATGGCAGCCCTGCCTCTGTCAATCCTATATATACTATCTACACTTAGACTGTGACTTTGTTCGAACTTGCCCTCTGTGCCAAAAGTAGGTAGTCCTCCTCTAGTGTAAATAATCCTAAATTGCCCCTCATGGCTTTTTAGAGGGTCCACACTAGTGATGTTGCGAACCCGAAATTTTCGGTTCGCGAACGGCGAACGCGAACTTCCGCAAATGTTCGCGAACCGGCGAACCGCCCGAAACGCCATTGACTTCAATGGGGAGGCGAATTTTAAAACACACAGGGACTCTTTCTGGCCACAATAGGGATGGAAAAGTTGTTTCAAGGGGACTAACACCTGGACTGTGGCATGCCGGAGGGGGATCCATGGCAAAACTCCCATGGAAAATTACACAGTTGATACAGAGTCTGGTTTTAATCCATAAAGGGCAGAAATCACCTAACATTCCTAAATCACAATCAATATGGATTGACACCTGACATATGACATATTGACACCTTGACATATGGATTGACACCTGTCCTCAGAGCCCCTGACACACTGACACAGAGCAGAATAGGGACTGTTCCCCCTACATCGGGTCACTTGGCAGATATGGATTGACACCTTGTTACAAACTGCTATTTGTAACGGGCCCTTTAAATGGCAAATTGCCCTGTTTCCCTGGGTTGTGGAGAAGCCTCTTTGCCAGCCTCCTCCCGCATGACTATGGCCCCTGGGAGATTGTGAAAATGTATGCACTTTTATTTGGTGTGTATGGCCCTTTAAGACTGTCGGTGGGCATATTGGGGCTTATGGACTCTTTATGTGACTGGTGCTGGCCCTTTAAACACCTTTTTTGGGACATCAGGAAGATTGGGACACTGCCCCTTTAAGGCCGTGTCCCCAGACTTGTTGGGGACACGGCCCCTTTAAGACGGTGTCCCCTGTGTCCCCAGACCTGGTGCAAACCCTTTGTGCCTGCCTTGCTATTTCCCACTTGGTTCAGTAAATGGGAAATTATTTCAGCTGCAGAGACTAAGTCCCATTCGGCGATGGGACTTAGTCTTTTTTCAGTCCGTTTTTCAGCCTTATTTCAGCTGCAGAGACTAAGTCCCATTCGCGATGGGACTTAGTCGTTTTTTCAGCCTGAAATAGACCGACCTCACAGCCCAAATCTATGGAACTGTTTTGGGCAGGAAAATGTGCTTGCGGTCGGTCATAAAGGGACCTCCAGCTAACTTTTTAACCCCTGGATGGATTTGGCTGATTTTTGGTTATGTTTATGTTTTAAGTGTGCTGATTCCAAATATGTAATTATGAAGATGGATGTGTAGTTTTAAAGTTACAGGGTATGGCTAAAAACTGTATTTTTACTGCCTGTGTTTAATTATGTTAATCTCTTCCCAAACGTCATTTCGTTCAAAGTGGAGAGAATGTTAAAAAAATATATTTTTGTTCGGAGTGTGAGAAATGCTTTTCAGCCGCTTCTAATCTTAAGCATCATTTGAGGAGCCATACAGGAGAGAAACCTTATTTGTGGTGTGTTTAGTATTGTTCTGATCAGTTTAATACCTTCCGCGTCTCCTATCAGTGGACGTGTATATGGCAGCCATTTTAGGAACCGTACACCTGGGACCCGAGCAAGGTCACCTCGTTCAACAGGCGACAACATTTGTCCCTGGAAAACTATCCTGGACATTCTGTACAATTTGTATGGATATGGCAGTGATTTCTGTAACAGGGAGATGGAAGAAGATGCTTGGTCGGTCCTCTTAATTCAAATTTGGGGCACTGCGCGGTCAAGCTAATGTGCCACCAGATAGGAGTGGTGTGTTTAGTATTGAATTGATCAATAATACCTTCCGGCCAGCTTCCTTCAATAGTACGTACACGGATTTTTAACAGGGGAGACAAAGAAGAGGTTAACGGTCCCCACTGCAAATTGGGGCACTGC
>OW240916.1:35155561-35207655 GCA_933207985.1 Pelobates cultripes
GTGAGGGGGGGCTGTATAATAACTCATAGTGAGGGGGGGCTGTATAATAACTCATAGTGAGGGGGGAGGGGGTGGTTGTGTGATATAATAACTCATAGCTGGGGAGAGTAGTGTAAATAATACCATACAGCCCTAGCTAATATTATTGATTATGATTAATATTATTATTATAATTAATTATGATTATTATTATTATGACTGTAATATCCGCCTACCTTCTCGCACAGGGTGCGCACTTGGCTCTCGTTGAGTTGCTTGCAGTCATTGAGCTGCTCGATCCACTGGTCCAGCTCCTTAGTGAATGTCTTGTCCTCCATGTCCAGCACCTCCCGGCAGCCCCCGGGACACCGCACGCCACTACACCGCCCCTCCCCCTCCTCCTGTCACACCCTCTCACTCACCCTCTCACCCACCCTGCCCGGCCCTGCCTGCACACCGACCGACCCACCGGCACAACGCCGAGCTCTGCGCACACCGGGGGGAGGGGGGCTCGGCTGAGAGGAGGAGGAGGAGGCCGCCGCTCGGTCCTTGGCTTTCTTTCCTCCTCCTCATTCAATGTGGACCTCGCTCACTCCCCCCGCCGCTGGCTCGCTGGCTGGCTGGAAGGCGCGCACCGAAGAGGGGGAGGCTCGGGCACGCGCGCGGAGATAGCAAACAGCGCGCGGGAGGGGGAGGAGCCAGGAGTAGGAGGGAGGGGGGGGGGTTGTGCAGGCAGAAGGATTGCGCGCCCCCGTCACTCGCCGATAAACACCAGGCAACAGAGAGCGGGGGCGCGCACGCACTGTTGCTACAAATAGAGGGAGGTGGGCGAGGCATTGCGCACGCGCTCCAAGGGGGGGGGGCGCGGAGGGTTCGGCGCATGCGCGCAAGTAAAACTGCCCAGTGACGGGATGCTTTTTGGTGTTTTGTTTGTTTTTTTTTGTTTTTTTTTCATTCCGGTAACTTTATTGACAGCCAATAGCAAATGGCATTTTTGACATCTATTGCGTTGTGGTTTTTTTTTTGTTTTTTTGTGGCCTTGTGTCACAGAGCTCTGTTCTGTGGTATGGGAGGGGGAGGGGGAGGAGGAGTAGCAGGTGTGAGGGGAGCACCCTGGTGACATCATCACCAGGGATCTCCCACTAAAAAAGACATGCATGGCAAAACACCTCATACTGGAGCTCATTATAATCTATAACAATTAAATAAAATGGTGTAAAAAAAATAAGTCTGTTATTTAAACAAAAAAAATATTAAAATTTAAAATTTATCCTTTTTTACTTGAGAAAAAAATGCCTGTTATTATTATTATTTTTATTATTATTACTGGTATTATTTAAAAAAAAAAAAAAACACCCAAAGCCAAACACTGCGGAACCTACCAAACGTAGCCCAAACCCTGTCTCTAAATTACCCAAGAGGTAGCGGAAGAAGAAAAAGGTCTACTTAACCCAGGGTTAATCCCGGACGAGCCCCCAATACTGTTAAGGCAATTTTTTTTTATCCCTAGGGATCATAATGGCTGCAGTCTGTACTTCCAATCAGCTTACCATACCCACGGGCCTGGAGAATTAACTCAAAAAACAACACCACTGTGAGGTCCAAGTCAATTCTGAGTTTATTGCTATAACACATCAGATTATATACGTATTTTATCATGTCACATTGCATCACATTTGAATAATTGTCAAAGATTACAGAAAGACATGGTTCATTTATAGTTCATTACCTAAGGGCAGAGTTAGGCGAAAGTAATTATACATATTTTATGTGCTTAATATTTCATTATATATGGATAATATGTCTAAGCAATTATGAATAAACATCAAAATGTAGGGTGAACTCAAAATGGCGGTATGATTATATTATATTATCCTATCGAATACTCTTCTGTTTCTTCGTATTTTAAAACTTCACCCATACATATATGGGGCATTGCTGCATAAAGAGAATATTACACATGTATTTTTGTGGGGAAAAAAATATACCAATTTTGGCAAGCAATTTGTGGTAAAACGTTCACACGAAAAGGCTTGAAATACCCTTGGCAGTCTAGAGTTTGAGGAGATCATTTTAATTATCGGAATGGTTTAGAGCTCCAAAAGCACACGTGATCCAGCAAATCATATCTCAAAACTCCTTGTTTAAAAACCTGTGAAGTTCCAAATTTGTGTACAAATGTAAGTCGCCATATAAAAGACTGTTGGTAAAAAAAGCCAAACTCACACCAAACATTAAACAAATCCAAAGTTGCAGAATAGATATTGTTGCAAACATAAACGTGTGTATTTCTCATACCTGTTGCCAGATGTAGCAAAAAAAATAAAATAACCAGTGTTCAAATTATAACAGTCCATATTAAAACAATTTACATTATAAAAACCAGACCATCCAGCCTGTTCGGTAAAAGCAATGCAATAGTGACCTATACTACAAAAGAAATAAATGTAAACACTTATACATTGATTTAAAATAATTGGCCCTGTTACAATAACACATCAAATGAGCTCTACTACAAAATAAATAAATACTAACACTAATAAATTAATTTCAAATAATTGGTGATTTAAAAATAATTAAGTGCACTTTTCAATGTCACTCGGACTGTCTATTCCACTTGCAAGAGCTCCCATCTGGATGTCCTCTCGATGTTGATATAGGTTAAATGAAAGATGGGTAACAGTGGAATCCACCAACCAGAAAGGGAAAAAAAAGCTGATCTGGACCAAATCAGAGGGATCATTCATTGTCCATAAAATGCCGCTTGCCAGATCTATTCTCAAAAAAATTAGTTTGTTTTGTTTTGATTTTTTCTTATGGTGTCTGCTCAGCTGGCTAATTGGCCAAAGTGAACTCTTCCTCTTTACAACTGGACAATCACATAGTTGAGCTTACAGAATAAGTCCCTAAAGAATTCCATATCTATCTGGGATAATGTTCTTATTATCCATAGTGCCCTATTTTGATACCAGCTTGTAACAAGTTGATACATTATTTATTAGCAGAGAGTCATCAGTTGATTCTCTCATATCACTTTTCATAACATTTATTTGGACTATAGACCCAGGTAAAGCTACATAAATTTTTACTACACAAATTCAAAGACGGTCCCTTTGCATTTTTATAAGTACCATGTTGGAATTAGTGGCATAGGCTTCAACATGAATGTGCAGTGGTGAGCTACAGAATGAATAAATAAAGACTAGAACACTGTATTTGTTTTCTTTATTTAAAAAAAAAAAATGTGTCTCAGAAGGGATATGATAGCAAATGTAATATACATATATATTAAGTGTCAGTGCAAGCCATGCTAACCTGTTTATTAGCAGGAATGTACAACAGACAAGAGGTCATCCATTGAGACTGGAAGAAATGTTCTTTCGCTTACAGAAGAGGAAAGTAAGAACAATAAAGATGTGGAATTCTCTACTCAAAGAAACTGTAGATGTTTGTTTTAAAAAAGGCATGGATGATTGTGATGGTTCACCCTGTCCCTGGAATTGTGATCCCATTGTTTCGTTCGCCTATGGGTTCGGGACATTTCATTCACCTTCATTTTTGTATTTTATTTCATTCCCCTACTGAATGAACTACCGAACAACCGGACCACCCGTATGAGGAGTGTGCCATTCATTAATCCCTGTCACCTCATTAACACTCCTAAACTGCAAGAGTTGGAAGCGGTCGACTGGGTGGCAGTTCGAAATGCGAACACGTGGCGGCGGCCATCTTTAGCTGCGTACACAAAAAGCAGTGTTTGGTTGTCAGGTGCATGGAACCCAAAATGGACACTCGACGGCGCTGCTAAACAAACCTTCCATCAACTATCGGCTAAACGGATGGGAATTGAACAGTGTTTGGTGGGAGCAAGCTCCCGAACGAGAGACATAGACTAAACTTATGCACGAACTGTTACATTTAGTATTTGTGACTATATTGGGTATATACAAGGAGCCTCGTGTGCGGTCGGTCAAAATAAGACTTCCATGGAAATCCCGAAGCCCTGAACCAATCTGGGGGATTTTTGGATATGTTGGTAACCCAGATCGGGCTATCAGGGGATGTAACTTTTGTGGGATTTCCATGGGTTTTAGGGGTACTTTCAGGGTACTGCTGAAATGTGTGTGTTTTTTTTGCCTGAAGATAATTAATTTAGCATAGTTCCTGATCCAATTATCTCACAGGGGAGGTATTGTCTCATTTTGTATGGGAGTGTCCTGGACCTGAGAGCTAATGTAGTCGCATGTATGTTTGTACTGTAGTCTACTCTTAGGTCCAGAGGGGAGTGCCCCTTGCATGGGGATTGTCATTAAAGGCCGTGTCTGACTCCATTAAAACCAGCTGTCCCACAGCATAGAGCCTCGTCTCATGTTTGTGGGAGAAAGCTATAACAGCTGTCTCCCTTCTGCTTGGAGTGCTTAAAGGACCACTATAGTGCCAGGAAAACAAACTCATTTTCCTGGCACTATAGTGTTAATAGGTCCCCCCACCCTCTGGGTCCCCCTCCCGCCAGGATCTAGGGGTAGGAAGGGGTTAAACGCTTACCTTTCCCCAGCGCCGGGCTCCCTCTGTGCTGGGGACTCTCCTCCTTCTTCCGACGTCATCGGCTGAATGCGCATGCGGGGCAATAGCTGCGCGCGCATTCAGTCAGTCCATAGGAAAGGATTTCTCAATGCTTTCCTATGAACGCTGGCATCTTCTCACTGTGAAAATCACAGTGAGAAGTGCGGAAGTGCCTCTAGCAGCTGTCAATGAGACAGTCACTAGAGGCTGGATTAACCCATATGTAAACATAGCAGTTTCTCTTAAACTGCTATGTTTACAGCAGGCAGGGTTAACCCTAGATGGACCTGGCACCCAGACCACTTCATTAAGCTGAAGTGGTCTGGGTGCCTATAGTGGTCCTTTAATCATTAGCTCTTGTAAGAGCTATTCCTGCTCTGCTTTACAGCATCCCTCCCACTAGGGGGAAAAGAACATCTCTGGCGGCGGAACTCCTCTTCCCATCGGGGGGGCAGCCACATAGTTTTTTGGGGAAAACTGATTTTTTTTGTGTGCATTTTAGTAATGTAAACAGGTTGATGACTCGCCTGTAACATCTGGTGAACCCATTTTTTTTGTTATTTTTTTTTTTGTTGTGCTTTGTATGGTGCACAACTTGCCATAAGACATGCAATCAACAGTGTAATCATGGTCATAGCATTGTAACAGAACATATCAGTTATACAGCACATTTTATAATATAAATGATTGTGACGAGACCAACTGTGCATTGGAGGAGCCTGGTTGCCCGTCTGCTGCCTTTAGACTATGGCCCCATGTTGAAACGCTTGATTTTCCCCATGCGGAGACACAAAAGCCGGGTCATTCGGTGCTGGCCCTGCTTGAGCAGTGATACCCCAGATAGCTATGCCATGGAGCCCATTCGTATAATGAAAGACTATGGGAAAGACTTTGGCTCCATGGCAATTGAACTGTATGTGTGTGCTCTGAGCGCCATTCAGTTATAATGTGCGCTCAGATCTGAGCTATCTGGGGATATGTTGAATGTACCTGTTTTGTGCAATGGCTACACAGTTATATGTTTTTATGTGTTTTATTGTCTTTTGCTGCCATGTGTTCAATGGAGTTTTGCCTCTGTCCTTGGAGATAATTGGATTACTTCCCAATTATCTCCAGGATAGAAGACTCTGTGGAACTGGTTTTGGGCAGAAAAGCCATGCTTCCTTTGGTTACAAAGGATTACGATCTATCTTTTGAACCCCTGGACCAATTTGGATGATTTTGACATATGTTTGTATTTGGAGTATGCTGATTCTGAAAATGTAAGTTTTATGTGAATGTGATACTTTTCAAGTTATGAATAATGTGGAAAAATTGTATTTCTCTGCTTGTGATAATTACATTACCCATTGTGTAAGGTAATTGTATCACAGGCAGAGGGGAGGATTTTATGTGGGAGTGTCTGAGTGTATTGTATGTGTTTATTGGTTGTGCTCCAAAACTCTGTGGGTGGTACTAAGGTGTATATAAGAACAATAAACCCACAGCTCTGTCTGACCACTGCTTGACCCTCAACACGGAGCCTTGTCTCGTATTTGGGGGGATTTACTGAATGCTGATAGAGACTGATTGCTAGGAGTGTAAGCCGCTTGGGTGCTTTTCCTATTCGTCTGCTAGCAGCTATTCGTATGGTTCCAGTTCGTGAGTTTTGAGTGCTATATTGTATGCCATTCGGGAGTTTGGAGCATTCCCTTACATGCGGTTCGGGAGTTTGGTGTTCTACAGTAGCTGTAGATCTACTAAACGGCGGTTTAACCCTTTTATGCCTGGGGGTGCCGTTACAATGATAATCTCATTTGAACAGTACAGAAGGGTTAGTCGACCGTCTTCAAAGGGTGTTTAAAGCCTGAGGTCCTCTGGGTTATGGGGGGGAGGGAGGTGGACACTGGTGGTAACTATGACATATCTGCTATGGTCCTATCTGCTTTCTCGTTCTCGGTCTGCTGTCATTGACAATTATTTATATTAATGTTAAAAGTGGTTGCTGTCAGCCTGTGTCATGCAGTGTCTACCTGTTGGGGGAAGCTGCTGGTCATGTTAAGCATGGTAGATGGGTGGGAGAGGGGTATACAACTCTTCAGAACTACTGTAGCTACAAC
Organism: Pelobates cultripes; assembly: GCA_933207985.1. NCBI lineage: Eukaryota > Metazoa > Chordata > Amphibia > Anura > Pelobatidae > Pelobates > Pelobates cultripes. The sequence goes on from OW240916.1 coordinate 35,162,203, forward strand.
TGACAGATGGTGAACCCATTTTTTGATGCATCCAGACAACAGGTTGATAGCCGCTCAGACCATGATGAAATCTGTGGCATATGTCCGAGGCTTTAAAGAAAACAAGACCTCCCAATCCACCTTGAAGAACTGGAAGGACGTGCAACTACCATCAAATCTCTCAGGCATGATAACGAATGGCTGAGAATAAGCAGGTTCAGGGGCTGGGCGTACTATGCCTTTAAGGATCATGACTTCTCGCTGCAACTCCGAAACAGTCTGGGCCAGGCTGGACACTTGCTGGGTAAGCTGCTTGCACATTTCTGCGGACTCCATGATGATCAAGTGTTTATGTCAGAGTCTTACCTGAGATGGGAGTCTTTAGCGCAGATATGTATGCTCACCCTTGCAGATAGACACAGTCCAAGGTGACCAGATAAGAAGCCACCTGGACTGTGAATCTGTGCGTGGGGGCTGTGCAGGAAAGGATTCCAATGCAGTACCAACAAGGACATAAACAGCAGGATAGTCAAGGGATAGTCGAAGTCAAAGGATGCCAGAGGTCAGGATTACCAAAGTGTAGCCAAAGTCAAGGGATGCCAGAGGTCAGGATTACCAAAGTCAGAAGCTGGGGTCAATATGTAGTAGAAGATCAAGAGACTGGAACACAGGGACTGAACACACACAACACGATCAAAGACTTTATAAAGTTCCCAGGGCGAGGCTGTTTTTATATACCCTGCTGATGACTGATCAGAGTCAGGTGAAGCACGGCAATAGATAAAGTCCAGCCCCCAGTGCTTCAGACAAGCCAGGATGAACAGGACTAGAATAATTCCATGACAGAACACAACCCATCAGATGGGCAAGTGGCGGGTCTATTCGCTGCAGACACACAGAAAAGGGGAAACAATGCAACACGAAAAGAGGTTAGCACCATGGTATCCCAGAAAAGGCGGTCCCCATGCACCACATTGTTTATGCTCCATCTCTTGCGGGGGGGAAACTATTACTCCGCAAATGGTTGTGTACGACCTCTGCGCAGGTCACGTATTGTGTTCAGCTAAAGTTTACGACTTCACTCAAAAACTACAGGCACAATAAAGATGTATTTAATACAAAAAGATATAACAGAAATAAAAACAAAACAAAAAAAGGTTAGAAACAAAACCAATCTCTATCTGTTTTTCCATAACGTGCGCACTGTCTGAGCCATATCCCCTGCGTGGGAGAACTGTTTATTGTGATGATGTCAATAAAAACGGATTTAACACGGCTCTCAGAGGGCAATGTGTAATAAAATGTGGCAAAAAGGACATTATATTTTTTATATTATATAGTGCCTATTATGTTTTAAAGTCTTGTTAAGAATCTGGAGGATTCTTTGGAACATATACTTTACAAGGGAAGGGTAATTTTCCCTCTCTCTGGGTGTAACATTGATACTGAGGTGGCTTAAAGGATCAATCTGGGCATTAACATGTCCTGGGAGCTGAGGACCGTAATACGTAAACTCCTAAAGTAAGAGTAACAAACAGTAAGGATAGTCTGAATTACTGGTCCTTAGAGTGGCCAGATTTAACAGTAAGAACAGTCAGAGAACAAGCTCAATAGCAGGAGAAAACAGGATAAATGTAATAGACAGGCCAAAAGGTCAGGAGCACAAAGATCAGAATAATTCAGTAAGAAGTCGCGTCAATAATGGCGCAGGAATGAGACGCATCAATAATGGCTCAGGAATGATGTGACTCTACATGAACACTTGGGTTTCTTCAATAATGATGCCAGGGTGATGCGTCCCTGAACCAAAATAAATAATAATGTGGTTACACAGTGCTGCGTCAGAAATAATGTCACATTGTGGGAGATGGTCCTAGCATGCATGACACAACATAACAAAGTGTGTTTGATATGGTTTTGGCCTCATATCTATGATTTGGTTTTCTCCGTGTTCAAATGTCTATAGTTTTGTTACTCAGCTCAGCCAATGAGAGATCAGTGTGAACTGAGCTGCTCACTTAACTCTTCATCCACAGCCAGTCACCATCCTCTTATTCTCTGCGTGGTGTTTCAAAGCTGTACTGTGAAAAAAGGGATAATGGGACAAATAATTAGAGGACAGTGATTCAGTATATGGGACGGAGTAATGTCAGCAGTTCAGCTCACAATGACCACTCATGATCTGAGCTGAGCATGTACTCAGAATTCATCTACTCAAGAAATTGCTTTGTGAAAAGAGGGAGCATAGCTAAAGGTACAGAATTATGCTGGAGAAAGTTGCAAAACCTTTTCCTTCTTTTAGCAAAACTAATGAGAGTTGACCATAAAGAAAAACGTAGCATGAATATGAGGCCATAATATATCAAATGCCCTTAAGTTATGTTTGTCCCGGAGTATGATCGCAGTGTCCTTTTAAGAGGTATGCATTTTCTATATTTTTTTGCTTGTTTGTTTGTTTTTGTTTAAACCTGCAAAATATGTAGATACTATTTGAATGATCTGCATAAATCAGAGCTTGCTTTTGAAGTACATACACCCTACCTGGAGGGAAAGGTACTCTATAAATAACATGCACTAGTGAGGTTTTGGGCAGTGGCTAGATTTCATGTCTACATTGATTGCAACAGTGATTGACAATATTGGATAAGATTTGTATTTGGTTCAGGAGTACCACCATGCCAATTTAATGGAAAATTTGATAAACTTGAGAAGTGATACATTAAGTATTTGAAAACAAAGAATACATGAAATAACCAATACCCATAACGTGCCTAAACCTACTTTCTTACACAGACAAGTGTATACAACAGGAAAAGTCTCCACTAATCATAGGCTTTCCATTCTAGTCTATGCTTCAGTTTGTTTTTTTCCTATCTCATGTTCTCTTGTCCAGCAGGAGTTTACGGAATAAATAGCTCATTGCCAACTGGATAGGATGAGTGTAACTGTTCAATAAGGTGACAGTCCCCATATCATAGCTTCAATCAGTTTATATACAGCAGTGTCCATTTTGTCAACAAACAATTTTAGTCAGATTTTAGGCGACTAACATTTTTGAGATTAAGTCGACTAAAACCGGACTAAAACTAACACAATTTAGATTACAAAAATACGAGTAAAATTAAAATGGCTTTTTAGTAAAAAGACTATGACTAAAACTAAATCGAAATTTGCCGCCAAAATTAACACTGCACAGAGGGGCTGTGGAAGGGGCAAAAGAGACAGACCAGGGTTTGGGAGAGAGACACCCAGAGGGGCTGGGAGGACACAAAGAGACACAAAGGATCTGGGGAAGGGGCAAAAGAGACACATAGAGGCTTCAATTAAACCCATTAGATTTCTAGTTGTGTCGAAAAAACTAAAAAAAACTTAAACAATTCAGATGACTAAAATACGACTAAAACTAAAATGGCTTTTTAGTCAAAAGACTATGACTAAAACTAAATTGAAATTTCCTGCCAAAATTCACACTGGTATACAGCCCAGTTCGTAGGTTTGTGGCTCAAGCTATAAGCTTTGATCTGCCAGGCAGCTGACTGCACGTGACCACAGCCTTCGCTTTTCTCAGGGGAAGAGAGAGATGTTTATCCTAGTTATGCAGCTCTGTATGCACAGGTTGAGTCAAGTTTAAAATATAACGCTTTATTGTAAATTATGTAAAAAAAAAAAAAAATGGCATTTAATGTTATAATGTAGCATACATAATCCAGAGTATCAGTCGTAACATGCAAAAAATATTCTATATTAGCAGCCAAAATAGTATAACAACACAAGTTTTCCCATTTCATTATCTGACGTTCACAGAGGATCTTACAAATATGGTCAAAAACAGTATTATTCACCTGGTAACAGGTTAAGGGTAGACAATCCCAACATTTTGGTTTCCCAAACCTGCCTACAGATGCCTGTCCTATAGGGGGCACTTGTTTTCAGCACTTATAATGAGCGTTTTTTGGAGATTAAGTTGCCTGATGGGGAGAGATAAGTACTCAGAGTCCTGGGCTGTGTTCTCTGAAGTCTGTCCGGTCAGCCTCCTATACTTGATAACAGAGCTACAGAAACAGATATAGTAATTACATCATAAAAAAAAAAGAAACGATAATATAAGAAAATTTAAAATATCAAGAAATAAAAATGGAAAAGAAGAAGTTAAAAATAGAAAGCAATAAACAATATAAACTTATACAGTTGTGTCAGAATGCCCCAAGGAAGGGTTACCTTAGCAGAGTGATGTCATGATCCTATCTTAAATTGACACAGGTTATTTTACAAGGACACTATAGGCACCCAGACCACTTCAGCTCATTGAAGTGGTGTGGGTGCAACTTAATTATTGCAGTCCTCTAAACTGCAATGTTTTACTTTGCAAGGTTAACTCCACCTAGTGGCTGTCTTATACTTGTGGGGTGTTCCCGGTATGCAGTGGTTAGTACCTACCAAAAGTGGTGCAAAGTAGACCAACAGGTGGACCACGTCAAGCTAATGGGCACCCAATGCTCACTGATGTACATGGGAAGTGTAGGCTACTTAAGCTCAAACTGCTTAAAAACGTAATGCTGCCCATAAGAGAAAAGTATCAGAACACACAGTGTATCACAGTTTGCTGTAAATGGGGATGCATAGTTGCAGACCTGTCAGAATGCCCATGATGACCCCTGTCCATCATTGAAAGCACCTTCAACGGGCACGGGCATGTCCGAACTTGACAACAGAGCAATGGAAGAAGGTTGCCTGTTCTGATTAATCATGTTTTCTTTTAGATCAGGCGGGTGGCCAGGTGCATGTGTGTTTTTTACCTGGGGAAGAAATGTCAGCATGATGCACTATGGGAGGACAGCAGACTAGTGGAGGAAGTACTTTACTCTAGGCAATGTTCAGCTGGGAAACATTGGGTACTGGCAATTCATGTGGATGTTACTTTGACACGTACCACCTACCTAGAGATTGTTGCAGACCATGTACACCCCTTTATGGCAATGGTATTCCCTGATGGTAGTGGTTCTGCACAAAAATTGTTCTGGAATAGTTTAAAGGACATGAAACAAGTTCTGTCTTGGCCTCCAAATTCCCCAAAATCTCAATCCTATAACAAATCAAATCCATGGCGGCCCCACCTCGCAACTTGCAGGATTTAAAGGATCTGTTGCTGGTATCTTGGTACCAGATACCACAGGACACGTTCAGAGGTATTGTGGAGTCCATGCCTCCACTGATCAGAGCTGTTTTGGAAACATGATGGGGACCTACACGATATTAGGCAGGTAGTTTTAATGATGTGGCTGATCAGTGCATAAGCCATTGCTCCTGCATTACCTCGTTGTTTGATTGTTGTTTGATTATTGAGTCCCCTTGGCTTGCCTTGCTGTAACCTCATTGCCTTGCAGCCTTAGTTTGAGTGGGCCCAAAGCAGCCCATATGGTAAAGTGATCCATCAATAGCCTCAGAACTTGGTTCATGTTCCTGACTACTTTCCTGGATTGTCCTTATGCTTCATAGCTCCTGACCCTGACTCTTGACTAAAATCTCGGATCACCCCTTTATGCCTGCTGCCCTCCAGACTTCAGACCTCAGCATTTGTTACCTGACTCTTATCTCAGATTATCTCTGTTCTTCGTTCCAACTCTTAAATCATGACTCGGATCATCCAATCAACCATTGACATATTTTTATGGAACTCTATTTTCAACTCATGGTAGACTGCTTTATTCTTTTAACCACTCACTCTGAAAAGCTCTCTCACTCACAAACTGTCTCAATCATTCTTCCACATTACTAGGGCTGCCCAGGTGCTATAGAACTCTATTCCCTGCTCTGTTACACTCTCACCTTGTCTCAGTTCCTTCATAAAGATCATTGAATACTCACTTGTTTAGGAAAGCATATCAATTAAGATGACACAAAACTCTGTAAAGTAATACAATGTGAGGAAGACATTACTTTGCTGCAGAGGTATTTAGATAGACTGGGGAACTAGGCACTCAAATGGCAGATGAAATATAATGTTAACAAATGCAAAGTTTTGCACTTTGGCGTAAAGAATGCACAAGCAACGTATTCCCTTAAAGGACCACTATAGTTCCAGGAAAACAAACTCGTTTTCCCGGCACTATAGTGTTTATAGGTCCCCCCCACCCTCAGGGTCCCACTCCCGCCAGGCTGAAGGGGGAGGAAGGCGTTAAATTCTTACCTTTCTCCAGCGCCGGGCTCCCTCGGCGCTGGGGAACTCTCCTAACTCTTCCGACATTATCCACCGAATACACATGCGCGGCAAGAGCCACGCACGCATTCAATCAGTCCATAGGAAAGCATTTCTCAATGTTTTCCTATGGAACGTCAGCGTCTTCTCACTGTGATTTTCACAGTGAGAAGCAGGGAAACGCCTCTAGCAGCTGTCAATATGTTGTGCAATTTTGGGCACCTGTTCTAAAGAAGGATATTATGGCACTAGAAAAAGTGCAGAGGTGGGTTACAAAATTAATAAAAGAAATGGAACATATCAGCTATGATGAAAGGTTAACAAATTTAAACCTCTTTAGTTTAGAAAAATGTCGCCTGAGAGGGGATATAATAACATTATACAAATATATTAGGGGCCAATACAAACCATTGTGTGGAAATCTATTCACAAACCGGACTTTATATAGGACACGAGGTCATGCGTTTAGACTGAAAGAAAGAAGATTTCGTCTAAGGCAAATCATAGGTTTTTTTTACTGTAAGAACAATAAGGATGTGGAATTCTCTGCCTGAAGAAGTGGTTTTATCGGAGTCCATACAGATGTTCAAACAGCTACTAGATGCATACTTGCAAAAACAGAATATTCAAGGATATAATTTTTCAATGTAGGGTAATAACTGCTTGATGCAAGGATAAATCTGACTGCCATTCTGGGGTGAAGAAGGATTTTTTTCCTAGCTTGTTGCAAAATGCAAAGTGCTTCAAACTGGGTTTTTTTTGCCTTCTTTTGGATCAAAAGCGAAAAACAAATGTGAGGAAGGCTGAACTTGATGGACGCAAGTCTCTTTTCAGATATGTAACTAAATTAAACTGTTAATAGCTTTACCTCCCCATGCCTTGGTAACCCAACCTTGGTATCCTCTCTGGCAACTGTATCATCCAAAAAACTATTCTAGTAACCTACTTTTTCCCATATATGAGATACATCCTACCCTTACCTCTTGTGTCACTTTACCCCACTCCCTCTAAAATGTAAACTGGTTTGAGCAGGGTCCTCAACACTCTCTGTTCCTGTGTGTCCAGCTCATCTTTTTGCAAATACTTGTCCGTTAGTCCACCTAGAGCTGTAGAGTTTGTTGGTGTTTTCTAAAAAAATACTAGTAATGATAATAATTGTTGTTCTTCCTGTTTAAGTCTGCCGATTACCAAAACTTCTCTGCTGCCTGTTATGTCTACTGGATAAAGCAAGCAGCTCACAGTTACTCATCTATGGAACGTCCACACTGCTCAGTCCTCCCCCACGCAAACTCCTATTTATTGCTTTACACGTTAGGGTGTAGTAGGTCTCCTAGCTGTCTGCCGAAATGTTATCTATTTCCAAACTAAATAGAATTGTTATAAGAAGTTTCTATCTTAATGTGCTAATTACTTCGTTGTCAAAAGAGTTTATATATGTTGTATACATTGCAAATCCCTGGCATTATTGTTCTGTTAAATTCTAAGTTTCTATTACCAAGTCAAAGTCATTGTGCATGGGCTCAAGTGTCTTAGTCTATGCAAAGAGTGATAGAGCAAGGTCATTTTATTTACTGTTTAAACTATTGTCTCCTCTAATTATTGCACACTATTACACCATCACTGCCAGGAATTATGGGAAGTATTGAGACCACACAGGGAAAACCCTAGTACAATGTGTTCACAGGGCACATACTGGAAAAATAAATAAATAAAGTCATCTAAACAAAGGAAACAATGCAAAGGCAAGTCTATGTCCTCACTAAAGCCCTTAAAGTGTATAAAAGTCCAAAGTAAGTAATTCTCTTTAACAAGGATGAAAATAAACATAAGGATGAGGCAAGTAATCATGTAAAGCAATGCTGTAGGAGTATCCAAAAAATAAATGGAGAACCAACCAAGGTTAATAAAGTCAATCCATGACAACCTCCAACCAAGGGCATAATCTCAATCAACCACCACATCCAGATCTGTATATAATTAACAGAGGTCATCAATGCATTCTGTGTACTGGCAGGTTGTAAAAAACTGGGACGTTCAATGGGGCAGGACATCGTAATGTCACTACAAAGAAAAAAACAGAGTTTAAAAACAAATAGAGCCAGTAAAAACAATAGGGTTCACACTGCAGCAGAAGAATGTTTACAATGAATCTTCTGCTCCCACCAACAGCATGAAGAGTCGTAAGAAATTAAATTAGAAAACAAGGAATGAGAGAGAGGGAAGACAGATTACTAGAAGGACATTAAGTCCCCTGGGGTATAAAGTATCCAGCTCATAAATTCAAGGAGTTTTTAGTTTTTTTTTCAATTTGACAATTTTTATTGTTTTCAACTTGGGGTACAGAAAAAAAAAAGGGGGAGGGGAAAAATAAAATCTTTTCGTTCCATGTTATACAATTGATTGATTGTCTGACCCGCATGTACCTCGTCACTCGGCGCCTGCTCGCCAGGGTACAGAATGGAGAGGGGTAGGGATGGTGCCGGTACTTTTTGCCCTTTAACCCAAGGGTTGCCATTTTTTCTTGTTTACAACAGACCTTTGTTGTTTCCACTTGTCGAGTTTCTCGAATCCTATGAGCCCCAGTGATCCCCTCTATCCCTTTCCGTTTATTCCTGTTCTCCCCTTAGTGTGTTTGGACATGCTTAGTGTGGCGCCTGTCGGTTCTCCCTTGTGTTTCCCTTTGTCCCGACCCTTAGCTTACTCCCTTAGATCTGTTGCCCTCCTTCATATTTCACTGTGTGGCCTTTTCCGTGTACGCCCTCCACCTCTCTCCTGCTTGACCTGTGTGTTTCAGTGGTCTTATGTGTTTATCTGCCATCGTCTCGTATTTCCAGTTTATCCCCTTAAGGACCAAACTTCTGAAATAAAAGGTAATCCTGACATGTCAGACATGTCATGTGTCCTTAAAGGGTTAAGGACATTTGGTCCGTTAAGGCTTCTCTTGTGGGTACCTGAGTTGATTTCCATGCTCTGGCTATGAGCGTTACTGCTGAGATCTGCAGATGGAATATCAAGCGTTCTTCTGTTTTGATCAGAGTGCGTGGTAGCATGAACAGTATGCTTTGTTCTATGGTTAGGGACCATGGTCTACCCAGTAGATCTGTCGCTATGGCCCCCACCAGTGCCCAGTAGGTCTTGAGCTGTGTACATGACCACCAAACGTGCCCCATGGACCCCCCGACACTCCCACATCTCTAGCACACATTGGGGTGGTTTGGATATATCCTGGCCAATTTCTCTGGCACCATGTACCACCTGTATTGCAACTTCCTGAACATCTCGAGGTGTGTCGTGCAGCGTTTGTTACCTTTGTGTATTGTGAATGCCCTGTGCCATTGGTCCTTGTCTATGTCATGCCCCAGTTCTTTGTGCCATGCTAATTGGAATGCCATGTCTGTTTCTATCTTGTCTTCTATGAGTGCCTTGTATATGGCTGTGAGTATTTTTTGGGGGGGCTTATTTGTTAGGCATAGTTGTTCTAGTGTTTGGTCGTGTGGTGCCGTCCCAGTCTGTAATTTTACTCCTGTAAGCAGTGATTTTAGCTGTAAATATGAGAACATAGCTCTCATGGGGATGTCATACCGTGTTCGGAGTTCTGGAAAAGGCATTAGCCTGTCTTCCTTATATAGGTGTTTAATTTTGGTGCAGCCGGCTGCCGCCCATTGTTTGGAGTCAAATGTCTGGATCCCTATTGTTATGCATGAAATTGGGGCATCCCCTGAGAGTCCTTCCAACTCCCCACTTTTTATTCGGAAAACATTCCATGTTTTAAGTGTCTGTTGTGTGGTCTTTATGGGTTGCATGTGCTTGGGGCGGAGTTACCTTGGGATCCAAAATAAGTCCCCTAGGGATTGTCTGTTTATCCAGTGAGCCTCTATCTGGGTCCATTGTGGTGTCTCTCCCCCCGCCGCTGCCACTTTGATCGGTGATAGTTGGGCTGCTCTGTAGTATGTCCGTACATTTGGTAATCCCAGTCCCCCTTTTGTGGTTGGCCTTTGTAAGAGTGTGGCAGCTGCCCTTGGCCTTTTATTGGCCCATACGAAGCAAACTAGTAATTTTTGGAAGGAGGTTAAGTAGGAGTTTTGGAGCGCTATGGGCAGGGTGCGCAGCAGATATTGGAGCTTTGGGAGCAGCATCATCTTGATCGCTGCCATCCTTCCCACCCATGACAGGTACTTCCCCTCCCAAGACTCCAGAGTGGTGGCCACGTCTTTCTTTAGTCTGTTGTAATTTAGATCTAGTACCTTTTCTGTGTGGGGTGGGATGTGTATTCCTAGATACGTCAAGTGGTCTTTCCTCCAGTCGAAAGGGAAGGCGTCTTTAAGTCTGCTGAGGGTGTCCCCCGGTATTCCCAACCCCATAGCTTGTGTCTTTGTGATGTTTAATTTGTAATATGAGTGTTTCCCGTATTCCGTAATAGTGGCCATCAGGTTAGGGAGGGATAAGTGCAGCTGTGCCAGGGTAAGGAGGATGTCGTCTGCGAATAGGCTTGCCTTGTATTCCCTGTCTCTTATTTTCACCCCAAGTATTGAAAAGTGTTGTCTAATTGCTTCCGCCAATGGCCTGTTTGTGTATGGCTTGTGTGATTGTCATGATACGCTTCTTTAGGTCTTGGAATGGGGATTGTTGGTTTTGTGAGTTTAGGTCCTGTAGCTCCCTCTGCCATTCTCGCATTTGCGCTTGTGATTGCCGTTTTAAGAATGATGCCCTTTTTATCATTAGCCCCCTGATCACCGATTTATGTGCCTGCCATATTGAGTTCTGGGATATGTCCTCTGTTTTGTTCTCCGTGAAGTAGTGAGTGAGCTCTGTTTCTACTTCTTTCGTGAAAGTTGTGTTTGCGAGTAGGGAGGCGTTCAGTCTCCAGGGGCTCTTGTGTGTGGAGTCATACATGTCAATATCGCCACCACTGGATCATGGTCTGACCAAATGATTTGTTCTATGGAACATTCTCTAACCTGCTCCAGGTGTTGGCCTGTTATTAGTATGCCGTCTATTGCGAGTAGGTATTGTGTACCGTAGACAGGAATGTGTAATCCCTCTCTCCTGCATGTAGTGCTCGCCACACATCATAGTAGTCATAGGCGTGCGCAGCCTATTGCCTTAGGGTGTGCACCCTAAAGCACAAGCACACGCCGCATATATATATATATATATATATATATATATATGTGTGTGTATATATATATATATATACATATATACACACATATATACACACATACACACACTGCTGTGTGTGTGTGTGTGCTGTGTGAGGGTGCTGTTAGAGTGATGTGTGTGTGACGATGCTGGTAGTGTGCTATGTGGGTGAGGGTGTTTGTGTGTGCGTGCTTGTGAGGGTGCTGTTAAAGTACTGTGTGTGAGGTGCTGTTTGTGTGTGAGGGTACTGGTAGTGTGCTGTGTGTGTGTTTGTTAGGGTCCTGTTTGTGTTTGTGAGGGTACTGTTAGTGTGCTGTGTGTGTGTGAGGGTGCTGTTTGTGTGCTGTGTGTGAGGGTGCTGTGTGTGAGGGTGCTGTGTGTGTTTGTGAGGGTGCTGTATGTGTGTGTGGGTGCTGTATGTGTGTGGGTGCTGTATGTGTGTGGGTGCTGTGTATGTCTGTGGGTGCTGTGTCTGTGGGTGCTGTGTATGTCTGTGGGTGCTGTGTATGGGTGCTGTATGTGTGTGGGTGCTGTGCTGTGTATGTCTGTGGGTGCTGTGTATGGGTGCTGTATGTGTGTGGGTGCTGTGTATGTGTGTGGGTGCTGTGTATGTCTGTGGGTGCTGTGTATGTCTGTGGGTTCTGTGTATGTCTGTGGGTTCTGTGTATGTCTGTGGGTGCTGTGTATGTCTGTGGGTGCTGGATGTCTGTGGGTTCTGTGTATGTCTGTGGGTGCTGTGTATGTCTGTGGGTGCTGAATGTGTGTGGGTGCTGAATGTGTGTGGGTGCTGTGTATGTCTGTGGGTGCTGAATGTGTGTGGGTGCTGTGTATGTCTGTGGGTGCTGAATGTGTGGGTGCTGTGTATGTCTGTGGGTGCTGAATGTGTGTGGGTGCTGAATGTGTGTGGGTGCTGTGTATGTCTGTGGGTGCTGAATGTGTGTGGGTGCTGAATGTGTGTGGGTGCTGTGTATGTCTGTGGGTGCTAAATGTCTGTGGGTGCTGAATGTGTGTGGATGCTGTGTATGTCTGTGGGTGCTGTGTATGTCTGGGTGCTGAATGTGTGTGGGTGCTGTATGTCTGTGGGTGCTGTGTATGTCTGTGGGTGCTGTGTATGTCTGTGGGTGCTGAATGTGTGTGTGTGCTGAATGTGTGTTGTATGTCTGTGGGTGGGTGATTGTGGGGGGTGGAGGTGGGGGTACATTATTTGCTATCCCCCCTCCCTTCTTACCTTTTGTAGGGAGGGGGGATAGTGCTGCTGCTTCCTTCCCTGGTGGTCCAGTGGAGGAGGGGAAACTTGCTGCTGTGATCCCTGGTGGTCCAGTGGAGAGTGAACTCTAACCCCTGTGGGGCTAGAGTTCACTCTCGCGAGATTTGAGCGTTGCCGTGGCAACGCTCATATCTCTCGAGAGGAACCCGGCGGAGCTGCCGGCAATAGCTCCGCCGGGTCCTCTCCTGCCTCCCTCCCTGCATGTGGGTCAGTGGGGAGGGAGGCTGAGAGCAGAGCCGGCGCTCGGATAGCGCCGGCTCTGCATGAGCCGACAGGGGAGATCCTGAGATCTCCCCTGCCGGTCTCAATATGCATAGGCGTGCCGCGGGATTAGGGTGTGCCCAGGCACACCCGGCACACCCCGTGCGCACGCCTATGATAGTAGTGATGCTCATGGAGCAGCTTCTGCAATGCCCATCCCTGCCTCTTAAGCGGTCTCATTCTGGTGGCCGTGTGTGGTTACCCCTATCCCCTTTTGCATGGTGGATAGTTTAAGTACCTTATGTAGAAAATTCCTTTGTTCCTTATTAGGGACATAAATGCTTGTAATTGTGTATATAACGTCATTAAAAGTCCCCACCACTATGACGTACCTTCCCTCTGTGTCGCTTGGGGTTGTGTCTGTGGTGATGGCAGGCCCAAGTCTCTCAGGGCGTGTATGCCGGCCTCTGGGGTTGTGATAGCTGTGATTTTGCCTTTCTTGTGTGACTAGCAGCTTGACCGGGAATTCCCATCTGTATAGCTTCTTGTGTTGTCTCAGTTGCTCTGTGATACTTGCGAAGGTTTTCCTTTTCTTCAGTGTTGTTGCTAAAATGTCTGCATATATTGTTACTCCCTGATATGTTGTTGGGAGATTTGGGAGCTGTCTGCTTGCTCTCATTATATCTTCTTTAACGTGAAAGTAATGGAGCCTCACCAGTATGTCACGGGGTGCTTCCGTCGTTAGGAATCTTGGCTTGAGGACCCTGTGGTAGCGGTCCAGCAACAGCATGTCTTGCTGTAGGTCTGGGGTGAGGTGTTTAAACAGACCTTGTAAGTATTCGTGCAGATCCGCTGTGCTCACTGATTCTGCCACCCCTCTCAGTCTTAAATTGTTGCACCTGGAGCGGTCTTCCATATCAGCCAGCTTATTTTCTAAAGGTTCCATTTTATCATGCATTCCGTCTACTTCAGCTCTCATGTCGTTATATGCCTCTGCTTGGTCCGCCATTTTGTCTTCCAGTGTTCATGTGCGCGCTTCCAGATCTCTAATTTCGGCTTTGATTTCATTCAGGGATGCATGAAGTGTGTGTTGCAGCTCCTTGGTTTTGCACCCCTCCCTGTCACAGGTGCCTCATTTCAGGACCCTATTTAGCCTTGACTTGCAGAGAGTCCCAGTAAGGAAGTATTTCCCAAGTAAGTGGATTAATCTCATAAGGGCAAGCATTAGGCTGCTAGAGTAGGACCTGCCAAGAATGGGGTACATTGACCTTGTGGCAGGCTTATGCAATATATGATCATATAATGCAACTAAACCCCCGTTATTTTTTGCCTAGGTGAGGTGTTTTTAAATAAAACTATTACAATCTCTAAGATTTTGAAAGCATTGTTTAGTGAATAAGCGAGTGCGCTGGATTCTGTATTTTGTGTGTGTGTATATATATATATATATATATATATATATATAAATGCCCTTGCAGGCCCCTGAAAACTGGTTGGATATATAGTGAAGAGGGGACCCAGCAAATGCCATCTTTAGCCTCCACCAGGTCCTCTCCAACTCTTGCGAGCCTGGCTCTCAGAGTGTTGCTGCAGGTTACCACAACAACGCTCCAGGCAGCACTTGTGGGTGGGCCCAGACTTTGAGATGTATAAGGGGCCCCTACACATCAATAGATGCCTCTATTCTTCTCGAGTTTCAGTAATAGCCAGTAGTTCTTTACATCATACGTTACATTTTATGATCTGTTGGTAGTGTGAGAAGAAATGTCCCGATAGACATTCGCAGGAGCAGACGACCAGCTAATTCAACAGTAATGTTTGTGTTACCAAGGAGACCCCAAAACATCAGGACGAGACTCCAGCCCTGAAGATAAGAGCCTGTTTCAACAGCAAAAGTTCTCCCTGATGGTAACAACTGATGATTTATGGTAGTAAGAAATGAAATACGTCTCATAACACCACCAGCTTTGAGAGTCTTGGAGTGCTAGAATGTGAATTGAATGATTAGTCCGTAAAAGTGAAACCTGAATTGTCATTCTGCCACTGATGTTTTTATGGACATCTAAGATGTGTATGAAGGCCAAATCATGTCAAACTAACAAAAAGCGTTTCTTAGATATTAGTACTAAAACTCTGTTGTTTTACATTTACTGTATTATTTATACACTGATGCTTAGGATAGTGCACAGTTACCATTTTGATTTGCTTGTGTATTTATATATTTTTTGTTTTTCTATATTGGTGTCAAATAGTGTAGTCTATGCAGCTGCCTGAGAGTTTGAGGGCATGAATAATATAATGTTTGCCACATACAGAGTGCCGCTTAATTTCCTATTAAATATACAGAAAAAAGTACTCTTTTATCACAGTATGGCCGTTTGGTTTCCCATATTTCTAAACTAGATTGGTGTTTTGAAACAGTTTACTTTTTGCGTGGGGGCTGATCCCTTTTTAAGGATTATTGTGATAACTTTTAGGAATTCAAAGCGAATTTTAAATCCATAGCCAAATTACAGAAACTGGAAACTATTTAATGCACATTGAATTCATTTAGAATCCATACCATTCTCTCTAGGCCAAATTAAAGAAATTCTCCAAGTCAGTTCTGCTTTCAGTTTGGCTTTTTTGACCTTAAATTTGAAATGCACTTTCAATTCTTGGCAATTCTCACTTTAGTAAGTAACCTTAATAATGTTCTCCAAAATGTGGGCATTGAAAGGTTACATTTTTGACCAATATTCGCTGTTGCTTTCTTTCACTCTTTATATTTGGTTTTTGAGCTAAGCCCTGGACTGTCCTGGTGGTGCGTGGATTGCATGCTCCGCAAGCAACCTTCTCTCTTTCTAATCATCTACCGTTTTGACTAACCTCTTCAGAAAGCCCAGTCCTACTCATTCATACTGCTGTTTTAATGTAAGAAAGATGTTTCTTTTCTGTATTCAAATTAATTATTATTATTATTGGTATCATGTACCACACATCACCCCTTTGCTATTCTATACCTTGGCTTCCTGTACCCTTCAGAATCCAATCCAAACTGCTAACACTAACCTACCAAGCCCTCACTAACACAACTCCTCACTATATTCTATATTACCTATATCCTCTCTTGGACACTCCTCTGCCCAAATAAAAAATAAATAAAAAACAGTATTTAGTAGTTTACTCCCAAATGAAAACTTACAAGCATTAAATTATGCATTTTTACATTGGGGCTATTTATAAAAACAGCTTACAAAATACTGCAGTTTTCTTGCCTGCTGTCTTTGGAAGCCCTCCCCTTCTAACCCCGCCCAGACTGTCTGTGACTGTCCTATCATAGACTTCCAAATGCAGTTCAATGAGAAGTCTTTGCAAGGCGGGCGCTCTGGGCAATTGCTGCCTCTTGAGTTTAGCTCCACTGAGCTAAACAAACTGATACCGGAGAAACTGACGGAAGCAAAGCACAGAGAGATGGACACAGGTTTCTTCAGGAAGGAGGAGATTCTTTATTGGATCACCGATCGGGACTCAGAGGGACTAATGTCACCAAAAATACAGCAAGTTCTGAGCCCTGAACAATAGTGCAGGCTCCCTATATAGGCACATAACTCCTCCCATTAATAGCTACACCCACATATACCTTTAACCAATCAATGAGCAGAATATAGACTTGTACATCTAGTCAAACCACATGGCCCATCCAAGACAAAGGAAATAAGTGCAATTTCAGTTCCTGCATTCCTGCACATGCTCAGTACACTGATGACAGTATCCTAGCTACATGTAGCTAACCAACTGACACAACATACACATATGCCACATGGAGATTTTGGCCTACTAAATTTTAACCATGCTGGAATCCCATCACAAAACCAGAAAGTAACAGGAGATGTTGTTTGCTTGAAATCCCAGGGGTGTAACCATTTTGATTTATAAAAATTTAAATTTCTATTGAAATCTGCACATTTTGCAAAATGAAGAAAGAACACATACTATTCACACATAAAGCTTTTCAACGAGCTAAAATGTTTTAGGGGCCTGGAGTACCCCTTTAACAAACACATCCATTCCTGTTCCCTTTGCTTTGCAAGCAATAATCAGACTCTCCCATAGCCTCCAGACCTTTAACCCCTTAAGGACCAAACTTCTGGAATAAAAGCGAATCATGACATGTCACACATATCATGTGTCCTTAAGGGCTTAAGAAGTCACTAAAAAAATACATCTTTAGGAAAGCCTACTAAGTTCCCGGGTGACCCTCCTTAGATCCCTCACCTCCATAGCCTAGCTCACTTTCTCTGTTTCCACTGGTAGTTTTTACGAGTTTATTTTGACATAGGCACCTTATTGATCAGCCTTTCCTCCCCTCTGACATGCTGTTATTTCTCTTGTGAGTCTCTTTACCACTTCCTCAAAGATTGAGGACGTTTTGAAAGTACTGCGCAATATGTTAACGCAATGTCAATGCTAATAAAAATAATCATCATCAAAGCCAGGTAGAGAGTATTTTGAAGCAGTGAAATATATATATATATATATATATATATATATATATATATATATATGTATAAGTAACAAGGGCTTGCACTCCTGGTTAAATTCTTAATGCCCGGTGCAGGTCTGGCAAAATCATGTAGAGTGCTGTCCTTTCTACTATATATATATATTAGTTTGATATTGTCAGGGTACCTGTAAATTATGCCTCTGAGGAGGTCAGTCTCTCTTCATAGGGGCTCCCCCTCCAAGCATTTCGGCATTTTCCGGCCGTTTTCGCGCGGCCGCGCTAGCTCCTCCCCCTTTTATGACGCGACGGCTAGCGTCGACGTCATGGCGTCATCATTTTCGTGAAGCGCTGGGAACCGCAATCCCGGACCTTTTGGGGGCGTGGTCTCAATTAAGGTGACAGGGTATTTAAGGGAAACTTTTACTACTGCTCATTGCCCTGTCGTGGTTCTAGCTTGCTAGTCACTCAGCGCGTTCTCTCTCTTTGTGTTTTCGGTTTTGACCTTGCTTGTACCTTGTCCTGCTGCTCTCTCCTCTCCTTTGACTCGGCTTGTTCCTCGCTTACCTGTCCTCCGGCTCCCTCGACCTCGGCTTACCTTTTGACTATTCTTGTTTTGTCTATACGTTAGTCCGGCCATTCTAAGGTCCGGTATACGTACCTCCTTCTGTCCGCACTCTGCGTATTGGACCCCTGTCACGTTCCTGACATTACGAGAGGGCCATATGGATTCTGCAGGTGCTAGTCCTCCTGACCCCAGATTTGAGGCCATGGACCATAGAATGGACCATATGGCTCTAGCGTTGCAAACTTTGCTAGCACGTCCCAGTACCCAGTCAGAAGAAATACGTTCCACAGCTAGCCACCCTCTTAATACTGGTTTGGAAGTAGCCACTGTAGGCGCATCTTCCCATGTCACTTCCCCGTTACGTTATGGGGGTTCGCCTGATACTTGTCGAGGTTTTTTAAACCAGATAAGCATACATTTCGAACTTCAACCCCGGGCTTATCCTACTGACAGGGCTAAAGTAGGGTTCATTATAACACTGCTAATAGACAAAGCACTTAGATGGGCCAATCCCCTTTGGGAGAATGATAACCCTTTAGTCTACAACTATACTGCGTTTGTCACAGCTTTCAGAAGGACTTTTGACCCCCCAGGAAGGAAGATTAATGCTGCCAGATCTCTGTTACGCCTTAAACAACAGAATAGAACTCTTGTAGAATATGCGTTAGAGTTTAGATCACTGGCAGCAGAGGTGAAATGGAACGAACAAGCTTTTATGGATGTATTTTAGAATGGGTTGTCTGATGAGATTCTAGATGAGATTGCCACAAGAGAACTTCCAGAAAATTTAGAAGATTTAGTGTCTTTTATTTCCAGAATAGATGAACGCATGAGACAGAGGCAGAATACTCGAGAAAGAGCTAGTAGACCTCCTGTGAGACTCGCTCCTTCCTTTCAGAACCCTGACTCCTACAATTCCACTCCACCAGAACCTATGCAGTTAGGTAATACTCGCTTATCTGAGGCCGAGAGACAGTACAGAAGAAGGGAGGGTCTCTGTTTATACTGCGGGCAGAGAGGCCACCTACGTTTTAATTGCCCTAATCGCCCGGGAAACGCTCGCACCTAAGTTCCCCTAGAGGACGGGCCTTGGGTGTTTCTATATTGTCCTCTATGTATAATGATAAAGACCATAGGCTTCTGATTCCTGTCTCTTTAGCTTAGAAAAGTGGCACTATATCTACGATGGCGTTGTTAGACTCTGGAGCAGCAGAAAGTTTTATAGACCAAGCTTTCGCTAATAAGCATTGTCTCCCATTCCAACTGAGAGATACACCCTTGGCCGTTGAGGCCATAGATGGTAGACCTTTGTCTGAACCAGTAATATTCCATGAGACTAAACCCGTGCAATGCCCCGGCCGTCTTCCAAGACTTGATTAATGAGGTCCTTAGAGAATTTCAACACGAATGCGTGATAGTATATTTGGATGATATACTAATACATTCTAGGGACATTGACTCACATCACAGACAAGTCAGAAGGGTGTTACAGAAACTTTTACAACATGGATTGTATTGTAAATTGGAGAAATGTAGCTTTGATCAGTCTCAGGTAACTTTCTTAGGCTACGTAATTTCCAAGGACGGGTTTATGATGGACCCGATCAAACTAAAATCGATTTTAGATTGGCCTTTACCCAAGGGACTCAAAGCCATTCAAAGATTTATTGGATTTTCAAATTATTACAGACGTTTCATTAAAGGGTACTCCTCTGTTATCGCTCCTATCACTAATATGACTAAACAAGGAGCCGATACCAAAACATGGTCTACTGAGGCTTTATCTGCTTTCGAAATGCTCAAACAGTCTTTTGCTTCAGCACCTGTATTAGTTCATCCTGATACCTCTCTGCCCTTTCTGCTTGAAGTTGATGCGTCTGAAACAGGGATAGGCGCAGTATTGTCCCAAAGACAAAGTTTAGATAAGCCTTTACACCCTTGCGTTTTTTTTTCCAAGAAATTATCACACACTGAAAGGAGATACGATATTGGTGACAGAGAACTCTTAGCTATTATTATGGCATTAAAAGAATGGAGACATCTGTTAGAGGGCACTGTTCTCCCGATTACCATCTTGACTGATCACAAGAATTTATCTTACATTGGGGAGGCCAAAAGATTATCTGCCAGGCAAGCATGTTGGTCTATGTTCCTTACACATTTCAATTACATACTTACTTACAGACCTGGTTCTAACAACACCAAAGCAGACGCATTATCTCGTCAGCACGAACCTATTACCATTATAGAAGATACATTGTCTCCTATTGTTCCTGAACATAACATTATCGCCAACACCAATGTCAAAATACACTCTCCATTGCTCGCAGATATAATTAATGAACAATCTCTTGCTCCCGAACGTACTCCTGTGGGCCGCTTCTTCGTGTCTCCCAAATTCCAATTGGACATAATTCGATGCTTTCACGATAACAAGTTTGCCGGTCACCCCGGCATCCACAAAACTTGCTGTCTGATTTCCAAAGACTTCTGGTGGCCTAGTTTACGGAGGGATGTGGAAGACTTTGTCAAGGCCTGCGATATCTGTGTTAGGAATAAACTACCACAGGCCCTTCCTTGTGGTCTGTTGCAGCCCTTAGTCGTTCCCAACAAACCTTGGGCTAGTCTGGCTATGGATTTTATTGTTGATTTGCCGGTTTCCAATAGACACACTGTTATCCTCACGGTTGTTGACAGGTTTACCAAAATGGCTCATTTCATCCCCTTGCCTAAACTTCCTTCCTCACCCGAATTGGCCGTGATATTTGCTAAGGAGATTTTTCGCTTACATGGGATTCCCAATGAGATTGTGTCTGACAGGGGGTCCCAGTTCATTTCCCGTTTTTGGAGATCCTTCTGTTCCCAGTTGGGCATCAAGCTAAATTTTTCTTTGGCCTATCATCCTCAATCTAACGGGGCAGCCGAACGCACTAACCAGAAAATTGAGCAATATCTACGTTGTTTTGTTTCTGAACACCAGGACGATTGGGTCGGTCTGATTCCTTGGGCGGAGTTTGCTCACAACAACCTTGTTTGTGGTTCCACTCGTAATAGCCCCTTTTTCTTGAATTATGGCTTTAACCCTACTATTCTTCCGTCGGTGTCACCTTCTCATGGTTTACCGTCGGTTGATGTTCATATAGCCAACCTGAGAAAGTTGTGGGATCAGACTCGACAAATTCTTACTCGTAGTTCCGCGGTGTTTAAGATGCATGCTGATAGGCGTAGACGGCCCGCTCCTGTCTTTTCCCCGGGTGATAGGGTCTGGTTGAGTACCAGACACATTCGCTTGAAAGTCCCTTCCATGAAGTTTGCTCCTCGTTACATAGTTCCTTACAGGGTGTTGAGGAGGATCAACCCGGTTTCTTATTTGCTGGACCTGCCTCCTACTCTACGTATCCCTAACTCTTTTCATGTGTCTTTATTGAAACCTCTTGTTTGTAACAGATTTTCTTCCCACCCTGCTCCTCCATCTTCGGTTCGAGTTGATGGTCAAGAAGAATATATTGTTAAGTCCATTCTTGATTCTCGTATTTCCAGGGGGAAGTTACAATACCTCATAGACTGGAAGGGTTATGGCCCAGAAGAGAGATCTTGGGTTCCTTGTGACGACGTGCATGCTCCTCGTCTTCTTCGAGCCTTCCACGTTCGGTTTCCTTCTAAGCCCGGTCCCATCCGCCCGATGGGCGTTTCTAAAAGGGGGGGTACTGTCAGGGTACCTGTAAATTATGCCTTTTGGTTTTTAATTAGGTCTGATCAGCTGTCCCTTTCCTCCATAGTGCCCAAACTCTCTCATTAGCGTTTATCCACAGCTTTCTCCTTTGTTTCTGTTTCCAAAAGCTTGCAGTCTTTATGTTCACGATTTATCTGCTCACTCTATGCACCTGATTCTCTCCAGCCTGTTTCTCTTTATTCCAATAGGGTTATTCAATAAAGTGAGAATTGTTGGGAATTCAAATTGAACTTCTAATTTATGGTCAAAACACCCGTTAACATTCTCCACATTTGGCTACTCTGCCCTTACACTTACAATTCTCAGTTTAGTGAATAATCCGGTAATTATCTTCTGTCAATTTCTCTTCTTTTCTTTTCCCTGTCTATTCATTAAACAGTGAGTTGAAATATAACTTGAAACATTTTGGCCAAAACAGAGTTGTTTAAAGTCATCTCAACTTTTTCAAATCACTGTTTAGTGAATAGACACCTAAGTGTCTAAGGGAAAGCAGAGAGACCAGTGATAAATTTAGGGAAGGCAATTAAGAAAGGGATAGAGAGATTGTTGAGCTTTTTAGGAAACTGATACAGACTAGGAGACATTTTAGGAGAGACACAGTGAGCAGACATTTAGGCGGGAAAAAAGAAACTGTCCAATATGAACACACACACACTGCCAATACATACATACATACATCCATACACACACACTGCCAATACATCCATCCATCCATACACACACCCTGCCAATACATCCATCCATACACAAACAGACTGCCGATACATACAACCATACACGCACGCTGCCTAATATATACATTCAACCATACACACTCACTGGCCATTATACACACTGCCTAATACATTCATCCATACGTACATACTGCCCAACACATACATCCATGCGCACATACTGCCCAACACATACATCCATGCGCACATACTGCCCAACACATACATTCATGCGCACATACTGCCCAACACATACATCCATGCGCACATACTGCCCAACACATACATCCATATGTACATACTGCCCAACACATACATCCATGCGCACATACTGCCCAACACATACATCCATGCACACATACTGCCCAACACATACATCCATATGTACATACTGCCCAACACATACATCCATGCGCACATACTGCCCAACACATACATCCATGCACACATACTGCCCAACAGATATATCCATGCGCACATACTGCCCAACACATATATCCATGCGCACATACTGCCCAACACACACATCCATATGCACATACTGCCTAATACATATACATTTTACATTGTATACATTTATGGTTGTTATAACAAATTTATTCAATTCATTTGGTGGGATTTAACTTATACTATTGTGCATTTAGTTTATGATAATGGTGGTATTTAATGTGTGCGACAGGGAACTTGTCTGAAAGGCACACTGTAAGTAAAACATTTTTTTAAATATATATAATTATATTAATGTATTAGAAATATAACTGGTCACACGCTCACTGGCACACACACACACACACTTACTGACAAACACACACATACACACAAACAAACACTATGTCACATTCTCACTAACACACACTCTCACTCACACCAGTTTACATATAGTCAGTTTATTAAAACACACACCCACAAACAAACTTAACACACCAATGTTCAAACATACCCACAATAATAACCATCTCCCCTTATCCTCCAGTGATGCCATACCTATGCTAGTGATGTGACTGGATGAGAAGGGGATCATCTTTCAGCCTGCAGGTATCTGCCCTGGTTCCTGGTGGAGCAGGAGAGCAGTGCACAGGCTGCTTCCTGCTCCCTTCACTGTGCTTCCTGTGTTCACAGGCAGGGGGCAGCATCTGCTAGGGTGCTGGGGATTCAACAGACCCCCTCTCCCTGAGCAGATGATCGGCTCTGCAGCATCAGGGAGGCAGATGGAGCGCAGGATATGGCTGCGCTGGGGTTTGGCTAAACAGCCACTTACCTAGCACTCCGACCCCAGGCAAGAGAATCCCGCTGCCCACCCACAGGAGCAGCCCACCCAGAAACCTCCAGGTGGGCGCCCCCTTCAGGTCAGCGCCCCAGGCGAATGCCTAATTCGCCTTAATGGTAGCGCCGGCCCTGCTCCCAGGCATAAGGTAAGAAGGGAGGGGGGATACAATGCTGGCTTTTTTTTTTTTTTTAAACACACACAGCACTCATGCTAGAGCTCTTCAGCAGCTGGTCTGCCTTGGAAGAGCACTGAACCAACATGCTCACTTTGAGATGGGGTGTGCTTGTCATTATTGATGACAAAACAAAACCTATCTGGGCCGCTGTGATTAAAAAATGCACGGGCCAAATTATTTCCCTAGTCCGGCCCTGGTACGCAGTGATGTCAGTCTCCCCTTTCCTATACTCCCAGCCGGCGCTAGCAGGTATCTTCTGCTCTCACTCGTCAGTCAGTTCTTTGGCACAGACTCTATGCCAAATAATTGACTTACAGGTGGATACAAGACCTATTTTAAAATATGTTTTCTCCCAATCTATACACTTGCTAGCAAATTTGTAGCACAATGTATAGATTAAATGTAATGCCTTTTCATAGTATCACAACAGGTACTCTTTATAGTGGCATTAAGCGGCATTCACTAAGTCCCCTAGGTATTATTACACCAGGATTTGACATAGTTTGAAGCCGACTATTACTAAATACTGCCAATCTGAGCACAAATTTGAATGGAAAAAATTGTTTGTGAATAACTTTCAGTTATCAAGGTTTATGTGACTCTATTTTAAATTGGGAACTTTTTTTTTTCTTTACACAATATTGCATTTGTATTTTATTGATCCCTGAGAGCTTATATTGTCTATTGTCAGCATCAAGATGAAAACGGTTATTTTCATTTGACTTCGAAAACCGCACTCTATTTAGCATTGTTTTTGAATTAACTTATTTTTACCATATACTTTTTTAATTCTTTTTCCAGGCATTCCAATAAAATATAGTCTTAGAGGATCATGAAAGGCACCCAGACCACTTCACCAGTTGTCTGGATGCAGTGGTCTTTTAGTTTTAATCCTGCAATGTAAAACATTGCTATTTAGTAGATACATACCTTCATGACAACCATTAGAGGCGCTTCCGCTTTGAGAATAGAGTCAAGCTCAGTTCTCTCAGCTAGCTTCCAATGGGAGCGCAACACTACCACACATGAGCTTTAAGTCCCCACTGCTCCTTTGTGCGCATTGAACAGGACTGATAAATGCGTCAGCGTGACTTTGTAGGAGCCAAGAAGAGGAAGGACTGGGCCCCCCTACCTCCACCCCAATTTTTTGTTTTGGGGGCCCTTAATCTAAATCAAGAGGATAACAGGTTTTTTTTATTTTTTTACTTAACACTAAAGTGTTCCTTTAATTGTGGTGAATTTGGCCTACGTGCCAACGTGTAATTCATTTGCGAGTTTAGCTCTGTTCAATGTTTAGTAAATAACCCACTAATATGCATACAATGAGAAAATGGGTAAAAATTTCAGATCGGCCTTTTTACAGTGCTTCCATGCATCCATGTATAGCAGCATTGCAAGTAATTGTGTTTCTATGGTAACTGAAACACTATTTTTGTTGACAAGTGAAATGAATGTACTTTTTGACACAAATTCTTGACTGCAAGTAACATCTTGCCTGCCTATTTTTTCAACTTTTAATTATATAAACCAAAACAAGAAAGCCCTGTGTTACCAAATGTGGGTCAGCTTACAGAATTATAACGGTCTGCAAAAAAAGCCAAGATGTAAAAACAGCTACTTAAAGTGTGGATGGCAAATTATCCAAATCCGAGAGGTCTATTCCGAAAGGTTCTTTATTGCCAAAATCTGTCTGTTATAACTTACATAGTTACATAGCTGTCTAGGTTAAATAAAGACTAAAGCCCATCAAGTTCAACCTTAAAAGAACACTCCAAGGACTGTAATTATTACAGCTCGGTGTAGTGATTATGGTTCCAGGGGTGCCCTTGCAACCTCTGTTAAAAGCAGCCAAACCATTTGCTAATGGTTTCACTACTTACCTGAGGTCTGACATGCACCACACTCTGCCTCTATGGGAGCCAGAAGCTACCAGTTCTAAACAAAGCCTGGTGATATAGGGATTAGCTCATTGTCTAAGAGTGATCAGCTGATCTAGAGGGTTTAGCTCAGGAGAGCTAAAGGATATTCCGAGCAGAAGCTTAAAGTTCTAAGGACCGGAATGGAAGAAGCGGGTTGCAGCGCATGGCAGACACCAGGTAGGAAGTAAAACCATTTACAAATGGTTTGACTACTTACACTGAAGGTGTGCCAGGTCACTCCTAGCATCATAACCATTACAGTACGCTGTAGTGGTTATAGTGTCTGGGCTGTTTTTTGTTTTTTTTTAAAGGGACACTGTAGGCACTTTAAAAACTTTATCTTACCTCTGGGTATGAAACCGGGGAATCTTACTACTCAATTCTCATACCGTAATATATTGTGACATGCGAAGCACTGTCTTGGTCGTTCATAGAGAATCATTGCATTTAATGATTCTCTATGGTATAATTTTATGCTCTATGGGGAGCATTGGATAGGTCATCATTCTGGAGGCAATCTGAGGAGGAGATCGCGGCTGCACCAATGGAGACTCAGCACTGGAGAAAAGGTTATTTGTTTTATTTTATTTTAATTTCTTTTTTTTAATTTTACATGAGAGTGGGACCTAATTGAGAAGGGGCATCAAGCTGGTAACATTACTAATACAGATAACAAATAACTTATTTAGCTACTCACAAAAGGTTATTTTTTGTGGTTATTTCAGCTGCCATTGGATTACCTGTTAGATCAGATAAATCTCAATATAGGTTTGCTAATGTGGCTAGATACAAACAATTTATCACAACCAATTTGTCCTTAATCCATTTATAATCCCATACCTACATAACAATAACCAATACTGATTATTTCAGCCAATTCAATCTCTGTGAGGAGAGTTTGATGTCTTAATTAATGAAGTCCTTTTGGTGACTCTCCGAGTGATTACCAGTGGAAGTGGCCCTAGACAGCAATGTAAACACTCTAACCTTATAAAACAAAAGGCAGTGTTTGCATTGCTGAGCCTATAAGGACAGACTTCCTACATTAAAGAGACACTATAGTCACCAGAACAACTACATCTTAGTTACAGTCTCTTCAGTCTTTTTGCTGTAAACACTGTATTTTCATAGAAAAGGCAGTGTTTACATGACAACCTAGGGATATTCCCACTGGCCACTCCTCAGATGGCAACCAGAGGTGCTTCCTGGGGCAGTGCTGCACCCTCTGCATGGAGACACTAAACTTTCCTCATAAAGATGCATTGATTCAATACATCTGTACGAAGAGATGCTGATTGGCCAGGGCTGTGTTTGACTATTGCTGGTCCTGCCCCTGATCTGCCTCCTTGTCAATCTCAGCCAATCCAATGCTTTCCTAAGGGAAAACAAGGTGATTGGTTAAGATCACCACTTCTGATGATCTTGGCCAAGGAGGCAGATCAAGAGCAGAGCTAGCACCAGCAGATTGTAATAAAGGCAGGATTTTACTTTATTTACAGGACCCTAAAATGTTCCTTTAAGCTGTAGAGTGTCCTTTTAATTATGAGCATCCTTCTCGTTGCTTATTATAGTGAAATATGTTACAATTCAATCTGAATTATTTTCAAGCATTCTCACTGCTGCCTGCTTGGATCTATTGGGAAATAGCAGAGATCTATTTGGCTCAATGCCATTTCAGTTTGGTTGATAATGAATAAAATGAACAAGGAATAAAGGAAAAATTTTATCAGCTGAGGTGAAGAGAATTAAGCGGAATGAAAGTTATGACCTTATATTGGATAGCCTCCTGAGAATGCCTGTGACTATTTAATCGCTACCTTTAATACAGACTCCGTTATTGCACACCACTTGGAAAATTGCTAAACTAATAAAAATAAAGTGTGTAATTGTAAAGAGTTGAACTAATACAGAATTATATAGACCAGACCATAGATACATTGTGATTCTCAAACAGATAGTGAAATTATAGATTGAATTTGATGACACTACTCAGTGGTAAAACTGCAAATGTGGCCATAATTGTATTGTAATAAAACTTAACCCTCAGCTAAGTATATTTTCTGTACATTTAGTTTCAAATTTTACACAATCTCAAGGCCTAAATTACATTGTATATCTCTTTGAAGCTGATTTTGTTATTTTAAATATGCTGCACTAGTCTATTAACCCTTTAAATACAAACACGCACACTGCGTGTATTAAACTCTACAGCTGAAAAGGTAAACATTCAATCTATCTCGAAACCTGGTGAATACAGTATACGTTGGTATGTTTCGTAATTGTTCTGTTGCGGTGTATAGAAACACACCTCAATTTACAATATTCTAAGACCTTACTCCCAGTTCCATTTAACCTGTAGTCTTCATTTATTTTTACAGATTTTTCCTACGTTGTGTTAAGTAACAAAGAGGTAAACATGGGCAAGATATTATTGGAACTTAAGAACGTGTGAGAATCACAGAATCACAGACGGGCTAGCAAGGGGGGGGCTGTGAAATGAAGCATCAAATTATTCTTCTGAATGCTAAAATAGCAGGAGGTGTGTTTGGATATATGTATGCACAGTTCTGCGAGAGTGACGGAGAAGGCAGGAATTGTGCAAGGCGTTTGCTAACTGAGCTTTTTGTGGGTTTGTGCATGGGCTGTTGGCTGGCAATGTCAATCTTCTCCAGGCCTGGACTGGCTCAGTGGAATACTTCCCAGTGAACTGCGGTGTCCATGTTTGATAACAATCAATATATGTATGATGTTCCTGAATGTGATGGGCACTCATAGATCTTTATGAATGCTCCTTCACATTGTGCAGATCATATCGAGTTTGCCGGGATATATGATGGCACCCCTTGAAATTCCAGCAGCCTCCATCTGTCCAAGGCCACCATCACAGGGGTACAGCCAGTATACTTGTATGGGGCCCAGGTACCATCAATGTGCATATATGTAGCAAATATTGCTATATGTGTATATACAATATCTCACAAAAGTTAGTACACACCTCACATTTTTGTAAATATTTTATTATATCTTTTCATGTGACAACACTGAAGAAATGACACTCTGCTAAAATGTGAAGTAGTAAGTGTGCAGCCTGTATAACAGTGTAAATTTGCTGTCCCCTCCAAATAACTCAACACACAGCCATTAATGTCTAAACCGTTGGCAACAAAAGTGAGTGCACCCAGTGTGTGTGTGTCCAGTGTGTGTGTGTCCAGACAAAGTCCAATCTGACTATTCGGAACACAGAGTACATTGATAGTTATCTGGTGACAGCAGTCGCCCAACTCAGAGACCATATAGACCAAGGATCAGAAAACCGCTGGGACTAACGATTGATTTTACATCGGGTGAGTCGGCCTCTGATTCAGAACAAGGCACGTGGACAAATTCAGTGCACACCTCACATCACACACCAGCACACGCCAACAACCAAGTGTCTTTTTTAGACCCAGGGTTGGGTATAACCAAAGATTCGGTCCAGAATATCAGAGACACAAGTAGCAGCAACAGAGCAGATCAGCGTTCGCCCGGAACAAACCCACAAGGAAAGGCAAGAAGGGGAAGGCATCCTGGACAGAAAGGACGACCTCCCCACGTCTCTTATTAATCTATCACAGAGAACGCTAACATCAATTAAAACAAATTTATTATCTAAAGAACTGTCATTTGTCCCCACTATGGACTTTGATTAGGAAGTTGATCAATACCGGTTCACACGGAAATTACGTCTTACAGATCATTTTCGGTCTAACTCTGAATCCACTAACACCACTAGAGACCAACAGCTCAAACTCAGGAGTACATTTGATCCACCATCTGCCAATGCAACATTGAAAGTATTTACACAGAGTTTACAAACAGACAACCGTAAGTTGATTAAGGAACAGCCTAACGTTATTGCCAATATATCAAACATGGAACGGAAAGCTTTGAATGACTTGGCTACAGACTTATCCATCACTATTCGCTCCATGGACAAAGGGGGTGCAAGAGTGATCATGCAATATATGGATTACAAGAATGAAATACTGCGCTAGTTGGCGGATACTTCTACCTATCGATTCTCCTTCAAAGATTCAACAGAAGAATTCAGCAGGATTATAGCTAATACTCTCCAGAAGGTTTTAACTGAAGACCACCTATCACCCCAGGAATTTGAATACTTATTATAGACACATCCTAGATGTCCTATTCAATACACACTTCCCAAGGTTCACAAGGAACCAATACACCCACCAGGCTGCCCTATTGTTTCGGCTAATGGTTGGCTTCCTAGAACCGATTGGCAAATTGCTTGATCAAATATTCAAAGCACAAGTGATGGCTCTGCCTACGTGTGCTAAAGATACAGTGATGGTGATTGAGGAACGCAGAAGTATTACTATCCCCCCTTCAGGAATCATATTGGCTGCGATTGACGTGAGCAGCTTATATCCGATTATTCCCCACACAGAAAGGATTCAGGCAATGAGAGAAGTGATGGAAAATCATCCAGAACCGATAAGTCCGTCAGTGGACTATATATTAGAATTATTGCAGCTCTGCTTAACACTGAAATTTTAAAAATTTTAATCTGGCTATTATATTCAACAGACTGGCACTTCGAAGAAGGCACCGATGGCCCTATGTATGCTAATGCTTTCATGTATAGTCATGAGAAGAAATACATTCTGAGTCAATATGATGTACAGATCTTAAAATATCTGAGATTTATAGATGATATTCTTATTATTTGGACAGGTAGTGAGGATGCACTGTGCAATGATGCTAAATCTAAATACTTTACCAACCCTGGTGAAATTTACATATCAACACAGTACCACAACCATTAAATCCTTGGATCTGGCAATATTTGTCACAGGGAACTGACTGGGTTACACACTTTATTCCAAACCCTCCGACCGCAATATTATCTCACATGCTTCAAGTTTTCACTCCAGGAAACTCATAAAATCTCCACCCATTTCTCAATTTGTAAGGGTTCTCCGCAATAATTATGATTATTCTAGAGCAGAAGAACAAATACAGACAATGTCTAAGAAGTTTCTACAAAGAGACTAAAAAAAGTCTTGAGACATGTCTTCCAGCAGGCACGGCAATTGATCTCAGAGGAACGTCCACAAGACACTATCGGAGATCGACTTATCTTCCCTGTAGCATTTCACACCCAATCGCAACAAATAACTTCTGTGGTACACAGTAATTGGGATATCTTGAGAAAGTATCCCTCACTACCATCAATTTTCCACAACAACCTCATTATGAGCTACAGAAGGATAAGGAATTTACGCGATATGTTGATACATAATGACCAATACAACAGGAGAAAACACCCATCTCAAGAGCTTGCTATCGATGTTTGAGCTGTACTGCATGTAACTCCATGATAAATGGAAAGACATTCTGCCATCCCCATACGGGAAAAACATTTAACATTAGACATCGTATCACCTGCACCACAACACATGTAGTGTACCACATTTCTTGCCCGTGTTGATTTGTATACATTGGAAAAACCTCCAACGATTTAAGGGAAAGGATGCGAGGTCATCGCTCAGCGATACGTATTGCTTTGAACACTCGTTCCTCTAATACTCCAGTAGCACGCTATTTCCTAGAAGCTGGACATTCATTATAGATGTTGCGATTCATGGGAATTGATCATGTCCCACCATCCCCTAGCCTAGAGAAGGCAATAGAGATGCACTACTACTTGTTTTGTTTTCCTCTTCTTTTTTTCACCAAGGACTTTGTATCTATCTCACTAATTTAAAATGGTTTCTCCGTGGTTGTTCTCCGTGGTTCCTGTCTTGGTCTATAGTCTGGTTTCCATCTATAGCATGTGATAGAATTATTTGATTATTTTCTCTATTTAGTTCACCATTGAATCTATTCTATCTAAACTTTCAAATCACATGGTTCATTTTGGTATGATGACTTTTTTTGAGTTGCGAGACGTCACGCTTGACATCACCAGTCTCGCTCTCACCCTTTCACCCTCCAATGACCTCTCAGCATGCATCTATAACCATTATCTTGCACTTAGCACTTTGTCTTGAGAAAAGTAATGCAGGACTGAAATGTTGATGATTTAGTGTGCTGAATAAAATCATACATTTGTACCTACTACAGACCCCAGAGTGCACTCATCTTTTATCCTATGTATGGCTGGAGTTGGCACCGGGGCACACTAAAGACCGGGGAACTTGAGTGCTGGGATCGCGGAAATGATATGTGTGTGTGTGTGTGTGTATATATATATATATCTGCAGGCCCATACTGACTTCTATAAAGAAGAGGGGACCAACCAGATAAAATAACACACATACATTATTGCAGTCAACACACACTGCATCCACTTTACTAATCCTTGTTTGGTTGAACATGGTGGATATTGGGTATACTTGGGGGTGGACCATGTAGAAAGACTTGGGGGGTGAATCCTAGAGGTCCAGACCTCGAGCTGTGTAAGAAGCTCTAAAATTTAAGATGGCAGCCCTGCCTCTGTCAATCCTATATATACTATCTACACTTAGACTGTGACTTTGTTCGAACTTGCCCTCTGTGCCTAAAGTAGGTAGTCCTCCTCTAGTGTAAATAATCCTAAATTGCCCCTCGTGGCTTTTTAGAGGGTCCCCACCCATTGAAACAGATATATATGAGATTTTTAGAAAAGTGTTCTGGAAAGTGTTAAATTCCATCTTTATTTTGATCGTACTTCTCAAAGTGATCTAAAAAGTAAAGAGCAAATATTCAATTCTGTCTTAGTCTTAGTCTCGATTTACAGTGGTGGAAAAATTAGATGACTTTTCTGTCAGAAAAAGCAGCAAAAATATTCATGAATCCATCCAGTTGGCAAGAAAATTATGCATCTTAAAAAATGTACACCAAACACACAATTTTTGAGGGACTTTGACAAGGGCCAAATGGCTATACAACGAACTGGGTCAGAGCATCTCCAAACAGCAAGTCTTGTGGGGTGTTATAACTCAAGAACCACTAGAGGCAATCCTAAAACTACAATATAAAAACTGCAGTTTCTCTAAAACTACAATGTTCTCACTTGCAGGGTTAAGTGGGACAGGGGCACTGCACCCAAGCCACCTCAATGAGATGAAGTGGTTTGAGTGCCTTTATTATTCTTATAAACTTTAATTTACAGAGCAGGAGATAAATACACCTAACGTAAGTTAAGATCTTTCAAATATCACTTTAAGACACTTGATTAAATGCGTTAAAATCCAAAATAACATTTCTATCTTTTGCGTTCCTGCCAGTGTGAAATAAAAACGCCAGCTATTCTGGGACTATGGAACTGGATAACAACATTTATTCACGGATGAGTCATTTAAATTGTTAAATGAAATATTCCCCTGCATTCGTCACTTCTGATAACTCAGGGACTTTTCGCTAAACAGATTGCTGTGAGTATTGAAAACTCGGCTGGCAAAATGGCAACAAAAAAAAAATCAGAGATACAAGAATGATAACAATACTGATATAGTCCAATCGAGCCTTCCAGGATTTACCTGTGGAGTCATATTCCATGAATAATACCAGTTGGATTCATTTGTTCATGTACATGTTAAAAGCCATTTGATTCACTCGTACCAGCTGATATGCATTTGTGCACAAGTCTAATATTTACCTAGAGCTGATATTTGCTATCCAGGTCAGCATTTTTGGCATTTATTTGGCATACTGATCCTGTGGACCAGTCACTCACATGCATCAGGGGTTGTGGCTGATCCCCTGACCGGACATTCCAATCTATCCTCAAGTAACATGCAAAGTCTCAATGTCCAATAGGAAACACTATAGTGTTAGGAATGCAATGCTGTATTTCTAATTCTATAGGGTCTCTCTACCCCCATGCCCCCTCATGCCATGAAAATGGTTAAAAACCCTTAAAACACTTGATTCCAGTGGCGATGTCCCTTGGTGCTAAATCAGGTTCCTCCTCCACTGACATTAGCGCGATTTAGGACATTAGACCTTCCCCACAGGAAATCACTGAATCAATTCTTTCCTTCATTTTTTTTTAACACGCTGGACGTCCTCAGGCAAAGCAACATTTCACAGAGTCAAACTCTGGGAAACTGCAGGAAGCGTCTCTGGTAGCTCGCTTGTCTTCAATGAGATGAAGAGGTCTGGGTGCCTATATTGTCCCTTTAATGCTGTATGGGGATTTTTATACCAACAAAAAGGAGACAACTAAACTATTGCTATTAACAAAATGGTGACCAAGCTGGCTGTGGGGGCAGTGATGAGCCTGGCATATTTCAATCCTGTTTTGTAGACTTTCCTTTCATTTTCTGAATAAGACTATTGTTGAGGGGGTTTTTTTGTTTATTTTTTATTAGTCCCGTCATAATATTATGAAGGAAGTAGGGGACTAGCCTGACACACAACATATTTATTTATAAAATATTTTACCAGGAAGGATACATTGAGATCTCTCTTGTTTTAAAGTATGTCCTGGGCCCACAAATACTCCAGTGTTACAATAGGGTACAATATAATATTAAAAATACAAAATAATTTAACCAGATATGCTACAGACGAATATATGCCTTCTACCCAAACCTGATAAATCTCATTTAGAACCTGGCCACTGCTGCCTTATTTTACTACTAAATGTAGATGTTAAAATACTCGCACAAATAATGCGGTACGTCTGAACCCCTTCCTCCCCAAATTTATACACCCTGACAAAGTTGGTTTTATCCTTACTAGACAAGCTGGCGACAACTGGAATGCAGACTCCCATGAATCCCCACCCTGGTCCTATCCCTCGACGGCGAAAAGGCTTTTGACCGACTACTCTGGACTTTTAACGACCCTTCCTTGAAGCACTACAATCACTCTATTCCTCCCCCACGGCCAACCTACAACTTCCCTCATTGCAACTGTAAGGAAATCAAGTACAGCTGAACCGCTTTGATAATTCCTCCTGCAATGCCAGCGTCTAGGGTAGTTCCAAGCAATGAAGTCCATAAGAAATATAACAGCTTCCCAAGATAATCCCCTTGGTAAAGCATACGAATTCCCAAATAACAGTCAGAGTCCAGAATCAGGATACAAGTAGATCTGAGGTCTGGAATCTCCAGCCTGCTTTTTATTAGGGTTACAGACAAAAAATACACACCCAGGGGGAGGCATTAAATCACCAATCAGGTACAGGTTACAGCCCCTACCTCCCTCCCCTCTGATAAACAGTTAACTTCATTAAAACGTGCACTATTTTACCCCAGTTCTGGATGTACCCCAAAAACAGGGGGTACACCTTTAAATTGGGCACCGCTGGATAGTGCTCACTTGTGGGGACAATATGTCAAAAAATCAGTCCATTCGGATGAATGGTTCGGGAGTTATGGAGCACTAAAGTTTTGACCGACCGCACGGATCATCTAGCCGAAAATAGTTCCATAAGTTTTGGCCCTGCGGTCGGTCTCCGTTTAGGCGAATAAAAAAGACGAAAGTCCTGCCATCCGTTCGCATCTTCGTGGTCGTTGAAATCCCCATACGAAGTTGCATGTAACTACCGAACGGCCGGTGATTCGGTTTTTTCCGTGCGAAGTTCTGGATGTATGGAGGTCTCAGCGGTGTTCGCCTGTTTGCGTATCCGATTTTAGTTCCACGCGTTTGACGGGCAAACACCGCTGTTCGCACGTAAAATGGCCGCGACCACGTGTAAAGTGCCGAAATGGCGGCCACCTAGAGTTTACACGGGGAATTCGCCTGAATCCATCCGAAGGGTAGAAATTATAGCTATATGCCGAATTCCAGCTGAATTGGGTGAATTAACTTGTGCAACAAAGGTAGAAATCCTGATGAACGGAGTCATTTCTTCACACTGCTCCCCTATAAGTCCATAGGTCGGCATACCCGCCTAGACCCTGTCGGGTTGGCTTGGGGATGTCCGATGAAAGTATGTTTTTAGGTGTCCAGTTCGGTCTGGCGGGACAGTCCATCCGCATTCCCATTTTGTTTACCCGGACGGTACTGCATGGTAAAATTGTATGGTTGGAGAGCTAGGCTCCACCGGAGTAGCCTGGGGTTGTCACCAGCTACCCGGTTGAGCCATACCAGGGGGTTGTGGTCGGTCATAAGGGTAAACGCTCGCCCATACAGATAGGGCTGAAGTTTCTTGAGGGCCCACACGAGGGCCAAGCACTCTTTTTCTACGGTGGCATAGCTGACTTCTCGGGGCAAAAGTTTACGGCTGAGGTATGCCACCGGGTGTTCCATGCCATCCGCCCCCACCTGGCTTAGCACGGCTCCCAGCCCAAACATGGAGGCATCTGGTTCTCCTCAGAGTGCAGCGGAGCTTCCAGTCTGGCTTGAGCTCGGGTGGTAACCGGGTAGGCCTCGGCAGGGGGGTCTCGGGCTAGTTGGGAGGTTAGGCATCCCACATCATTTCCCAACAAAACCTCGGCGGGCAGTTCTTGCATAATCCCCACCTCCAGTTGTTTAGACCCGGAACCCCAATCAACAAACATATTAGCGGTGGGCAGTTTGTGAATAGCGCCCCCAGCCACCCTTACAGCGACTGTGCGTCCGGTGCGAGCTTGTGCTCTGACCGTGTGGGGCTGTACCACAGTCAAAGTAGCCCCAGTGTCTCTCAGCGCCCGGGCCCCCACGCCATCGACGGTAATCCATTGGCGGTGGTGGTCCCGGTTGTCCCCCCCAGCTTGTACTGGATTGACCTCATGTAATACGCTCCACTGTTCTTCGTGGTTAAGGGCAGGGCCTGTGTGTTCCTGTTGCACACAGTGAGCAGCTGCCCTGGGTTGTTGTGGGGCTGGCCGTTCCCAGCTTCCCCGGTTTAAGCGAGGGCACTGATGCTTGTAATGTCCTGGTTGCTTGCAGTAGTGACACACTGCAGGAGGTCGAGGTGTGTTTGCTGGGTTCGGTGGGGGGTTACCTATGGCAGGTCTAGGTGGAGCCGGGTTTGTTGGAGCTGTGTACTGAGGCTTAAATGGTGGTCTGCTCGCCCCTGGCTCCTTCCTCCTGTTATCCTGGTACTCGTCCGCTAGCCTAGCGGCCTCCTCCACGGTTTTTGGTTTCCTATCTTTTACCCAGTCTTTTATGTCCTCTGCAGTATGATTAAAAAATTGCTCCAGTATCACTAGTTGCAAAGCTTCTTCTAGGGTGGTTGCCTGGCAGCCCTTCATCCAATTGCGGGCTGCCCGCTGCAGGCGAAAAGCCCATTCCGTATGGGAATCTCTCCCAGTCTTTCTCAGGTCTCTAAACTTTTTCCGGTATGCCTCCGGAGTTACCGCATATCTGGCCAACAAAATGTCTTTTATTTTCTCATAATTATGTATGTCCCCCTCAGGTACTGCTCGCAGCGCCTCGGCTGCTCTACCTGACAATTTACTGCTGACGACTGCAGCCCATTTGGTGGAGTCTAATCCCTCCAGTGCACACTGACGTTCAAAGTCTTGCAAGTAACTGTCAATTTCCATTTCATTGTCAACAAATGATTTAAACGCTGCATAATTTACCTTCTTTGGTATTTCCCCAATACTTCTCGGGGGGTGTAGCAAATCCCCCTGTGACGCTCTGTCCCGGTCATCTCGCTCTTTTTGCGCTTGTCTGGCTTGTGCTACGACCTGCAGTATCGCCTCTGAGGATGGATTGGGTCCCAATAAACTGAGTGTCCATCGGATGTCCTTTTGCATCACGGTTTCTTCCTCTTGGTCCATCTCTATA
This sequence comes from Pelobates cultripes, assembly GCA_933207985.1. NCBI lineage: Eukaryota > Metazoa > Chordata > Amphibia > Anura > Pelobatidae > Pelobates > Pelobates cultripes. The sequence goes on from OW240916.1 coordinate 35,199,561, forward strand.
TTACTGGTATTATCGCTCTGCATTAACTCCGCAATTATCGTGGCTTTTGTTTTGTTACTTGCCACTCTGCCTCGAGCTTCCAGTAAGTCCTTTAGCGTGGTTCTTTTAAGTAGCTGGTACTGCTGAGCCATTCATTCCTTTGCTTGTTTTGAAATGTCCATTTGGGATTCGAATCCCTCCGCTTGCCACCAGTTGTAAGGAAATCAAATACAGCTGAACCGCTTTGATAATTCCTCCTGCAATGCCAGCGTCTAGGGTAGTTCCAAGCAATGAAGTCCATAAGAAATATAACAGCTTCCCAAGATAATCCCCTTGGTAAAGCATACGAATTCCCAAATAACAGTCAGAGTCCAGAATCAGGATACAAGTAGATCTGAGGTCTGGAATCTCCAGCCTGCTTTTTATTAGGGTTACAGACAAAAATACACACCCAGGGGGAGGCATTAAATCACCAATCAGGTACAGGTTACAGCCCCTACCTCCCTCCCCTCTGATAAACAGTTAACTTCATTAAAACGTGCACTATTTTACCCCAGTTCTGGATGTACCCCAAAAACAGGGGGTACACCTTTAAATTGGGCACCGCTGGATAGTGCTCACTTGTGGGGACAATATGTCAAAAAATCAGTCCATTCGGATGAATGGTTCGGGAGTTATGGAGCACTAAAGTTTTGACCGACCGCACGGATCATCTAGCCGAAAATAGTTCCATAAGTTTTGGCCCTGCGGTCGGTCTCCGTTTAGGCGAATAAAAAAGACGAAAGTCCTGCCATCCGTTCGCATCTTCGTGGTCGTTGAAATCCCCATACGAAGTTGCATGTAACTACCGAACGGCCGGTGATTCGGTTTTTTCCGTGCGAAGTTCTGGATGTATGGAGGTCTCAGCGGTGTTCGCCTGTTTGCGTATCCGATTTTAGTTCCACGCGTTTGACGGGCAAACACCGCTGTTCGCACGTAAAATGGCCGCGACCACGTGTAAAGTGCCGAAATGGCGGCCACCTAGAGTTTACACGGGGAATTCGCCTGAATCCATCCGAAGGGTAGAAATTATAGCTATATGCCGAATTCCAGCTGAATTGGGTGAATTAACTTGTGCAACAAAGGTAGAAATCCTGATGAACGGAGTCATTTCTTCACAGCAACCAACTTCCTTTAAAATACTTAACGGGACAGGGCTACCCGTTCTTTCCAATTTTTTTCACCCTATCTCTCGAACCGCTCCTTCAAACTCTCTAAACCAACGCAAAAATCAAAGGCCTAAACATTTGCGAAGCAGCATATGCGGACGACCTACTTTTGACCATAGCCGACCCTATTAACTATATGCCACCTCTGCTAGCAGCACTACAAGATTAGGCTACAGTTTCAGGCTACAAATTGAATATAGACAAAACAGAAGTCCTCCTTGTTCATGTTGACCCAAACAAACCTAGACACCCTTTAAAAACAATACCCACTCAATTTCCGAAACACTGCAATTAAATACTTAGGCACCACCCTAACTTTGGATGCCTCACAAACTTATGACCACAACTACACCCTGATTAACAAAGCATTACACGATCTCAAGTCATGGAATGACTTGTCAATCTCCTGACTAGGCTGTCTAGCCTCCATAAAGATGAACTTATTGCCAAGGTTCCTCTTCCAGGACCTCCCAATCCCAATTTCAACACCTGATTTTAAAATGTTACAAACAAACATTGACAAATTCATCTGGGCCAACAAATGCGCTAGAATCAGATGACAAACTCTCTACGTTCCAAACATTGCAGGAGGTCTTGGACTACCACACTTTACCCACTACTTCCATGCTGCTCAAATGGCCAAGCTCAAAACCTCCATGCCTCCTATGGCTTCAAAAGATGGGTGGACTTGGAGCACTTGATATTCGAGAGAGATTTCCTATCCCTATACATTTGGCTTTCAAAACAAGTGAGACCACCATGCCCCTCCACATCCCTGGCGATTCTCACATGCATAAAAACGTGGGATAAGGTAGTGGTTAAGTACGGCCTCATCTGCAACCCTTTGCCACTCACACCTATTCTTCGTAACATGCAGTTCACTCCTGGTATGCACCCTAAAGACTTTATATGATTCAAAGACAATGACCTAACAAGATTCCACCAATTTTATGCGAATCAGCAACTAATTCCCTTTGCAAACCTTCCATGTCCAAGCCCACTTACCACTTTTGATTTCTTTCAACATATCCAGATTAAGAGGTTCCTAACCACACCCACTAATAAACTAGCAAGTACAACCCCTTTAACACCTTTTGAAAAAGCATGTATGTATTGCCCAATCTAAAAAGGCCAAATCTCCACATTATATGCCCTCATCACCCAGAAATCACGGGATGATTCCTTATCCTACATGTCGGCTTGGGAGAGGTATTTATGCCCTTTTGGGGATCCCAAGGAATGAATAGCCATCTGGGAAGCCACTGCTACGATTTCTGTTTGCGTGAACCACAAGGAACAGGCGTACAAAACATTACTCAGGTGGTATCTTACCTCACTTAAACTAAAACAAATGGGGAGGACGGACTCATACCATTGCTGGAAGGGATGTGGAAGTAAGGGCACATACCTCCACCTTTGGTGGGAATGCGACCATATAGCTCAAACACACTTCCCGGGCATACAATAAACTAATTGCTAGGATTGCATTAGCCACGAGAAGAGCAATAGTTGAAAAATGGGGAAACTCGGACATTCCCTCTGTGGACACAGTAAAGGGAATGAGGCTAGGAAAATGGACATCCTTTCTGCTCTAATCCACGACACCACAAAACACTACATCAAAATTTGGGAGCCATGGCTGTTCGAATTTCCACTCCCTACCTAAAACTACCCCTTTCATAGGCACAGAACGGGGACTCACTCTGGAGCTCCTGACCTACTTTCACCCTGCCTTATTCCCCCTTCAGACAGCCTCCCACTTCCCCCCCACCGCTTTTTTTCTCCTTCTCTCTCCTCTATTCCACTCTTACTATCTCTCTCCTCTTATTCCACTAGTCTTTTTCTAGTCTCCTTATACCCTCCCTATTCTCTCAAGACCTAACTCAAAGAGACCCACTTCAAAATTTAACAAGGGGCAACCCTTGGGCTTGCAACACCATAGAAGGGGAGATAGGCTTCTCAGCTTCTATATTTACCACTCCCCACAATACCAGCCTCACGACTATTTGGAGATATTGAACCTCGACAAGCTGTCTCCTATGCTGGGAAACCCTCCCACTGCTTACGCTAAGTTAAACATCATGTACGAATCACATGTGATGTAATATGCTTCCACTTGAATGTCTTGACAAACCCTGTATTTTTTTTTAAATTTATTTTTAATTCTGTAACCTGTTTTCTTGATAAATAAAATGTACAAAATAAATAAAAAAATTATGTAAAAAAAAAATTTCATAAAATAATGAATACATACATATATATATATATATATATATATATATATATATATATATATATAAATAAATTTGACGCATAACAGGTTAGAAATATAATCACCATGATTACAGGTGCATTCTGTACTGAGATATTTTGACACAGATCTCTTAACCCCTTAAGGACACAGCTTCAGAAGCTTGATTTACGCTTATTGACACAAGCAATTTTTGCATTTTCTTGCTGTTTGCGTTCAACTGCAATTTGCATCTCTCTCATTTATTGCACTGACACATATTATATACTGTTTTTTAAAGGACAGAAAGGGCTTTAATTTGATATAACATATATATATATATAAATGCTTACTTATTATAAAAAAAATACAGAAAAATGCAAAAAAAATGAAAAATATTGTTTTTTTTACAGTTTTTGCAATAATAATGTGTGCATAATTAGTGCAGGTTAAGGAAAGTAATTAAAAATAAATTTATTTATTTGTTCTGATTTACAGAATATATAATGTGTCTGGGATTTTAAGTTTTTTTTGGTAGTTACAGGTCACAAAGCACAAGGAGTAAAATAAACTTTTAATGTGGAGCGATTTTAGAATTTGGTATGTTTGTCTTGTAAGCTTAATAGCCATAAAAGAAAACAAAATTGCCACACAAAAGTATATATTTATATAAAGTAGACATCACGGGCTATTTACCTAAGGTTGTTTTGACACTTTCTACGTAGCCATTTCACCGCCAACCTCTGCTAAATATTGGAGTAAAATTGTGTTCTTTTTGGTTTTTGGCACACAAACTTATAACAGAGAAATTCTCGTGTATATTTTGTAAAATTGGTGTGTGCTATTCCTGTACAAAGTTTTATTTTGTGTTCAGTTACATCTGCTGAGTAAAATGACACCCCCATTGTATGTCTTTTGCACTATTTCGTGAAGTTACAGTGCCATACAGGATACCTGTCCTTTTCAGTATTCACAGTAGAATTTTGAGAGATGGATTTAATGAGCCTTAGCTTCCATTTTGGGGTATTATAACAGTTTGGCTGTTCAAAAAACCCCCACAAAGGCCTACCATTTGTAAAAGTAGACACTCCAGGGTATCTTATAAGGTGCATATTGTGCCTTAACATGCCCCCATTTTTTCACCAATATATGCCAAAGTATGTGGTAAAAAATAATTTTGTGCATTTTTTACATACGGATTGCATTTTTGCTGGGCGTTTTGTATATTTCATATGTGCCACTAAGTTCAAACCCCCCAAATTATGCTCAGCTAAGTCTTCTGAGTAAAATGACACCCCATATGAATGTCTTTGGCACTATTTCGTGAAGCTACAGTGCCATATAGGAGACCTGTCCTTTACAGTATTCACAGTAGAATTTTGAGAGATGGATTTAATGAGCCTTAGCTTCCATTTGGGGTATTATAACAGTTTGACTGTTCAAAAAACCCCCACAAAGGCCTACCATTTGTAAAAGTAGACACTCCAGGGTATCTTATAAGGTGCATATTGTGCCTTAACATGCCCCCATTTTTTCACCAATATATGCCAAAGTATGTGGTAAAAAATAATTTTGTGCATTTTTTACATACGGATTGCATTTTTGCTGGGCGTTTTGTATATTTCATATGTGCCACTAAGTTCAAACCCCCAAATTATGCTCAGCTAAGTCTTCTGAGTAAAATGACACCCCATATGAATGTCTTTGGCACTATTTCGTGAAGCTACAGTGCCATATAGGAGACCAAGCCATATCCGTTTTTACCAAACTTTGAATTTTGACGCTGGGCCTATGTGCAATTTCCAAGCATCTTCGCAGGTTTTAAATTCAAACTACCCCACAAAGGCCTACCATTTCTTAAAGTAGACACCCCAGGGTGTTTCAAAAGGTATAGTTTGAACCTTAGCGTGGGATCATTTTTCCGCTAGCTTGTACCAGATGTAGTGGTAATAAGCGTTTTTTCTGCCTTTTTGACATACAAAGTGAGTTTGCACAGTATATTTTGCAAACCTTATGTGTGCTACGACTGTATAATAGTTCATATGTTGCTCAGCTATGTCGGCTGAGTACAGCAATACCCCCGTATGTACCTTTGCCAGGTATGTGTGGACATCGGAGGGGCACATTTGGGACGCAGCCATTCAGTTTTTTTCTAACTTTGAAGTTTTATGCTGTGTCCATGTTCCAATTTGGAGTAGTTTAGACGGTTGGTTATTGAAACTTCCCCACAAACACATACTATTTATTAAAGAATACACCCTGGGGTAATTCAAAAGGCATATTTTGAACCTTGGCGTGGGATAATTTTTTCTCTAGTTTGCTCCAGGTGTAGTGGTAATGAGCGTTTTTAAAATGTATTTTTTTACTTTTTATAACTTTTTTACTTTTAAAAACTAGTTTTTAAACTTTTGTTTTGCTTATAAATTTTTTTTAAACTTTCCTAAACTTTCTTAAAACTTTTTTACAGATTTAACATTTTTCTAAGCTTTTTTTTTTACCGTTAACCCCTAACTAGCAGTACGCAGCAGTAACAGTAAATTCCCCATTTTCCCATAACTCCCACCCACCCCAGCTAGCAAAATATATAGTTATAAAATATTTAAATTAATTAATTAAATAAATTGAACCCCTGAGGGTTAAAAAAATAAATAAAAGTTAATCCTCAGGGGTTAAAAAAAATTAGATCACAGTATAATACTGTGATCTCTATTTGATCGCTGTAGGCAGTGATCGACTGGCAGGGAAGGGGTTAATTTTTATTTGGACTAGGTAAAGTGTGGTTTTTTTTGTTTTTTTTACTTAAATGTTATTAAAACATTTTTTTAAGCTTAATTTTTAACTTTTTAAAGTTTCTTTTAAAACTTTTTTTAACGTTAACCCCTAGTTAGCCTAACGCCAAATCCCCCAATTCCCCACTAACTTCCACCCACCCCAGCTATCTAAATATATAAGTAAAAAATAATTTAATTAATTAATTTAATTAATTTAACCCCTGAGGGTTAAAAAAAAAAAGATTAACCCTCAGGGGTTAAAAAAAAAATCAGATCATAGTAAAATGTAATCCCTGCCAATTGATCACTGTAGTCAGTGATCAATTGGCAGGGAAGGGGTTAATTTTTTATTAAAATGGGTAAGGGGGGGGGGGACTTTAAATAAACTTTAATTTTTTTTCCAGCAGGGGGCAGGATCAGCACTGATCCGGCTCCCTGCACTTCACACAGAACCCGGAAGTGCAGGGAGCCGGTAGGTGAGTATACTGAGCACATGTGCTCGCTCCGACTTGTGGTCAGAGCGAGCACATGTGCTGGGCAGCTTGACCGGGTGCTCCCGGTATGCCTCTAATGCAGAGGCATACCGGGAGCACCATTAACCCCGCGATCGCCGCGATAGCGGCGATCCGGGGTTCATTTTACCGCGTGACGGACGAGGTCCGTCACCCGTCGTTAAGGGTCCCCCCTGTGTGACGGACCTCGTCCGTCACCCGTCCTGAAGGGGTTAAAGGATTTTAGAATGGAGTAAGAATATGGCCAGTGAAAGCACAGCTTCTGTCTGTGGCATATTGTTACCGGGAAACTGACGGAGGCCAAGCACAGAGAGATGGACACAGGTTTCTTCAGGAAGGAAGAGATCTTTATTCAATTCATCGAACGGGACTCAGAGGGACTTATGTCACCAAAAACAGCAAAGATCTGAGTACTGAATACATAGAGTACATTCCTTATATAGCACTGTAGCTTCTCCCATAATTAGCTACGCCCACACATAACCTTAACCTAATCAATGAATAGAGTCTAAACTCATCCATCCGGTCTAACCACGTGGCTCATCTGAAACAAAGGAGAGGAACGCGTAATTCCAGTTCCTGCATTCCTGCACATGCTCAGTACAGTGATGACAGTATCTTAGCTACGTGTAACTAACTAACTGATACTACAAACACATGTACCTACATATGCCTTGTGGCAATCTTGGCCTGCTAAACTTGTATTTTACTGGAATTCCATCACAATATCAGACAACATGGTGGATTAGCAGTTTAGCACTAATTGTTCACCATTCCAGTGAGGACTCCACTTAAGAATCCTAGGTGGAGATTAAAGCACTGAATGTGAGTAAAAATGTCTTATTTATCACTCCTGGTTCAGTTTACACAGAGAGCACTAGTGTTGTTGTTTTTTTAATTTTTTTCTAGGTTTTATGGCCCCCATACCGCTGTGATATTTGCTGACTACATCATTGGACACACATGCTATAAGTGGGGATTATACCACTGTATTCCATTCATACTAGAGCTAGTTCTAGCTCTAGAAAATGTGAGTAGGACTACATAATGTCTATGAATTATTAGTACCATATATTGTCGTGATATACTACACTATTAGATTTTCCTAGAGACTTCTTTAATTTGTGATTGATAAACATATTTTAGTTAAAGGGATCATCTAGACAACAAAACCACTTTAGGTTAATGATGCAGTTTTGGTGTATTGCCAATGCCCCTATATTTTCACTGCCCAATTCTCTGCGATCTAGGAGTTAAATAACTTTGCTTAAGTAGCCATAGCCACACCTCCTGAGGTTGTGACTCACACAGCCTCCATGAAAAAAGGTTTAATTTTCAAACTGATCTTACAGCACACTGTGTTTACTTTAGAAGTTATCTCCTCCTGTGTTAAAC
>OW240916.1:35219728-35273011 GCA_933207985.1 Pelobates cultripes
ACACAATGCACCCCTTACACACAAAGACAATGCACCCCTTGCACACAGAAAAACACACAATGCATTACACACACAGACACACACACACAAGCAATGCAACCCTTACACACAATGCATCGCTTACACACACAGAAACACACAATGCATTCCTTACACACACTCAATGCACCCCTTACAGATGCACACACTCAATGCATCCCGTATATACACAGAAACACACCTTGCAGCCCTTACACATACAAACACAGATAAAAATAAATAAATAAAGGGCCTTAAAAAAAAATGGAGCTGCTTCCCATTCTCCCAGAACATTGATTTTTGTGACCACAGTTACAAACCACCTCCAGGGAGCCTGTTCTACACCAGACCAGTGGAGCCAGACTGCAGCTAGAGCCCATCATCATCCTCATCTGGTTGTAAGTAGGCAATCTAGTATATTATTCGTGGCACTAATCTCTAGTCCCCAGAACCACTTCAGCTTAATGTAGTGGTTCTGGTGTCCATAGCCTGTCCCTGCAGGCCTTTTAATGTAAACACGGCGGCACTGCAGCACTGGCGTTAGTTTACATGGCAGATCATATGGGTGGGGCATTGTGATGTCACATGGGGGGGAGGGCGGCAAACTTTACTTTTGCCTAGGGCGGCAAAAATCCTTGCACCGGCCCTGGTGAGATCTTATGTTTAGACTACCTTTATTGCATAATGTGTTTAGAATTTCATATTTGCTGAACTGTTAATAGCAATCTAGATCTTGCTGGAGCCCTCTTTATGTGATTAAAGCTCGATTTACAGAGCAGGACGTAAAAACATCTAAAGTAAGTTAACATCTAAATTGTAAATGAAACCAATTATTTTCATGCAGGTTGTGTCAGTCACAGCAATGTGAGGTGTGGTTAAGGCTGCATGAACAGTAACAAAAGTTATATAACTTGTAAATGGCAGAGAATTGAGCAATGAGACTTCAGAGGCATGATCTATACACCAAAACAGTTTGTTAAGCTAAAGTTAATTTGCTGACTATAGTGTCCCTTTAACACAGCCAGTATATTAGCTAGCACTTCTGCTGCCTGATTGACATCTCTCGGGTCTGTCTTATAGATGCAGTTATAAGCCCCTTTTACATTGACAGTGAGTGCAAGGTGCTCTCTTTGCCATCAGTTGTACAATATTGCAAAGTTTGCTATGCTGCTTATATCAACCTCTCAAATTAACATACAATGAAATATATACCTTTTGATTTACTGTGCAATACTTGGTATTATTCTGACAAAAACAGTGTTATAATAGTTCTAAAGTCTAACTCCTCTTGTAATGACATCTGTGCTAATACATCGATAACCTGCATACAGTCTAGGGCCGATACCTTAACCTGGAAAACCTGGGTCATTAGAGGGAGATGAAATAGCTACCCCCGGGACTAAAATTCTCACTAATCATAGGCAGCACTGTGACATGTATATATTGGTGCTGCTCCCACATTAAAGATGTTCCTTAACTCTTACGCTACCATATACGACACTACACAACACATTTCACTACACTATCCTATCACTAAACATCTACACTAACACAAAACATTAAGCATTACCCTACATTACATTATCACTAAAGATAAACCTACACTGCCTTAGCCGTTATCATTAACCCCTACACCAGGGGTGCCCAAAAGGTAGATCCCCAGATGTTTTAGAACTACAACTCTCATGATGCTTTGTGTGTGTCACAGTAGTTTACCCCTACACGCAAGATTTAGTTCAACAATCGACAGATAGAGCAGATACGACTTACCGGACCTTAGAATGGCCGGACACGCCGTATAGCAGAGAATAGACAGAGTCAAGAACAAGCCAAGGTCAAGGGAACAAAGAGACTGTGAGAACAAAAACTAGCCAAGGTCTGGTACACAGTAGTCAGTAAGCCGGCAAACAAGACAAAACAGGGATAGAGAGATAAACGGAGTCAGATACAAAGCCAAGGTCAAGCACGAAAATCACAACTGAACACAACAAGCGCTAAAGGGAACTGAAACAGAAACCACGATAGGGCAGGGAGTTAAGGGAGAGGTAAGTACAAATACCCTAAACTTTACTTTGATTGGCCCCTGTCATATCCACGCCCCCAAAATGTGAGTGTCTGGGGAATGTGGGATGACAGGAGCCAATGGGAGCACGTTTCATCTTTTGGCTCCCACTGCCCCTTTAAGAGCGTGCCCGAGACGTGCGGCACCCTCTTAGAGCTAGGCGGGACACGTGACCGCATCTTGCAGTCCGTGCCCGCCTTCATTAGAGAGCCGCGTGCGGTGGGAAGTGAGGACCTCGGCCGGCCCCCGGGTAAGGTAAGTACCGCTACAGTGTGCCTTGAGAATGACAAAGCATCATTGAAGCTGTAGTTTTAAAACATCTGGGGATCTATCTTTTGGGCACCCCTGCCCTACACTACTAACTCACACTAACACAAACTCTAACTTACAAAATATCATGTAAAATATAAAATGTATAATAGGCAAGTGTGTGTTAGGGGAAAATAATGCCATCTTGGGGGCACATTCCATCTTGTGGTTTATTATGATATCTACAGAACCCCTCAATAGCATTTATTTTTATTGGTTACTGTTGTTGTTATTATTATTATTATGACATTTATATAGCGCCAGCAAATTCCGCAGTGATTTACAATGGGTGGACGAACAGACATGTAGTTGTAACCAGACAAGTTGGACACACAGGAACAGAGGGGTTGAGGGCCCTGCTCAATGAGCTTACGTGCTAGAGGGAGTGGGGTAAAATGACACAAAAAGGTAAGGATAGTATTAGACTAGTGACAGTTGCAGAAGAGGAAGCAGTCAGGAGCTATTAACAGTTTAATTGATACACTTTTATGAAGAAGTGGGTTTTTAACGATTTTTTGAAAGAGTGGAGACTGGGGGAGCATCTAACGGAGCAGGGAAGCGAGTTCCACAGGAACGGTGTAGCCCTCGAGAAATCTTGAAGGCGAGCATCAGAGGTAAGAGTACGGACAGAAGATAGACGTAAGTCTTCAGCAGATCATAAGGGCCTAGACGGGACATACTTGTGTATAAGGGAGGATAGATAGGTGGGAGCAGCATTATGTAGCGATTTGAAAGCAAGAACCAGAATTTGAAATTGAGCTCTATATTTTATAGGAAGCCAATGTAGGGACTGACAGAAGGGTGAGGCATGGGAGGTGCGGCCGGACAGGAAGATGAGCCGCGCCGCCGCATTCATTATGGACTGTTGGGAGCACGTAAGACCACTGAGAAGCTATGTATGTTATGTATGTGTGTTATGTATGCTCTCTCTCACTGTCTTACTCTCTGTCTCTCTTTCTCTCGTTCTCTATAAAACATATGCAAAATTGTATTGATGCTTTATTTGTCAATTAACTTTAGTAAATGGTGCCTCTTTGAGTTTGTACAAGAATAAAAATCAGTACTGAAATAGCAGAAATCACATTTGTTCAATAAATATGTTAAATAATAAAGAGGTCAACTCCAGCCTGCGGGAAGAAAGCTGTCAGCTGTAGAAGTGTTACAATATTCTACCTAGCAACAGAGACAATAATTAATTTGCAGTAAATATAATACACATGGAGCGATTTAAATGGATCTCCTTGGTGCATCTACCACTTTTATATGCTTATAGTGCTGGGACGTATTGTTTACACTCTATTACATTTCCAGCTTGTCGGTCCAATAGCAATAAAACTTGAAGAATGTTATAACTAATTGTAAATTCTCTACTGAGGAAAGTAAAGCTGTTTTTGCTTGAAATTAATGTGACTCCTAAAGACAAGAGAGAAAAGGCTCCGAGAAGGTGTTGAGTATGTCGTTTGGTGCTGCACATTTGAGTTGATTACTGAGGGAAATCAGGCTGCAGGAATAAATAAAGGAACACTCCAAACGTCTAATATTTCAAACACAGTTTGCTGAAGTGCTTTATGTCTAAAGTGTGTCCTCTTTTTCATTTTACAAAAAGTCCAGATTTTAATACAAATTGGTACTTTTATAAATTAACCCGGTTACACCCCCTTGCTGTCAGACAACCAGTCCCGTTACTTCCTGGTTTGGTTAGCTCAGTGGAGCTAAACTCCAGAGGCAGTAATTGCTCAGAGCACCTGCCATGCATTGAGCTGCATTGGAAAGTCTGTGATTGGACAGCCACTGAAAGTCTGGGCGGGGTCAGAAGGGGAGGGCTTGCAAAGGCTGCAAACATGATATATGCAGCTTTTGCAAGCTGTTTTTAGTTATATCTCCAAACTAAAACTTTATAGTTAAATGCTTGCTGTGTTTCATTTGGCTAAACATTGATTTATTTTTTAAATTTGGGCAGTGCAGTGTCTCTTTAAACCTAAATGAAGAAACACAACATTTTACTAGAAAATGTAAATAATGTACATGCCAGATGTGTACCGGATATAACTCTCAAACCCATGCACTTAATATTAAACCATGTGAAATGATAAGCGTTCTGGCTGAATGTCTGAATTTAACACATTTATATAACACATTTTGCCTTAAGATATATTGATTTTCTTGCCAATACTTTTTTCGAACATCCCAAATGTAGTATATATAAAGCAACAAGAAAAAAAAAAAACATTAAAAATCTTTAACACCTTTATGGTAACAGAACAGATATAATTTGGGATTGCTTGGAAAATAAAATGCTATGACGCATTTAAGAAAGCTTTTTTTTTTGCTTAACTATTTAAGTGTTAAGTTAATGGGTTAAACGTGGAAGTGGAAATAGCATCCACAGCAGATTTTTCAGTCTTACTTGACTTGCCTTGTAACTAAATATTTTCTCGTGGTTCTATCTATTTGAAAGCCAAAAGAAATTAGCCCTTGACCTCATTTTTAAATAGACACGCAGCTGTGCAGTATGATGCTGTAGCTGTCTTAGATTTTGCTCTGAATGTCTTAGATTAGATTTTTTTTTTCCATACCAAATCGTGTAGCAAAAAGTGATGACTGCAGAGTAACTGGTTTTGTTCTCTTTTTGAATAACTCCATGGTAATCCAATGATAAGAAAGAAAAAAATTAAACAGATGTCTTTTTCAATGTTTAATCCTAGACTTATTGTGTTTATAGTATTGATATAGAAATATAAAGAATATTTTAGAAAACACATCTACAAGCACAACTATATATATATATATACTAATACAATGGGGATATGGTTAAGAATGTATGAATAGATCTTATTTATTTTTTATTTTACAGGGTTTTTTGTGTCTCTGTCCTTGTTTCTTCTGTCTATGACTTTTAACAGCTTTAAAGGGCCTCTATAGGCATCCAGAATACTTCATCTCAATAAAGAGGTCTGGGTGCATTGGCCTTGGCCTTTAAGTCCTGATATTGGAAACTGCAATGTTGTGTTTGTGGGGGCTTAACACAGAGAGAACGAAAAGAAGAAAAACTACGAATGAAACTACCGAACAAGCGGACAGAAACAACAAAAATGGTTTGTTATTATTGCAACTTCATTGAGATGAAGTTGTTATGGTGCCCAGGGTGATCATTTAATTTATTTTTAGGCATTTCTGCAGAGTTACGACATAATGACGTAATATCCTAACCCTTGTGCGACACTAAAGGAAAGACTTGAAATCTACGGACTGTCAAGCCACACCTACAGTTATTTATTACGCCGTTTCATAAAAAGTTTTGTAGTATATGTTTTTCACATTTGTTACATTAAAATAAGGCATACCTGAATTGTTTGTATACGTTACCTTCTTTTGTTTTTCTGTATTGTATAAAACATACATCTCAGCAAATAACAAATGTTTTGTTCTCAATGTTTACTGGCAATGCACTGTACAGCTGTCCAATCTTTTCAAATGTATCGTAGTTCTGCACCTTCGTTTGATTTCTTTAGAGAGGTAAGACCTTTCTCTTCTGTTGACAGCAATACAATTAAATTCCCTGCAACTTAAATTAGAAACTAGATATGCTTCCAAAAGTCGAGTAAAAATCACCAGGGAACAGGCATTTCAATTTATTCTTGGTTGCCTAAATGCTGTTTCTTTATTAGAAACAAAACAAGGTATTAGCATTTTTAGACTGATGTCACAGTTAAGTGTAGCTAAGGAAATCTCATTTACACTTAAGATGCAGGAGATATTTCTAGTGCGTTTCAATGTATAAACATGCGGTGTAACATTTTAAATGAATCAGCATGATGAACAATGCGTCCCATCATGAGACATCACGTCTTACAAAACATCTGGCTACTTCTCATTCTTACCATGACTACCGCACAATTCCCGAACATCTGTAAATCCACTTACAAGCTAAGATTGAAGCCATTCATTTACAAAGTGGTATTGAGATATACGAGAACACAGAACTCAGCTGATTATTATATTGCCTTGCACCATGTTGTCTAGAAATCACAGTACGATTACTGGACGTTATAGAGATTATATTGCCATATTTGCTGTCATAACATAGATGAGTGGTCTAGATATATAATAAAACAAATAAGACATTAGGTGGAAAAAAAATACATTTTGTATATTTACATAGGTTTTTTTAATGTATGTATCTGTCGAAGAATGTTTATGAGTTATATTTTTATATTTTATGTACCCCTTCTTGCAATTTCTTGGCTTGCAATTCTTCGAATATCATTGTTAGAACATACTGTAGATTTGATACTAGAAATGTTGCTTCTTGTTGAGGGCATTTGTAAGACAGAAGCTGTTGGTATATTTGGGATGTAGATTTACTGGGCATATACCTGGGAAATACCTGGGCAAAATGATACATACAGCGTTATTTTCTTAAGTGAGAATTTAGGGTGCATAAAAAGTGAGATTAAAATTCAAGGCAAGAGCAGTCAAACTAAAATTATAGCTGACTGAGAATTTTTCCAGTTTGGCTACTTTGACCTAAATTTAAAAATTTAAAATTTACCATAAATTCTCACATTAGTAAATAAACTTAATAGAGTTATTCGATTAACAAGCTAACACCTGTATTTCAAAGGTTATTGCAGACTGCGAACAACAGACTATGCTATGTCCTTGGACTAGTGCTATATTTAACAAATTAATAAATGTTTTATTACCACCCAAGCAATCTGTAATTGTGCTCTTACAAGCACCAACCAGAGTCACTAGTATAAGCACACTCTGTTAACAATGAATTCTGACCAGAGCAGGCTCGGAAATTTCTAGGGATGTGCATGGGAAAAATATTCGGTTCGGTTCGGCATTCCAAAATTCGGAACTTTGGAACTTCAGGACTTTGGGTAAGTGCAGGGTTAGAGTATGGTTAGGTTTGGTTTAGGGGTAGGGTTGGTTTAGGGTTAGAGTAGGGGTAGGGTTAGAGGTAGGGTTAGGGTTAGCGGTAGGGTTAGGGGTAGGGTTAGAGTAGGGTTAGGGTTAGAGGTAGGATTAGGAGTAGGGTTAGGTTAGGCATAGGGTTAGGGGTAGGGTTACGGTACGATTAGGGTTAGGTTAGGGGTAGGGTTAGGTGTAGGGTTACCCAACCCCTACCCTAACCCTACCCCAACCCCTAACCCTACCCCAACTGCAACCACTAACCCTACTTCAACCCTTAACCCTAACCCTACCCCAACCACTAACTTATCCTAACCCTACCTCTAACCCCAACCCTCTCCTGTTTTGCCACTTTTCAGAAATCCAAAGTACTTCAGCACTTCCGAAAGTCAGCACTTCGGCAATTCGGTTCGGCATTCCGAAATTCGCCAATTCGACACTGGTTGTGGTAAGGGAGCAGAGGTCTGTGTCTGTTATAGCAAAAACCCAATTTGTGTCTTCTTTTGTGAGGTGTACAAAGGATATATTGGAAGACATAAGAGCTAGGTACGATTCCATATTTCTGTGCATTAAATCCACAGGTTTTGTGACGTTCCGCAATAACAGCTTCACATGTCTTCTGGGCTGCCACAGATTTCTAGATTACTAGTGAATTTAAAAAAAATAATTATTTTCTGTAATTTTAATCTCTTAAGGACCGGACTGTTTTGGCCGTGTTGTATGTTAGGGGCCAGGGCTGTTTTAACACTTTTATGGTGTTTGTGTTTAGCTGTAATTTTCCTCAATCTCATTTACTGTTCCCATCCAAATTATATATATATTTTTTCAGGACAAGAAGGGCTTTCTTTACATACCATTATTTGTATCATGTCACATAATTGACTTAAATTTTTTTTTAAAATTTAAAATAAAAAAAATGATATCATTAGTAAAAGTGCTGTTTGTGTGTGAAAAATGCAAAAACGTCACTATCACTGACAGTATCATCACTGTGATATATGTTTCACTGTTTTGAAACTAATATTTGTGTTCAGCGAAGTCTCCCGAGTAAAACAGTACCCCCATGTACAGGTTTTAGGGTGTCATGGAAAGTTACAAGGTTAAATACAGTGCTATCAAATTAAATTCTCTAGACTTTCAGCCTGGGTTGTCAGGCAGGTCCCTCAAGTTGCAATCAATAAAATTACTTAATTATGTAAAAATATTACACAAATATGCATGTAGAATTTAAATATATATACATATTTATATATTTGAAGTCTATGTGTATATTTATGAAATTATTTATGTAATTATGTATATGAATATATATTTTGTATCTTTTTATTTATTTATATATACAGATATATAGATATATATAGATATAATTTCATTCTAAGTGTATTTTTATATAAATATGTATATATTAATATCAAAATACAGTTAGAATAAAATAACATATATATATATATATCATTTTTCATTTTTGACAAATATTTGTAAATGTTTTAATTTATTTTTATTTACTTATTTATTATATTTTATAATAATTTATATATACAATATATATAGTTATTACTTTATATTATATATTATTACATATAAATGTGTGTAATTTAATTATAAGTGTGTTTTTATATTCATATATGTATATATTATATATAAACGTGTGCAATTTAATTATAAGTGTATTTTTACATTAATATATGTATATATATTATATTATATAAACGTGTGTAATTTAATTATAAGTGTATTTTTATATTAATATATGTATAATATATGTATATATTAATATAAATATACACTTAGTATGACATTATATATAAAATGCATATATACATATTATATATAGATATAATATATGTATATATATCTCATATATAAAGATGTATTATTTTTTATTTTATTTACTATTTTTTTTTTCATTTTCCAGCAGCAGTCCCCCTGCAGGCCGATACTTGGACACCTATTGCAGCCATGTGACCGCTCTGTTAGCGTGATCACATGGCCTGCTGGGGCCTAATTTGGTGAGGGGGGACTGTCTGGGCTGTCAGGCAGTCCTCCAGAACCGGAGCAACGTTTCTGATGACGGTCCTGAACCATCATCAGTCCTTAAGGGGTTAAATTACTTTAATTTTATTATCTTTCACAGGACATTTTTTTCACCTCTGGATTACACTTTTAACTTTGGGTATTTTGCATGATTTATATTTGATATTTTGTAGATGGATGAAGACAATTTACATATGTAGCATAATGTACCTGGTGAAAAGCAACACTTTTTATAAAACTTTTCATAGAACAAAGTTTAATATTCTCAGATATAGGGTTGTCTAATAGAAATCAGTACAGCTCTGTGGGGGCTATGTTTGCATTACTAATGGGAATGAGGGTATTTGAATACTTATTTATAAAATACTTATTTAATAAAAGCTGAACTTGTGTTCCAAGTTAGAACATAGGTCTTGTGTTACAATAAGACTGTGCACTCAATGTGTGTCCCAAAATGGAATGTGTGGCAAACAACGTTTTATAGTTTGTTAAAAAAAAAAAAAGGTTATTTTAGTTACTTGGATTTGTGCTCTGTGGTAGAAAGCACGTCCATATTAAATTAGTAGTGACATTTGCATTCCAGGTTGGAACGCAGGTCTCGCATTGGA
This sequence comes from Pelobates cultripes, assembly GCA_933207985.1. Lineage (NCBI taxonomy): Eukaryota > Metazoa > Chordata > Amphibia > Anura > Pelobatidae > Pelobates > Pelobates cultripes. The sequence goes on from OW240916.1 coordinate 35,229,680, forward strand.
ATAGGAATTAGATTGCGACCTTAATGTGTATACCCCAAAGCAAAATTGTGTCTTAAAAGGAAGGGCTTACTGGTGGTTTAAATAAGTATTCAGAATTGCATTCCAATGCACATCAGTATCATGGAATGCACATCGGTATTGGAATAGTGTGAACCTATTCAATGACAATCAGCTTTAACTAGTAGGTGGGGCTAGCAGTTAGCACGCAATTTTTTACATTTTTAGTGTGTATTTAAAGGGCACATTTTCTTAGCCTTTTGTATCATGAGGAAGTCACTACAGGTTAAAAAAACACACAGAGACAGCCGATATGGATAACAGAAGCAGCAATGAGTAGAAGTAAGAGTTTTCATTTCATGAGGACTACCCCCTGCTTTCTCATGGTAAAAATCTTTCTACAGATGCATAACGTCTCAATATCTGTGTAATATTTTCTCAATTTGTTCTTTTCTCATGATTTATACAGAATATTGGCATCCTTTGTTTGCGATGTTATTTTCATTTCCTGTTTGTTTGTGTGTGGTTAAAGTACAAATATCATGTCCAACATGACATGTGTATGAGCATAGAATTTCATATAATTTGATTTATACATAATGTTAGCCAAATTGGTTATGTTAAAGTGTTCATTTCAATATTTAGATTCAAGGTCCCACTTTTGAAAATGTAAAAATTAAATAAACTCACATTTTATTCCACTCTGTCAACTGTGAGATCATTAGTTTTACTAATTCTGGTCCAATCCACTGCTTGGTATAGAGAAGTATTGGAGACCTACTATGCATGCAAGTTCTTAGAGCCATATTATCCAATTACTTCTCCATGTTAATAATAATCAGCATTTTGGATCAGAAATAGCAAATGCTAACATTTGTGACAGTGCAGGGACAGGGTCTCTGCACCAAAAAAACTATATTAAGATGTAAGGATATTGGAGCATCCCTTTAAAAAAAATCAAATTCTTGCAAATAGTAACAAATTCACGTTATCCATTTCTGCTATATTTGATCTCTTCTCGCTTCCCTCCTTTGTTAGATGCTCACCCAGTCTCCACTCCTTCAAAAAATAATTAAAAACCTACTTTTTTATAAAAGCATTTCAAATAAACTGTTAATAGCTCCAGACTGATTCATCTCTTGGAACTGTCATTAGTCTAATACTATCCTTACCTTTTTGTGTAATTTTACCCCACTCCCTCTAGCATGTAAGCTCATTGAGCAGAGCCCTCAACCCCTCTGTTCCTGTGTGTCCAACTTGTCTGGTTACAGCTACATGTCTGTACGTCCACCCACTATAAAGCGCTGCGGAATTTGATGGTGCTATATAAATAATAACATAATAATAATAATAATAATAATAATAATAATAATCTCTTCCAAAAATGGACTGCACTAGAATAGTACTCTGTGCAAAGAAAACTTTTATAGAGCACTTTTGTGCACAAATTGCATGAGGAAGCTGCTGTCTTTGAACATTAAAAATCAGAGCAACTCAGGAGATAGCTGACCTACACAGACCAGAACTGAGCATGTGATTCTGAAAAAAGAAACAGATCCATCAGTCCAGTATAATGTTTCATAAATTATACTTCTACTGTGTTGAAAATGCCAGCACATAAATGTGACTTCAGCCACCAATGATTCTCTAAATCTTAAATATAATGCAAAAATATTTTTACCACCTGGATACGTTTATAGTTTATACAGTTTACAGTTTATAGTAAAGAAACACATTTTATCACATAGATCAATACTCGTAAGTCAAATAAAATAAGTATTGTTCATAAAATATAAATACATACTGTGACGGACCGCTGGCACTCCGACCGAGTACCTCTGCCAATCGATGCTCCTAGTGCTCGCCGAGGACTCCAAGCACTCCAACCGACACCATCAGCACTGCAGACCCCACTTCCAGCGATTCAGCTGCGCCGGGGTCTCGCCGTCTCCACCCACCCTGGACCCAAGGCCAGGATCCAGCTTCCAGTGGTTGAACCTCTCTTTCCCCAGACAGAGTAACAGGAACAGAACAGCTCTTACAAGAGATCAGTGATTATAGCAAGAGAGTATGACAAGCATAGCAATCCCTTGTAGCAGATTCCCCCAATAAGAGACAGGACTTAAATTGAGGGTGAATAAGAACTGAGGTTTAATGACACACACTCTGCTTTTATGCAATTCTCCCATGCAAGGGAAGCACCCACAGACAATTATGCATTACCCAATCACACACTGGTTACATCCCACACATCTCCTCCCGTTAGCCTGAGAAGTAACACAATTAGGCGTACAGTTTAAAACATACTTTTTACCCAACTTTCATAACTCTAAAACTATACATCCAATATTAATAAAAGTCACATATTATTAATCAGCACATTTCAAATACAAACATACCCAAAAATCATTCGAATCCGTTCAGCCATTCGGGAGATAGATATAAGTCACCTTTGTCCGACCGCAAGCACATTTTAATGCCCAAAAGAGTTCAATAGAGTTGAGCTGTGTGGTCGGTCACTTTCACACAGTAAAATGTCTAAGTCTCATTCGAATTCACGAACGAGGTCGTTCGTGCAAATAGCCCAGTCTAACCGTGTGTTCGAATTGTCGAACGCACTTCGATTCCAGCCGAAGCGTCAAAGTTCCTGAGAAGGTAAGGGTCAGCGGTGTTCATGCAAATGTGTAGACGAATTTAGTTCCATAGATTCAGTTGCACGCACCGCTGACCGCGTTCGACTAAATTAAAATGGCCGCCGCCACGTGTTCGGTTTTCGAATGGCGGCCACTTCGACTACTTCGGCACTTCGACAGCATCCGAAGTGCCAATTTCAAAGTACAAATCCTTTCTCTGGGAGTTAAAGGGCCAGCAGCAGCACAACAAAAACCCATTATGCCCAAATCTTGTATTTAAAGGGCCAAACCTCCCAGTGACCATAATCACATGGCAAGAGGCTGGCAAGCAGTCCTCTCCAGGCACAAGTGGCGATGTTAATTTCGCCACACATACATGTTTACATACATACATAGACATTGAATAAACAAGATATTGCATCACCTAGTAAGTCAACGACAAAGGCTCCAGTTTATCATCTTTAACATTCAGCATTTCCTTAAAATTACTTACTGGATTACTTTATTTATAGATTTAATTTAAGTTTAAAGCTAGCCTACGGAGGAGACTTCTACAGCCAGGCAGCTGATAAGGGACAGCTATCACAAATTGCTTAGAGATGTATGAATTATTAATATGTGTACGAACATGTAGGATGAGTAACAAAATCCAATCACTACCGCACCTGTGGAACAAATCAAGAGCAGATGTTCACATCTAGAAGAAAAAAAAACTATAAAAAAAATAAACTAAATAAAAATCTATCAGTTCTAAAACTTCATGAGAACATTCAATTGGTAATGCTGTCATCAGATATTCAAATACCTTTTAGGCAAAACAATATCTACTTGTGTAAAACAGTGTATTCTGAAAAAAATATTTTAGAATGTGTGTATATATTTTATTGATATTCTGCACATCCTAATATTTGTAGCTTGTTCTTCTGAAGGCTGCATACATACTTGCTTAAATCCGATATTATAAATGTCTCTTTTTATAGTTCTCTAAACAAAGCACATGTTTTACGAAATGTATCTTTATACATGGTTGATGTATGTGAAGTGAAATACACAGTCATCAAACGAAATCTGATCTTCGAATCCCCCCCACCCCCCCAAGGACTGCGTGCTTTCTAATAATTGTCCTTAGTCCTTATTCTTCCACTCAGAATTTATTTAATATCTGCCCACCACCAGTTTCACATCAGCAATTAACTTATCCAGTTCCATTTTGGCTACATCAGAATGGATGGATCAAAGCCAAGTTAAGTATTATAAGATGAAAAATGAGCACATATTTCCATCTAAACTGTTCACAGTAGATTGTATTGCCAGATAAATAAATTGAACATTTCCTTGGTGTGAAATGTTGTCATTTCCTCTGCTTGACTGACCTTTTCCAGTGTTGAAAACATGTATTGGACCAAAACCTACCTATTTCCCCTATAAATTACTGCTTAAGTTCTGATGAATCTACAATTTGTAATAGCGATTGCCAGGCCACACACCATAAGAAGGACATAAATTAACATATTCCAGCTGTAAGAATTATGGCATGCCCCACAGAGCAGGCATATCTCTGAGATCTGAAACCCATGAATGATGCAGGAGGCAAACCACATGGACATGAGTCCACAGCAGATGCAGCTACAGTAATATGTTGCTACATGTACTGTATGTTGTTAAAGGGACACTATAGTCATCAAAACAAATTTAGCTTAATGAAGCAGTTATCTTGTGTTAGGAAAATAATTTACTGAACTTTGAATACATAACATAGATTCCAACTTAGCTGAAACCACCCACAAGTGCTTTAAATCAAAGTATTAATTATAATTTCAAAACAATATATTATGTAGCATGATACATTTACCTTTCTGTTGAATGCATCTTCGGAAAACAAGCGGCTACGCTCAATGTTTCCATTGACATCTGGATCAAGCATAAGAAATCTGCTCCAACACCTCTGAACCTCTGGAACTGACACTGCAATAAAATGGAAAACTTACTTTCTATTTAAAAAAAGGTTAATACAATTATCTAATGCATGGATTTCATCAGGGCTCTGTAGGGTCTATACAGGGTTGTAATTATAATTACAACTGGGTGTTCTTGCCATCTGTGGATTCATTTCTATGCTTGTTGCGATCAGTTATCAACAAGCTGGTTAGGTTCAAAATAGTTAATAGTCGAGTTAGCAGCACAAGACCATTTTCATGCTGCATAATTTCAATGTTAGCAACAGGTAACAGGGTGTACCATGGAGAGCTGTTGGCATTTTTTTTCTACTGCAGGGGATCCCAACCCAGTCCTCAAGTACCATGTACCAGTCCAGGATTTAGGGATTACCCAGTTTTGTCTAAAGTGTGTTTTTTTTTCTTTCTAAAAACACATTCAACACAACTGGGTAATTCCTAAATCCTGGACTGGTACGGGGTAGTTGAGGACTGGGTTGGGACCCACTGATCTACTGGCTATTCGCATTAACAATGCTTAATAGCTGCTTATTGCTGGCAGCCATGGGATTAAGCCCTATGTCAGTGGTAAGCAACCTTTGGCACTCCAGATGTTGGGGTTACATCCCCCAATGCTTTTACAGCCATAACATTGGCAAAGCATCAGGGGATATGTAGTCCACAACAATCTGGAGTGCTGAAGATTGCCTATGCTTATGAAGTGGGAGCTTGAACTATATTAATATACTTCTCAGCACTGGACAGCTAAAGGTCATGTACATGTCTGTGAGTGCCAGTTCATTGACCAAACGCTGTTTAGTTATTAGCTAGGACTCAAGTGCCTTAGTAAAAATGGTGGTATAACTGGTCTCTATTGCCTAGGCTTAAAATTTCAAGTCCTACAATACCAGCCAGGTTTTAAAAGTTACTAAAAATAAATGTACATTCATCAGAGGTTAAAGGGACACCATAGTCACCAGAACAACTACAGCTTAATGTAGTTGTTCTGGTGAGTATAATCATTGCCTTCAGGCATTTTCATGCAAACACAGCCTTTTCGGACAAAAAGCAGTGTTTATATTGCCCCATAGGGACACCTCCAAGTGACCACTCCTCAGATGGCCACTGGAGGTGCTTCCTGGGGCAGTGCTGCACAGTAGGCAGAACTGCCATTCAGTGTCTCCACGCTCTGGATGGAGACACTGAATTTTCCCCATATAGATGCATTTCTATGAGGAGGTACTGATTGGCCAAAATGGCATTTGGCACCGCCACCATCCCACCTCCTTGCTGATTTCAGCCAATGTAAAGTTTTCCCTATGGGAATATATTGGATAGGCTAAAAATTCTGATGATGTCACCAAGGAGGCGGATATGGGGCAGGCCAGCATCAGCGGATCTGCTTGGCGCTGGAAAAAAGGTGAGTTTTAACATTTTCTAATGGGGCTATGGCGGGTACAAGCCACCTAAATGGCGGATTAAACACTATAGGGTCAGGAATACATGTTTCCGTTCCTGACCATATAGTGTTCCTTTAACTTCTATTCACCAGGGCTGAATTTTCACTCACCAATAGCTAGTGGCAAGTGAACACAATACAAAGTGTATTTAGATTTTAAATAGATTTTAAATATGATTTAAGTAGCCTTAAAATGTTGTATATTGCAGCAATTCACACATACAGAATGCAAAACAGTGGTAAAAAGAATCTCTAAATACTATTACAGTAACACATGGAGTGCTTAGAGTACTTTTCACCTAATACATTGCATCTTCCTGCACAGAGACACACTATACTTATATACACAACAGTAATGCGGGCAAGAGTAGGATGAGATGTAACATATTTTAATTTTTAGCAGGGTCCTAAACTTACAACAGTTCATCTGCAGATATAAAGTCGGGTCTTTTGGGTCACCGCACATCTTAACTAACAGAATATCCAATCTAAAGCAAGAATTTGGAAGAAACAATAAGGGACATTTTTTATTTTTTAGGGGGAAATTCTGTTGTGGTTTCGTTGGCCACTACATGTTAGGACTGATCTCGTAACAGCTGTTGCTATTGTTACATTTCATGTTCTTCAGACGATATTTGATAACTCTCAAAGGTGCATGCAGATGTAAGATCCAAGAAACTCAACAGACATTTTAACTTCAAGAATATATGCAACACTGTGCAGTTATTGAGTGTCCTGGACAATAGCCCAGCAGTTCCAATGATGTCATACTCTATTTTTTTTAAGGAATTGGATGTTAAAGTACAAATCTATTGTTTGAACATTGGTTCATTTTATATCAGTGTTTTTAACACATGTTCAAAAGGAAATTAACAATGGTATATTAATGTAATGAAACATATGAATCAAAAGCTAATATCAATTAAATGATCTTTCTCTAATACTTCTTAATTATTTATTATGTATGACCTCCTTTTAAGAGCGAAATAAGGACACTTAACACACCTTGCTATACCACACCACACTGTTCTTGCTGTGGCCGCTGCTCCTTCCCTGGCTGATACCATCATTATGGATGACCTCAGCCAATCCAATGCTTCTCCATTTAGAAGCATCACAGCCTACTGCGCATGCGCGGCAATTGTCAAGGTGCACCAATCAGCATCTCCTCATATATTTACCAATGTACCTTTATAGGGAGGTGCCGAATGTTGGTTCTGCAAAGATTGAAGGATGGTAATAGCAAGTATCTCTAGTGGCTGGTTGAGTGACAGACACAAGAAATATGCTTAGGGACAAATGTAAACACTGTATTTTTACACATAATACATTTGTCAGACTGCAGAGTCAGCCTAAACACCAAAACCACTGCATTGCGCCGAAGTGGTTCTAATGCTTAGAGTATCACTTTAAATTCAATCTCTCAGATTAGCCAGCTGTAATAAAGTTTGTATAAGGCATACTTTAAATATACTTCAATTGCAAGCAAAGACAGCTTTTTGTTTTCTGCCACTGTGTAGGTATTGTCAAAGAAAATGTCTTACAGGGTTATGTGAGAATTCCAAGTAGCCAAATTTGAACCGTAGCTGACTATTTTGGCCTTCAAGTTGAAATCTACTTTGAATTTTCACTTTAGTAAATAACCCTTTAGTAGGTTTTACAGCAACTTTGCTACTGAAATTTGAAATGTATTTAAATATAAAGTTGTAAACCCTAGTACAGGGCACTCCAGATGTTATGGACTACATCCCCCATGATGCACTTACACGCATAATGCTGGCAAAGCATCATGGGAGGTGTAGTTCAAAACATCTGGAATGCCGAAGGTTGCCTCTGTCTGCCCTAGTATACACTTGTATAATGTTTTAAGTTATATTATATGACCAATTAAGGTTTTTTTTTTCTGGTAGGATATTGTGGATGAATACTGTAGTCCATGCACCCAACAAGAGTTCATGAGGATTGAGCAAGAGTCAAATGTGCCTTTTATTTGCACTTGGCATTCACCTTTTCCTGTTTAGGGTTGATAGGCATGTTTTAAATTACAAACCATGTTTAAAGAGTAAGTGTATAACGTTTTAAAAGTAAACTTTCACCTCCCAGGTTTTAAAGCAGATAAAGCATTGTACCTCATTGAAGTGCTTTTTGTATAAAGAGTGTCTCATCTTTAATATCACAAAAAGTGCAGATTTTAACAGGAATTTACACTTTTATACATCAACCTTGTTACACCCCACCCCCTGACTGTCAATCAGACAACTGGTCCTGTTACTTCCTGGTTGTTTAGCTTAGTGAAGATAAACTATAGAGACAGGCAATTGCCCACAGCATCTATCTTGCAAGTACTTCTTTTTGGGCTACATTGGGAGGTCTGTGATGGACTGCCAGAAAAAGTCTGGATGGGATTAGAAGGGGAGGTCTTGCAAAGGCAGCAGACAGCATATCTGCAGCCTTTGCGAGCTGTATTTAGATTTACCCCAATGAAAAATAATCACAATTAAATACATGCATGTTTTCATTTGGGATATTTTACTCACAAGTGTTTTATTTATTTTTTATCTTTTATATTCAGTGGAGTGTCCCTTTGAATGTAGATATACACACTGTATTGTATGTATCTCTCTCCATTTTGTGTCCTTGCCGAATATTGTTACAATGTCTGCTCTCTTGTTTCATTAAAGGACCACTACAGGCACCCAGACCACTTCAGCTTAATGAAGTGGTCTGGGTGCCAGGTCCAGCTAGGGTTAACCCTTTTTTTTTTTATAAACATAGCAGTGAGAAGACGCCAGCATCCATAGGAAAGCATTGTAAATGCTTTCCTATGAGTCTTGCTGAACGCGCGTGCAGCTCCTGCCGCGCATGCGCATACAGCCGAAGCGGAGGAGAGGAGGCGGAGAGGAGGAGGAAAGCTCCCCACCCGGCGCTGGAGAAAGAGGTAAGTTTAACCCCTTCCTCCCCCCTCAGCGCCACGGGAGTGGGACCCTGATGGTGGGGGCACCCTCAGGGCACTATAGTGCCAGGAAAACAAGTATGTTTTCCTGGCACTATAGTGGTCCTTTAAACATTTTTTTTATTTTTTTTTTAGAAAAGTGGTAATCCCCTTTAAAATGCACATACGAGCATAAGTACCCTAACATGTTTAATTAACATTAGGAGGTGGGCTTGCATTCTATGGCCATTAAGTAATTGTACAAAAATCCTAATTTATTTGATTTAACAGGAGGGTCTGGGATGGCGTTCAGGTAACTTGTGTTTGTTCTATTTATCCAAGAGCATTTTAATAAAAAGTATGCATTTTAAATGGGTAGTGGCTCTTGAAAGCCTCGGTTACTGCCTTAACGTCTGTCCTTTTTTGCCTACATAATAAAGGAATAGATTTCATTCTCAGCCTGAAGAAAAATAATTTCTCTTCTTAGTCTGGTGCAGCCTAAAGTGAAACAAGTCAAGCATGAAAATGCCTATATCTGTGAATAATATATTTTGCAAAGACTTATTTACTGAAAGCACAATAACAAATTTTATCATCAAAGTTACAATAAAATGGCTAATAAAAACAAGATGTTTTTTTTTCGAGACCGAGTGCAGCAAAGCAAACTAATAAATGTTTTGATATTTTCATGAAAGCCCTAGACCATGTTCAGAGAGTGCCTTTTACACTGTATTATAATGTTAGACAAAAACGGTTTTAGATATATACAGATTAGCTGACCTACAAAATCCACGTGACTTGGCAAAACTAATTGTAATTAGAAAATACATGTTGTTTTTTTCCCAATTTATATTCTCTGCAAAACCATCTGTTACTGTAGAATGAACAATCTTACCATAAATATGCCCTGTGCAGAACCATAGCAGTAGAGAAGTCTCAGAGCCATTGGAACTCCAACAGACCATTTTATAGCCCTAGAGAAGAATTTCTGAATGTGTTGCATCAGAAAATAAGATATAGCTGGACCTCTTTGCTTTCTTTCACAGATCAGATTCAAGCCCAAGTTAGTACACAGTATATGTGTGTGACCTCTTGGGTAATGGGTAATTTTCTATGGCAAATTTGATATAAAGGGTTAAACAAAGTTTTTAAAGGGACACAGTAGCCATCAGAACAACTACAGCTTAAGCTAGTTGTTTTGGTGAGTATAGTCAGTCTGCATGGCTTTTTAATGTAAGCACTGTTTTCAGAAAAAAAGCAGTGTTCACATTACAGCCTAGGGATACTTCCACTGGCTACTGCTCAAATCGCTACTAGAGGTGCTTTCTGGGTCAGTGCTGCACAGTGTGCATCACTTACATTAAGTGTCCGGTGTTCAGCTTCTGTTTTGGCGGCATTCTCTATGTGTTTAAAACACATAGAGAATGCCATACATGTTCGGAGTAACTATAACAATGAAGAATAAATGAAAATAAACGATCGCGATTCACTTCTGGGTTCGTGGAACCCAATATGGAACGCATACGGCGCACGCAATGACGTCATCCAGTTTTAAACACATAGAGAATGCCGCCAAAACAGAAGCTGAAAACCGTCTGGGAATTATTTGATAATTAATTGTATAGGGAATATATAAACGAACTGTGGGAGGGATAGTTTTTTATTGCTGCTATTACTGTTGTATTTGTTTTCACCAAGTCCCTGAGGAAGTCCAATTGTAGGATGAAACGCGTAGGAGGCTCCTATGGTGACATGTTATTTGTTTGATACCTAAATGTAAGTTATTAAAATCCTTTTTACTATACTCTGGAAGTGCACTACATTTTTGTATATATTTTTTTCTTTTGAGCCATATATACCAATTCACTAATGGAAGTGTGAGGAGGGACAATACAGTGGACATTGAAGGAAAAGATATCATTCAAGGCTGCTTTTACTTCAGATAATTTGTGAGTGACCAATTGTGGCTGCACGCTGTTATTAGCCCCCACACAGTTAAACGCTGTGTTTTCTTATCTTATTTGTATTTAGCAGACTATCCCCTGTATTATTTGTATAACCCTCATATTGACTATGCTAATGGAGAAATATTAGAATGGGGTAAGCATTGTAATGAAAGGTGCATATTGCATGTCACCAAAAGAGTGGACACTATTGAATTACCTACTAGTACACCTAAAAATCCTGAGATCCCTATACAATACCAAGACATTAAAGAAGTATTCAGCAAGACTCAGTCTAATACCTCCTCACAGACCATATGACTGTTCCATTAACTTACTACCAGGCGCTATGCCACCTAAGGGGGCAGTCTATGCGCTATCTCCTCAGGAGAGTAGTGTAATGGAGGAATACATTAAAGATTCATTGAACAAAGGCCATATACGAAAATCATCCTCGCCTGCTGGTGCAGGATTCTTTTTTGTATCTAAAAAGGATGGTGAGTTGCGTCCATGTATCGATTACAGGGCATTGAACAAAATCACCATTAAGAACGTCTACCCCATTCCTTTTATTGCTGAATTATTTGACAGAGATGCTAAGCGATTATCTTCTAGACAAACTAGGAGGTCTCTATTTCTTTCTCGCTTTAATTTTCTTATCTACAGACCTGGTTCTAAAAATGTCAAGGCTGATGCCTTGTCCAGGTAGTTTGATACTGAGGCTAAACTAGAGCAAGAAACGTCCCATATCATTCCCCCGGAATGTATCATTGCGTCCACTGTCCTTTCATTGTCCTCTCCACTGCTTGGCTCCATCATGGAGGCTCAGTCTCAGGCGCCCTGCGGTAAACCTCAGGACAAACTGTTTGTTCCATTGTGGGAAAGGGTTAATATCATGAAGGTGTTTCATAACAATGTGTCTGCTGGTCACCCAGGTATTAATAAATCCACTTCTGCTATCATGAGGTCATGCTGGTGGGATTCTCTCAGGAAGGATGTTAAGGAATATGTGCAGGCTTGTTCTGTTTGTGCGGTTTCCAAAGTACCTCATAAACTCCCTTGTGGCTTGTTACAACCTCTTCCCGTTCCTGAGGTCCCATGGTCCCACTTGTCTATGGATTTCATTGTAGAACTTCCTAGTTCTAATGGTTATACCACTATTCTCATGGTTGTTGACCGTTTTTCTAAAATGGCTCACTTGATCCCTCTCAAGAAATTACCGTCATCTCAAGACCTGGTACTGATCTTTATACGTGAGATTGTCCGTCTGCATGGCATTCCTCACAATATTGTATCTGATAGAGGTTCTCAGTTTGTATCCCGGTTTTGGAGGGCTTGCAATAAGCAATTGGGGATTGAATTGTCTTTTTCATCCTCTTACCACCCCCAGACTAATGGTACAGCTGAGAGGGCTAACCAGTCTTTGGAGTTATACTTGCGTTGTTTCATTAATAGCACTCAAGACAACTGGTCCGAATTATTACCATGGGTCGAGTTTGCTAGGAACAATGCTGACCATGACTCCTCTGGGCATAGTCCATTTTTTGTTAATAATGGCCGGCATCCTACTGTCCTACCGGCTGTTTTTTCTGATACGGCTATTCCTGCTCTGGATGACTGTCTGGCTTCCATCCGTGATACCTGGGTTAAAGTTCAATCTGCTCTGGGTACTTCTGCTGACCGTTTCAAGCATTATGCTGATACACGTCTAGGTGCCAACCCTGTTTACCAAGTGGGTGAGAGGGTTTGGTTATCTTCTCGTAACATCAGGCTCAAAGTCCTTAGCATGAAATTTGCTCTTAGGTTCCTTGGACCTTTTCGTGTCCTTCATAGGATCAATCCTGTTGCGTACTCTCTGGCCCTTCCGGCCTCCTTGAAAATTCCTAATACCTTTTATGTGTCCTTGCTCAAATCTATTGTTTGCAATAAATATACTGTCTCAAGTGTCTCTCCTGCTCCCTTAGTTGTTTCTGGACAGGAAGAGCATGAGGTCTCCTCCATAATTGATTCCAGGTTTTCTCGGGGCACTTTACAGTACTCGGTGGATTGGAAAGGTTATGGACCAGCCGATCATTCTTGGGTTCCGGCATCTGATATACATGCTGGCCGCAAGATTCGCTATTTTCATGCCAAATTTCCTCTCAAGCCTGGTCCTGCCCGCCCGGTGGGCGTTCTTCAGGTGGGGGGTAATGTCACATACTCATCCGCTTAGAAAAATGTGGTTAATGGCATTTACGGTCCACACATGAAAAGTTGTGCCGAGCAGCAACCAAATCCACAGAAGGGTTAATGCTGAGCAGCAATTATGCAAATGGGAACATGGTAACTGCCTTTGGGGTCAAAGGCCGGTTACAGCCTATCAGATCTAGAGGAGGAGTATTTAGACCCAGTTCTCATCCTGCTCAGTGCCCTGTCATGGTTTCCCTTGTGGTTGTCCGAGAGCGCTTTATTAATTCTGGTAATTCTGGTTATTTGACTTTGGCATTGTTTTTGACTTCCCTGTTTTCTGGCATCCCTGACTCCTGGCTTTTCCTTATCGTTGTGTCTCTTTATGTATCCCTTGACCTCGGCTATTCCTGACTATTCTTTGGTACGTTAGTCCGACCATTCTAAGGTCCGGTATACATTACCTATCAGTCCTCTGTGTTACACAATTCTACGTGCTGGATCATTCTGTAATCCTGACACCCAGGTGGCAAATGACCTAAACCACACAATAGGGTGATTGGAGACACTCTTGAATTAAATCTATAAAAAGAAGTAGTATAATGAACTTAGATATAATCTAATTTGCTTTCACACAAGTAAGGGTAGTCAGGGACCCATCTTATGTGGACCACAGTTTTTCCAGGGGACCAAGTGTGTACTTGGTCATAGGCAGTTAGGTCACTGGTCATTTTGCATTGCGAGTGTGGAGGTATATTTGGAATTGTGTTTCATGTGTCTATATTATATTATGTCATTTTTTTTTTTGTTTTTGTTGTTAGAATTCTATACTGTAAATAATGGAATATAATCCACAATTAAACATATATTTTGTTCAGAGTTTTATTCAGAGTTTTAGAGTCAAAGAGTCAAAAAGTTCTAGAAGTCCATCTTCTACTCCAGAATAAACAAAGACATTGTTGAGATCCCAAGATCCCAAGTGCTTTTTCATATCTATAATATAAAGAAAAATAAAACAGAAAAAGAGAGAGAGGTTACAGTGTTTAACCGGTCAGCACTGACACCCCAAAGAAGGTTACAGAGGTACTCAAGGGCATAAACCCTGGCTATATATTGGAGAAAAACAAATAATAAGGTGGAGTGGGAATAACCACTCACCCATAGGTGGGTGGTCCACACTCCACCAGGGAGAACCTCCAAAGGATTAAAATTTCATGTTTGTGCTATTGACCTTAAATAATGTATAAAGTCAAATAAAGGAAATACCTAAAGTAGAAAAATAAATACATATATTTAATACAAATTAAAAAAAATCCTTGTGCTTCCTTCACTAAATGTAGAGATCTGGGGCTTCAGCTCCAAAGTCACCCCCATCCCTAGCATTGCCTATGCATTTCATTAAGTTTTCTGTTTTTTCGACATATTTTGTGTTCATTTCCATGTGAGTCTTAATTAAAATAAAAGTCTTAGAAAAAAACAAAAATGCACTTGGGATTTTTATAAATCCCATGTACTTAGAAATAAAAGTGTATTTCCTTTTAAATGTTCTAAAAAAAAATCTGTGTATTTACCCTTTTTCTTTTAAAACATTTGGGTCCTTCACACTGAAATTAGTCTATTTTCTCTTTATGTCCAAAACAAGAGAACATATAATAATATAAGTATGGTCATCAAATAAAGTGAAGAATGAAGCTAAACAATGCCTGATAATTCAATACATACCTGCATTGCTGTGACATCTCAGAAGATGGCAACATCTCCCTGTATTTACAGGGTTATAATTTCTCACAATAAAATATAAATATCCCATAATAATTTTAATCAACTTGACCAGACAAGGAAAAAAGACAAAACACTTAGTTTAAGATAAATGCTTTTCACTGAGATTAATTAAAGAACAAATTTAAATAAATTCATAATCCTATTTATATAAAATATTAAAAAAATAATGATTGGGTATGATATGATAGATTGAATGATCACTACTTTTCTTCAATTTTGCTTCTAGTACTTACCACATCTTTAATGAAAACCAACAAATGAGAACTTGAAAGGCACATTCAGAATATAGAATAACTAATCTTAGCAAATGGAATATCCTATGATTAATTTAAATGTATTGAAGCTTTTACATTAATCTAATGTAGGGCAGTGTCGTTCAACATTTTCTTGCAATATGCCAAAAACAGGGTTGGTTTTATATATACCATTTCACATAGAAAAATAAAAAGTTCTATACAAATGGTACCTCGTAACAGATACAATTTAATTAAACATCAATTAATACCATTGCATAGTGGTAATAGATTAAATATATATGATTCATATTCTTCCAGGTACTTGATACATCTCCACAAATTCTCCTGTCTCCTACCCTATACATGTATACTATTCAACCAATGTAACTTTTATACTCCTTTCCCTACATATTTACTCCCCAATATTTTGTATATATTATCCGGTCCCCACTCGGCCAAAATGAGCAGTTCCTGCTCTCGGGCTCTGATTTATCCCCAAGACGCACTACAGCCACCCTCACCATTTAAGATGGTGTCTATGCTCTCTACTGACCTGCGGGACTCCCTCATGGCAACCTCTCCACTTGGTCATCTAATCCTGTACAGAGGTTCCTCCTAGTCGTCGATCACATTTGTGAGCAATTCGGGGAAAAGATCAATAAGCTGAGACTTACCCCTCCCTTACCGAGACTTACCTCTTCTTAACTGCTCCCACCAGAGCCATCGTGTTATTAGTCATTGCTTGTTCAAGCACCTTCAGCGCTTCCCTGCAGGGACTCTGCAGAGAAGAAGGCGTGTAAAGCCATCATGGAGCATCCCCAGCAATGTCTGCCTGATTCGGAGGTATATACCATTTGTTACCAGACAAGCACTGCAAAGGGACTGCAGTGGAGAGTTCCGATCATTGCTGTGAGGGTCAAGCTGACAGGCTCTGAGAAGGTGTTTGGGGACAACATGTCCAGCACTGGGATGGACTCTGAGGTGGCCCACTCGTAGCATGGGCCTACAACAGGCTGACAACATTATTGTTTATTCCAAGTAACCACACTACCCATGTGCAACGAATAACTGCTCTTACTTCTTTTCACTACTAACTCCCAGTGGCACTGTAGCTAGTTTGTCTTAGAATGTTTGTGGAATGACTACTTAATTATTAGATTTGTAGATATGTAGCTTGGCAACGTTGTATGTTAAACTTGTCTATTACATACAAAATCTGAGACAGCATCAATATTTCAGATACTCTTGCTTGTGTTTTTCTCAGTAACAAACTTCTGACTATTTCACTTATAAACGCCTAGGACATCTTATGTACCTAACAGTAATGCTCTGATTTACGCTTAGACTTGTATGATTAGCTTGTTTAGTTAAATAAACTAACAAACAAAAAACAACAACGAGGTAGCCTAATCTGCAGTTTATATCATCATACACGACTATGTTATCTACATTTGTAATTCTGCTGTAACCCTTCTGTTCTTTTATGTTGCGTACTGCACAGAGCCTCAACAAAGAAAAAATTGACAAAAAAAATCTTTCTTGAATGAATATTACTGGAATTTGAGATATAATATCTAAAAATAGGTTTTACCTTTATCTTTACATATTAATAAATGTTTTCTATCCATGTGTGGAACCTTATTCAGTTTGATCTGAAAAAAAGTTCTAATGTAGGCACTTTGTAAAAACATTTTTTTGTTATTTTGTTTTTAAATCTGTGATTGAGTCAGGAAATCAAATTTTTTGTGTACCTTTCCTACATAGCTATAACAATTGACCTTTAGGTATATTTCTCTGCCAGTAGCTATAAGTTATTTGAGTATACATGTCAAATGTCAACTTCAAGCAACTTTTTACATCAACTTTTCTTTTCTTTTTTTTTTAAAGCATGGGTTTTTAAAATGTGATTAAAAATAAAAATATCCAAATACAAAAAAATACCTCTACAGGGACTAAAATCATACATTAATCCAACTATACCACCTCCCTAACGGTACACAGACACCGTAACACGGAACCAACCGAATGGGAAGCTGCCACTAAGCAGGCAAGAGGCGCAGGAACACCATTCCTGACACTCAATGATGTTGATATAGGGTAGAGAACTCTCGCAAGGATTTAGTTCACAAAATTATTACCTTTTATTATACTATGTTACTGTTTAAAACAACAGTTATTTTCAATGGAAACTAATATACAAAAACCATGACGAAACACTAACAGGCGAAGAGAGGTTATTTTGACAACATGCATTACCTAATACATTTATTTTGCCTTTCTGTATCAATGTATTGTTGTTTTGTAAAACCATTACGGCTTTTGCATGAGTCACTGCCTTAATAACGTACCATAACTTTAAGTCACGACAAAAAATAAAGTTTACAAAAAAATAAAAAAAATCATACATTAATTTAATGGCCCAATGATTCGAATTTAGAAATTGTAAAAATTGACTAACAGCACAATCTTCTCCCCCCTAAATAAAACAATATCATTGATATACCATTTATAAAGAACCAACATTGCACCAAAATCATATTCCGAATAAATACAATTATTTTACAAGTAAAACAGGAATACATTCGTATAATTTCGTGCAAATCTGGGTCCCATTGTGGTCCAATGTAACTGTATAGAAAAATATCCCTCAAACCAAAAAGAATACTTTTTGGAAATCACATGAATGTCTTTTAAAATGCAGGATATTCTATTCAATATATTATGAGAGAGGGAATAAAATGGAATTCACCACAGAAATAATGGGTCTACCTGAGGGATTAATAGGAGCCTCGTGGATTTTGGGGACCACGTACAGGTTGGCTAAAAAGTAGGTATACAATTTAATCAATTAAATTAATCATATAAAAATCAGTGTGGACAGAATAGTGGAGGGCAGATAAAAAACATATTTTTCGTTACTGTTATTGTGAATCATGACAGCAAACTTGAGTCATGAACAAAGAAAATTGATTCTAAAGCAGTACTATTTGTTGCCACACTGATACATAGATGTTGTGCTGAATTTCATTGGTTCAACTATATACCTACTTTAGAGCCATTCTGTGTATAAACAGGAATTCTTGGATAGTCCACTTGTAAAAATTTGCATTTGTCGTATCTTCATTTAATTTAAAATACATTTCTTTATTTTCAATTTGTTTACTAAAATCTTTTCAAATATTTGTCTTTATCCATAAGTAAGACACAAAACTCCTTATCAGCTGGCATAATAACAGTATACAAAAACTTTTAATTATCCAATTTTATTTTTTCCTTAAAAGACAAATTAAAATGAAATTTATTTAATGTCCTTTAAACTGGTTATTTCAAAAATACATAATACAATCTAAAATATGTTTTCAAACATAATTTACTCATATTTTAATTTATATATACAATTGTATCAAATGTATAAATTAGGTAAGTAGGACCACATTTGAAACCTTTAGTTAAAATGTTTCTCATGCAGATATCTTTTAGACAAATTAAAAATAGATAAATTACTTTTCTCTTTCCTTTCTATCCATAATTATCCTTCCTCAAATGATCTTCTGACTCTTTTTTATTGAGGTACCTGAAACCCTTGATTTCACATACACGCTATGCAATTTTTCTTTCAACTTTCTACACATTTCCATAATGACCTTCTCATTCTATATCTGCCACTATCGTTTTAAAGTCTCTCCCTCTTCACACTCTCAAATAATCCCTTTTCACATTCCCACACTCTCCTTTTTTACATTCAAATACCCAACCTCTTCAAATATTTACAAACACCCATTATTAACAAATCAGTATCCACCCACTTTAGAATTCACATTCCCAAAACTTCTTTCTTCACTTTCCCATACCAATGCACTTCACATTTGCAAATTCATTATCTTCACATTCCAATAGATGCCCTCTGTATGCTCCCCATACCAACCCCCTACACGTTAACAAAATCTCCCTTTTAACATAGCCATAATCTTCTACTTCACATTCCCATAACCCATTTTAAACCAACACCAACATTATTCACATTACCATACCTTCCCATTTGCAATCCTTAAATCTTCAAAATTCTCATACAAGCCCTCTTCTAATTTACATTACTGCCCTCTTAATATTTGTTAATCCACCCTTCGAATATTTTGTTATTGTGCTCTTATTCTTATAACCTTGCTCTTAACATTATTATGTACTCACTCTTAAGTTCATACCCTGTTTCTTAAAATTTCTTTATGCATAATCCTCACATTTTTTAAGTTTTCATCTTTCATCCATCACCTACATATTTACATTACCCTTCCACTTCTTATATCATTCGTCACATTCCAATACACTATTTTTATATTCCTATTTCCACCCTCTTTACAGTTCCATATCCTAACTTTTCATTCCAATACCATCTTCTTCAAATTACTTAAGATGTTTTTATAGTCTCATTCTTTTCACATTTCTTTGTTTTCACTCTTATTTTCATACCCTCCTTCTGAATATCTCTTTATTCTTAATCCTCTCCTTTCCATAGTTATTATCTTTTCACATTCCCATACCCTGTTTTGATATTCCTATTTCCACCCTCTTCACAGTTCCATACCCTAACAAATCTTTCCTTCTTCAAAGTTCATTACCTTGTTTTTTCATATTCTCATTACAACCTACTTCAATTTCCCATTCCATTCCTCTTCTTGGGATTCTAGTTTCCCACATAGTAAAACCACTATCTATATTCCATAATCTCTCTCTTCAAAACGCTAGTCTCTTTTCATAATTCCAAACCCTTCCTCTTCACATTCCCATTCATACATTATTCAAAAACACCAACCCTTCTTCACAAACCAAAACCAAATATCTGTTTCATTAGAGATATCTTTGCCAGAAGCTCAAGGAAGCGTGAATGGTTAGTGTAGTACCCAACTAAGAGGTTTGCCTTGATGTGGCAGGTGGGCATTCCCTCTAGGGACCATTGGAGTAACTAAATAACCTCCAACCTCACTCTTAATTTCCAATCCTCCTTCTGAACATTTCAATATTCTTAATCTTCTCCTTTCTATTGTCTTCATCTTTAATCTATCGCCAACATGGTTACATTACACTCCCACTTGTTATATTATTCTTCACATTCCCATACCCTTTTTTCTTATTTCTATTTACTAGACATGTGCAATTCGGTTCGTTCCGAATGGAAATTTGGACGAATTTCGGACATTCGGATGCTTGCGAATGTCCGAAGTGCCGAATTTCTGAAGTGCCAAACCAAAGTGTAGAAGTGCCGAATTTCCGAAGTGCCAAAGTGCTTTGGACTTCTGAAAAGTGTCAAAAAAGGTTGGTGTAGGATTTGGGTTGGGGTAGGGTTAGGTTAGGAGTAGAGTTGGGTTAGGAGTAGGGTAGGGCTAGGGTAGAGTTAGAAGTAGGATTAGGGGTAGGGTTGGGTTAGGAGTAGGGTTGGGTAAGGAGTAGGGGTACCTCTACCCCTATTCTACTCCTAACCCTACCCTAACCCTACTCCTAAACCTAACCCTAAACCTACTCCTAACCAACCCCTAATCAAACCCTAACCCTACTCCTAACCCTACTCCTAAACCAACCTTAACCCTACTCCTAAACCAACCCTAACCCTCCTCCTAACCCTACTCCTAACCCAACCCTACTCATAACCCAACCCTAACCCTACTCCTAACCCATCCCTTACCCTAACCCTACTCCTAACCCAACCCTACCCCTTAACCCTTAACCCTTAACCCTACTCCTAACCCTACTCCTAACCCAACCTTAACCTTACTCCTAACCCAACCCTAACCCAATCCTAACCCTGTCCTAACCCTACTCCTAACCCTAATCCTAACCCAACCCTACCCCTTAACCCATAACCCTACTCCTAACGCTACACCTAACCCAACCCTACTGCTAACCAAACCTTAACCCAACCCTAACCCTACTCCTAACCCTACTCCTAACTAGGGGTGCACCAAATTTGCGGCTGAAAATGAGCCTATCAGCCGAAAACGGGTCAAATTTTTTTTTTTTTAAGATTTATTTTTTGGGGTATGGGGGAAAGAACACTATGGGACAGGGGAGGGTGTGGAAGAACAAAATGGGACAGGGGAGGGGGTGGAAGAACAATATGGGGCAGGGGAGGGGTGATATATGGGACAGGGAAGAATACTGTAGGACAGGGGAGGGAAGAATACTATAGGAATACTATAGGACAGGCGAGGGGAGAACACTATGGGACAGGTGAGGGTGGAGAACACTATAGGACAGGGGAGGAGGAAGAACACTATGGGACAGGAGAGGGGGGAAAGAACACTATGGGCCAGGAGAGGGGGGAGAACACTATGGGATGGGGGAAAACACTGGGACAGGGGAGGAGAAAAAAAGAACACTATAGAACTGGAGAGGAGGGGGGAAAGAACACTAAAAAAGGGAGGGGAGAGGAACACTGGAGGGGGGAGAGAGGAACATTAAGCGGGGGTGGGGGGACCACTAAAAGAGAAGGGAAGTTTTTCATATTAGATTAATTAAATTAATTAAAAAGTCTAATATTAAAAAATTATAGGAAAAAAAACTTTTAAAAAATCATTTGGGGGAAAAAAGTAAGTTTCGGTTTCGTTGGGATGGGGCATCCCAAGGGCATCCTGAATTTTCGGTTTCGGCCCAGAATTTTCATTTCAGTGCACCCCTACTCCTAAACCTACTCCTAACCCAACCCTAAGTCCCGAATTACCGAAGTCTCAAATTTCAGAAGTGCCGAACCAAACCGATGAGCCGAATTGCCGAAGTCCCGAATTTCAGAAGTGCTGAACCGAACCGATTTATTGAAGTGCCAAATTGCCGACGTGACGAATTTCGGAATGCCGAACCGAACCAAAGTTTGTTGCCCATGCACATTCCTACTATTTATATCTTTTTTACAGTTCCATATCCTAACATATCTTTCTTTTCTTTCCTTTAGCTTGTTTTTTATTATATTTTCTCATTGTAACCCACTTTAATTTTCCATTCCATCCCTCTTCTGGTGCTTCCTGTTTCCCACATAGTAAATCAAGTATCTATATTCCATTACGTCTCTCTTCACAAAGCTAGTCTCTTTTCACATTTTTAAACCCTTCCACTTCCCATTCCCATTCCTACATTATTCAAAAACATTCCCAAACACCCCCACCCCACAATTTTACAAAACCTACCTCTTAACATACCTATAATCTTCCCCTTCACATTCCTATAAATCATTTTCAATCCAGACCAGTTCTTCACATTCCCATACCAGCTCTCTTCATATTTACATTACCACCCTTTTAATATTGTTATCCTACCCTCTTTATATATTGATATTGTTCTTTTCACATTCTTATAAACTTGCTCTTCACATTTCTATGTCGTCACACTTAATTTCAAACCCACAGTCCTATTTTCATCCTCTTCACAATTCCATATACTAATGTATCTCATATAATCTTCTTCAAATTCCTTAAGCTTGCTTTTTCATTTTCTCATTCTCTTTACATTTCTATGTCCTCACTCTTAATTTCAAATCTTCCTTCTGAACAATTCTTTATTCTTAATCCTCTCCTTTCTAAAGTCTTTATAGTCTTCATCTTTAATCTATCGCCTACATGTTTACATCATACTCCCATTTCTTCTTATACCATTTTTCCCATTCCCATAGCCTTTTTTCATATTGCTATTTCCATCATCTTCACTCCTTCACCTTTTTATACTTGCTCTCTTTACATTGCTAAACTTTCCTTCTTCACTTTCCCATACCCGTGCACTTCACATTTACACGGTTGCTCTCTTCACATTCCAATAGACACCCTCTGCACATTCCCATCCCCACCCCCCACACTTTTACAAAACCTCCCTCTTAATATAATCTTCCCCTTCACATTCCTATTAATCATCTTCAATCTAGATCAATGTTCTTCACATACCCATACCCTTTTTTCATATTCCTATTTTAACCCTCTTCACAGTTCCATACCCTAACGTATCTTTCTTAATTTCAAATCCTTATTTTGAACATTTATTTATTCTTAATCTACGCCTGTCCATAGTCTTCATCTTTCATCCTTCGCTAACATGTTTACATTTCACTTCCACATCTTCTTATATCATTCTTCACCTTCCCATACACTGTTTTCATATTCCTATTTCCACTCTCTTCACAATTTCATACCCTAACTATTTTTTCCAATACCATCTTAAAATTCCTTCAGCTTGGTTTTTCATATTCTCATTCTCTTCACAGTTGTATGTCCTCACTCTTATATTCATACCCTTCTTCTAAACATTTCTTTATTCTTATTCCTCTGCATTCTATAGTTGTAATCTTTAATCTATAGTCTACATGTTTACATTACACTCCCACTTCATCTTTTCACATAATAAAACCACTATTCTTATCACACACCCTCCCTCCCTTACATTACCAAATCATCTCTATTTATACACCGTAACTCTCCCTCTTAACATACCCATTCTCAGCATGCTCGCATACGCAAACTATTCTAGTTCACAGACTGAAACCACTCTCCTTACCAATACTTACTCTCCCTCTTAATAATTCCCAGATCAATCATTTTCATACTCCCAAGCCTATCCTCTCTGCATTTATATATCCTTCCTCTTCAAATATTTACAAACCACCCACTTTACATTTCAGTACTCATCCTCTTCACATTTCCATACTGTCTTTACATTCCCATATTTGACTATCTTTAACCATACTCTCCATATTTACATTCTTAACTCATACCCTTTCACATTCCTACACCCACCTTCTTTACATTTATATCTCAGACCTCTTCAAATATTTACAAAATCTCCCACTTTAAAATCCAATACACTCTTCATATTTCCGTACTCTCCACTATCTTTACCAATACTCTCCGTCTTCACATTCTCAATTCATCCCTTATCACATTTCTAATCTCACCCTCTTCACATCCATATTCCAGAACTCTTTCAATGACCTCTAGTAGAGTAGCTCTTTCTAACTGCCTTTGACCTTCCCTCTTCTTCCAGTCAACTCGCTCTCACATCTATCTTCACATCTGGTGAGCTGAATGCATAATTCTGCAAAGTTTTTACAAAACAACTTTTAAGGTGGCAGATTTTAATTAATGAACCCTACATTAAGTCCACATTACATAATAAAAGATAAGTTGTTATGAAGCCATGATTGAAAATTGCAAACATGGCTGCATCACTAACATCTCTTATTCTGTAATGTGTAATATTGAAGATATATTGACAGTGTTACAAAGATATTGGGGTTTTGGCTTAAATAATCGTCTATTTGCTATATCGTTACCTTTGTGTCTATACCATATCTATAAAGGTTTTTTATATGTACTTTATACATGCGCTTCATATTTTCTCTCTTTTTATACGGCAGATAATTCCAAATAAAGGATAAAGGATAACTATAGTTATGTAAAAATACCATAAACATTATTAAACTTGGGCACTTCAGAAATTTTAGGTTCGTCAGAACCGAAATTCGGCCATTCTTCCATTCGTTCACTCAGCGCGATTTAATTGAACCAAATGAATTGAATATAACATAAAAATCCTTTCCCTAATCCCTAAATACTGAATAGCCTCAAATGAACAAAGTAAAATCATTTGTTTCAAATTTCGTAAATTGATCTCACAACATGGCATTGAACAGTGTTCTAATTCTCTGAATTTACGACTAAAACTACCGAAATAACTCCCGAACCGTCAAATGCCTGAACACTATCAATCGCATGAAAATTTATTGGCACTATTAGTAAACTTGCGAACACTCACTATAGGCATTCGTATGTCGAATTGCATTGTAAATGCAATTATACACATTTACATATCCTACCCTAAATGTGATTGCTACACTTATTCTAAGCAGGGTAGTTTTCTAATAAAGGCAATGTTATACATACTTTGCTCCAAAGTATCCCTTTTTAGCAGGGAAAGTAACTGAGTGTGTCTGAGTGTATAATAGAGCTCCAGAGCAATAATACTTAAATTAATTTGTCTTTAAACTACAGTAAATGTGTTTTAGAAATCAGTTTGTGTAAATATGATACATCATTTTTGTTCTAAATTACATTTTACATTGCAAAAATATTTAGTAAGTCACCTTAAATTTCCCAGAACAGCCCTGCCCTTTGTCAAACCCCCAGAAACACCCGTAAAATTAAGGTGTCCATCTTTGTCCATTTAAAACGTTGGCTTTCTTTTCCGGACATACAAAATTAATAGAAAATACTTTCTTAAAAATAGGGGTGGAGGATACTATGATTTTTTTTTTCTTCAGACAGTCAGGGATACTTCTACTATGAAGGTTGAGAAACACTTGTATAGAGTACAAATAAAATATGTGTATGTTTGTTTTATTCTATTGTACATACAGGGCCACATTCAGTTAAAAATAGCAGGTTATAAAACTGTAGGGCATAATTAAAACCTAGATTTAATTTAAGAAAAGGTATATGTGGGAAATGGTCAAAACAAATTCAGGATTAGGATACATTTAGGATAAACCAGCTGAGCATGTGGCTAGCAATGTTAATTTTGGTGGCAAATTTCAATTTAGTTTTAGTCATAATCTTTTGACTAAAACACCATTTTAGTTTTAGTTGTATTCTAGTAAATTGTTTTAGTTTTAGTCTAGTTTGAGTCGACTAAATCTAAAAAGTTTCGGTCAACTAAAATTGTTAGTGGACAAAATTATCATTGGGGCGCTAGTGAGGTTTTAAAATAGTTTTGAGCTCACCTCCTCCCTGAAATGTAACAAAATATATATATTTTTTAAAAGCATGAATACATACCTAAATTATGTTGCTGTCACCTGGTCACTCCACTGCCCAGATGGAGGTCCTGATTAGCTCTGCTGCATGAGATGAGTCTCTGACTCTGAGTGTCATCAGCACTGTCCGTGACAACATCACCAACAATTGTCGCAAGTCAGAGTGCTAAACACTTGAGATTAGAGTACAGTTGGATATCTGACACTGTGTCTGACACAAAGATGGAGATGCAGTCAAGAGTCAGAGCTCTAAACACAAGAGATAGGAAACAGTTAGACACCTATGAGAGTTATCTACAGAACAGTAACAGTAGATTCGTTGGTGGTTCTAAGCATTGAAATATCTTTATTGGATATATATTTTTTATAAAGCTATTATTATTCGGCAGTGTTTTGTATGATATCCATTAGATGTCATAACCCAAGTTTAAGTCTAAAACAGACAAACTGGAAAAATAAAAGTAATCTTTCTAGTTCAGTTACTTTGGCCTTAATTTGAAATTCACTTTGAATTTAATAAAACTTTAGAGCAGGCATAGGCAACCTTCGGCACTGCAGATGTTTTGGACGGCACCTCCCATGGTGCTTTGCCAGCATTATGGGTGTAAGGGCATTATGGGGGATGTAGTCCACAACATCACGAGTGCCGAAGGTTGCCTATCCCTGCTTTAGAGAATGACCCTGTTAGATACCTCTCAACATTTCAAATGGACAAAGAGGTAAATTTTCATTTTTGGGGTGTGAGTGGGGGTGTAGCCGGTGGCGGGACTATTCTGAGACATTTTATGTAACTTACTAATAATTTATACAATTAAAATGTAATTTAGAGCAAAAACCTTGTATCTTATTTACACAGACTGATTTTTAGACACATTTATTGTAGTTTAAAAGCACAGTGTATTATTGCTGTGGAACTCTATTATACACTAGGACACAACAGCAACATAGAGCTTCTAGAAAAGAGGGACATTAGGATAGAAAAGAGGGACTGTCCCTCCTAAATAGGGACACTTGAGAGGTATGCTGTAAGTTTCATATTTTTTTCTAGTTCACAAGTACATATTCTCATATTAATTTCATAAAACATAATGGTGCTTAGTTTATTGACCTCAGAAGAATGAAAGTTATAGACTGCTTTGTACATTCCAACAACTGAACCTATGACTCTGAGATATTACAGAACCTAACTATATAAATATATGGAACATTGAGAAATATATATATATATATATATATATTTTTTTTTTTTTTGTAACTTTATGCAGTATCTCACACCAATCTGAAAGCATCATTTTTGCAGTGTGCAATGAAATTTTAATAATGCCCATTGTTTCTCTCTAGAATAACATGTTCCTAGCTGAGTCAAGGTCATTCAAATATTTGGCCATCTGCCTTGATCTCATTTCATAGTTGGCAATCTCCAAATCGTTTTTGTAACAGTTTATACTGTTAAACACTAGCCGCTAAAAATACAGATAAAATGACTCACTGCTGAAAATAAATTAAGGGCTATATATTATAGTACTAATAAACGAAATACATCACAATAAAAAATAATATGCAAACACTATGCTTGAACAATGTTAATACCCAAATTAAACTATAACACTTAAATATACCTTCATATTATACATTCCATCAGACGCATTATTTTGTTATTCCCTAACTTTTTAAGGACCACATGACGGTCTATACCGGGCAGGGATTTAATGCCCAGTGATGGCATAGACAATCATGCAGTAACAATACCAGCAGGGGTTAAATCCCTGTTGGTATAAAGGAGCCCTAGGCATCTCTCGATCAGATGAGGCCAGGATTAGAGGCCCCAGACAAATCTATACTCTGTTTGCTCTGTGAGCGGAAATCAGGGATTTAGATGGAGATTCAAAATTCCATTGTTACAATGTGGTGTGAGCAGGTTTAAATCCCAGTTCACAGCAGGAATTCAAGGTATCAGTAGCTCCCCTGGGCTCCCCTCTGTGAACTGAGGCCATTTTTATTAGCCCCATACTAATAGGGAGCTGCATATAGAACTCAAAGTGAGACTGGCATGCATCTCCTTTAATGTGGATTTAAATCCCTATAGATAGCGTAGAGTATACAGGTTTAAATCCCTGCTTACACCAGGAAACCCTGGTTTAGGATTAAGGATTTTAGACTGGTATTAAGATTAAGATTGTTACTTTGCAAAGATATACATATGGGGTATTGTTGAACTCCGAAGTTGCTGCTGAGTATAGTTAATATATTTTATTACAAGGAGACACTTGAGATTTAACAAAAATACAATGTATATGTAAATATGTTACAATAAAATTGAATACCAAAAACATTGAAATAAAACGGTTAAAAATTACATCTCAATAAACCTCAAAATATATTATGTGAGAGTCCTCACGGTGTCCACTTTTGCAAGTGGTATGCATTTATGGAGTAATATATCACAGACCAATCTTCGCTTGTCATTTAAAAAAAAAAAAAAATGCAATGGGACGGTTCTAAATTCAGCTCTGTATTTTCACAAAAGCTTGGCGAGTGTATACAAAGGGGGTCAATCTGTACTCAGGAGATATAGCTAATTACAATTTAGTGATTTTTACTACAGTAGCACATATCAAGTTTACAAATACACAGCTAAATTGCAATGTGCATATAAAAAAATACAAAAATAATACTATACATTTTGAAAGAAATTGGTGCTAAAATGGCTGTATAATAAGGCTCAATATATGCCATATGACATACCCCGTGGTGTCTTCTTTCACAAATGGTATGTATTTATGAGATGACTTAAACTGTGAAACTACTACCCCAAAATGCGTAATAAGCCACTTAAATTCATCACTGACAATTCTTATTGTAAAAACTGAAATAGTCAGGTATTTTATATGGTAACTTCACAAATTAGTGCTAAAGGCATACGTTGGGGTATTTATTTGTTCAGTAGAATTTACTGAGCATAATTTGTTAGTTTTTTTTTTTTTTTTTTATCACAGTGTCAGTTGAATGGCTACATAATAAGTACAGAAATACCTTTAGGTAAATCAGTAAATAAGACACAGAGAACCAGTTAATTTTCTTTAAAAGTGTTATTGTTGTTTACTTTTAGTCACTGCTTTTCTTTTCATTTTGTTTGTTGTTCTTGAGTTGCACGTTCATTCTTTGCAGTTTGATTAAATTAAAACATTGATTTTTCATTTTTATGTTCGAATTTCTTTTCACATATGGGATTTTCCTTGTGTGATCTCTCTCCGATGTAATACTAAATATAATATTATTCTGAATTTCAAGGTCATCCTATATTTAATTGAAAAATACGCCTAGTTGTTAAGCTGCAGTGGAGCAACACTGTCGTTTCCAAAATTAAAGAGAAACATTTGCTCCCCCAAATCCCACCTATTTTAACTCATATTAGTTATATTTGCAAGTGGTCCAGCCCTACTAGACCGCAAGTGTACTTTTAATAATCCTGTAACTTACACCTTAAAAATATTGTCCACATTCGTCCTTTTATAACTCAAGATACAACTAAGGCACGTGTTCATATGCTCTGCATTTACCGTCTTCACTACTGCAACTCACTATTCGTTTGCCTTCCAGATACCCACATTGCCTCACTTCAGTCTGTAACGAATAATACTGGCAGACTCATCTTCCTCATTGACCACTAATACCAAACCTTACCCCTTTGACAATCATTACATTGGCTTCAGGATACAATTCAGATTGCTAACACTAACCTACAGAGGTTTCTCAGTATAATTCAACATCTCACTACATTTCCTCTCTACTCAACACATATACGCCTTTTTGTTCCCTTCGCTCAGCAAACAGCCTTCTCCTGTCATCTGCTCAGTCCCGCACTGCCAACTCTCATCTACAGAATTTTTCAAGGGCTGTCTTTCTTTTCTATGACATTCCCTATCCCATGTCTTATAGCCTAGCCTCCAGTTCAGTAAGAAGTCAATAAAACCACACAGCCTACTATCCACTTCTCTTGTTACATTAGCCAACCTTATTTCTCTCGCTTCATTAGCTCAGCTCATTCTCTCTCCTCCCACTAATCAGTACTAACAAATACATTGTCACCATATAAATGCTAAGAATAAAACAATAATTATTTGGAAAGCATTGAAGTTGCACTGCATCAAGCCCATAAATATCCTGATCATTTTCTGATTATCCCCATCCGCCTCTCTTATTGCTTTCCAAGTTGTCTTAGGCCAAAATATCGCCTTACAAATATCTTATAATTAGATATACACAGTTGCATTCTGTGATGCATTAGAGCCGAGGTATGGGCTCATAGACGCACAATTCTTTAAAATGAACTAATATATATATATATATATATATATATATATATATATATATATATATATAAGCAACAGACTTCATGGAGCTACTTGTACCATAACATATGCTAAGGGCCTAGGTTGTTTTCATGCTTGCACTGTCTCTTTAAAGCAGAATGGCCACTTTCCAGGGATATAATGTCTACTTATCCTTATATTTAACACTTTTAGTTGTGATAATGAAATGTAGAAATCAACACTTATTGAAATCATTTATAGAGGAGGAGAAATGAAATTATGTCTGCATTTGCCCTCCTCATTAGCAATGTATGCCCTAGCTGTGCCTGAACTGGATTGCAACTTGATTTATTATAACATTTAAAGGGACACTATAGTCACCAAAACATGATCTATACACCAAAATGGCTTCATTAAGCTAAAGTTGTTTTGGTGACTATAGTGTTCCTTTAATATAAATTGAAAAGAATGAGGCATCGTTTGAAATAAAGGTTAAAGGTTTACTCCAACCCAAAACGGTGTTTTACTAAGCCTTATTGTCATGGCCCACCTTGTTAAAAAGTTAAAAAAAATAAAGCTAAAACTGTGTAATTTCACATTGCCTTATCCTCCTCTGAGGACATCACTCTACCTCATTGATGTTGGAGGGATGATACCATAGGATGGGCTAAGAGGAGAAATTGGGTGGCTCAGAGGGGGGCCCATGCCGCCATTGGTTCTCTATCACCCACATGCTATAAATGCTGAAGACTGATGCCAAATATGCACAGAACTGATATTAGCCAGCCCAGCAAATGACACTGCTGGTAGTGGAGTTACACCTCCCGCAGCAAAGTTGTTAAACGCTGTATGTACAGTATTTCAAACTGAGATGCTACACATACAGACTCCAAGCACTATGACAACTTCAATTCAGTAAAGTATTTTGGAGTAACCCTTCATGAGTTAAGTTTTAAGTGATTCTCAATTTATTATTCAATAGTGTAATAAGTGTCAGTTCCCTGTTATGTTACTGCAATACTATATTTAGAAGGTAATTTTCTAAGAAACAAATGTTATGGTCAGTGTAACCCAAATGTTCCCTTTCTTGAATGCATAATTTAAAATAAATTAAGGGGAAACATTTCCAGTAGAGAAAGTTAAAACTATCGATACATGCCAAAATCAAAGGACGAATAAGTTGTCTTTAATTAAAAATGTTCATGGACGTAATGAAACTTCATTTTAGTTTAAATGCCCCACTCTGTTCTTTTAAACATTAATAATGTGTACTCTTCCGTTACACAAAGTTCGACAATTATTTCTGGATAAACTAGAAATTCAGTTTTGTGAAATGCTTTTTCATTAGGTTGAGATTATGCAGAAAACCGAACTCAGCTCAGATGGATGTGGTTAGCACAAATAATGGTTTTTGGTGACTCATAGTGCCTTGGGGGTTAGTTGGGGTGATATTTTCCCTGGCCCATGACAAATCTTTACACTGTTGCTGAAGAAACTGGCAAAAATGGAGTACAATGTTTATATTGTAGATTAATTAATATACTTGGGCTAAAAAGAAACAGACAATTACATTTTAAACGACATCTGTTAGTAAGCAGGACTTATATATAAGGGAAAAGAACTCTCTAAAAGAGTGGGAATACCAGGAGCTGGCTAGGTGACTAATGGCTAAAATACTAATACATAGAGATAAATATAAATATAAAAAAAAAATATATATATATAAATATAAAAATATATATATGGTACTATGCCTTTAAATCTGGAATGGACAAAGTATCCCTATAAATGTGCAAAAATGTGAGTAAAAGTGCTATGAGTGGAGATCTCAAATAAACGGGATATCCCTTTAAATGTGCAAGAATACAAAGAGAATGCTGCTATACCTTTAAATGTCCTTTAAGAGTATGCAAACATGCAAAGCAGTGCTATATAAGGGGGGTAAAAAAAAATAAAAAAAATAAAAAGGGTATATATATATATATATATAAATAAAATACAAAAATGCAAAAAGGGGAAAGATGAGAGACCAAATTCTCTGCTGGATGACCAAAAAATATGTATGAAACTGGTGTCTATATCCCAAACAACATGAGGGATAAATGATACCTGTTGCAAATAATATACTTAGTAAAAGATAGAAGTAACAAATAAGCTATACAGTACAGGAACTGTTAGCTTTAGGCAATAAAAATGAAAACAATATATCGCTGGAAAACTGAAGCATAAAACTGGATCACTTCATATAAGAAAAAAATGCCAGTTTATTGAATATATTAAAATAACTTTGGAAAAAGTTAAATATAAAAATAAAGGTCACACTAGATTCAGAAATGCATTACCAGACTGAAGCATTGAAAAATAACAGCAAGGACCTTCAGATTGTTAAGGATGGATATGGATTGTGATGATTCAATATACAGCTGCCGGTGAGGATGGCTTGTGTCTGTGAGCACGTCCCGAGCAGGAGCCTCACTTCAGGGGACGTGCAGGACAGATGCCTCCGGTGGCGGTACTTTCCAAACAGGTCCTGCGTGTGCAGATTAGTGGTGCTGCTGGTACATGTGTCTGATCCCGTGTGTTGCTGGAATGCCTGTCTTACGCGTTTCGTAGGGAATGGGCCCTACTTCATCAGAGACATAATAGTGTCTAGTGCTTCAGTTCTTCTTTATATACATTGCCTAATTATCAATCACATTTAGGTGTTAAAACCAATATATTCTATACTAATAAAAACAGTATTTGTACCTGCATAAAATGATACATACATATACATAAAATGCAAATCATTGCCACTAGGGTAAAAACAATATTTATAAAGTCTCTTAAAATGTAGACAGATACATAAGACCGGTAAATGTAAAAATACATAAAAGCAATATATGAATGTTCCAAATGGAAGGAACATATTTAATGAATCAATTAGAGATAATGAAATGCTGGACATAAATTGGTATATATACATGAAGATAGGTGGATAAAATCATAATAGTATATTGACTACATATGGATAACCAATACTAGATAGGTACCATATAGGTATAGTGTCAATCCATCCTTCTAGGAGAAAACAGGAGAAAAAATAATAGTTAATATATACAAAATAGATAATAAATAAATGAATAATCCCTGGTGGTGGTCTGTAACTATAAATAAAGGTGAAAAAAAAAAAAAATTTTAAAATAAAGATATATTATAGGAAAGCATTAAGCTCAAAATCTACATTGAGTCCCTTAGGGACCAAAGTCCCTAACTTAAAAATCCACTTCGCTTCTGTCTGATCTAAAGCCTTATCAATGCTGCCTCCTCTCCAGTGGGTATTCACTTTCTCAATAGGCATAAATGCAAGTCCTGTGGGGTCTCCCCCATGTATCTCTTTAAAGTGCTTGGAAAGATTATGCGTTGGAAGTCCCTTCTTAATATTTCTAATGTGTTCAGCAATACGTATTTTGAGGGGTCTTTTTGTACGTCCAATATATTGTTGTGGGCATGGACATGTTATTAAATAGATAACTCCTGATGTAGTACAGTCCATGTTGGTCTTGATATCATATTCCTCTTGAGTGGTGTGGGATTTAAATCCAGTGGTTGTGTCTTCTAATGATGGATTATTTCTACATGCTAGACACTTCTTGCATCTTGTGAAGCCACTGATGGTACCTTGATCCAAATCAGCACTTTCAGGTTTAGTGGTCGGTGCCAGCATAAGTTGCAGGTTGGGTGCCCTAGTAAAAATAATCTGAGGTTGATTGTCGAGGAATTTAGACAACGTTGGATCATTCTTAAGGATCCCCCAGTGCTTCCTTAGTGTCTTCTGTATTGTATGAAATTGATGATTATATTTAGTGATAAAGGTGGGTGCTGAATTGGATACTTCTGTGGTGCTGGGTTTATTGCATAAGGTATCCTCTCTTGGGGTGGTAAGTGCTATATCCATAGATTCTTCTAATAGCGTTGGTGGATAAACCTTTTTCAGGAATCTCTGCTTCATTTCTTCCATTTGTGACTTACACACTTCATTATTCGAGCAGTTGCGTCTTACCCTCCTGAACTGGTTCTGAGGTATGTTTCTTAACCATGTTGACTTGTGATGACTGTTAAAAGGAATAAAACTATTACAGTCCACATTCTTCTTTTTTTTTTTTTCTTATATGAAGTGATCCAGTTTTATGCTTCAGTTTTCCAGCGATATATTGTTTTCATTTTTATTGCCTAAAGCTAACAGTTCCTTGTACTGTATAGCTTATTTTTTACTTCTATCTTTTACTAAGTATATTATTTGCAACAGGCATCATTTATCCCTCATGTTGTTTGGGATATAGACACCAGTTTCATACATATTTTTTGGTCATCCAGCAGAGAATTTGGTCTCTCATCTTTCCCCTTTTTGCATTTTTGTATTTTATTTATATATATATATATATATATACCTTTTTTATTTATTTATTTATTTTTTACCCCCCTTATATAGCACTGCTTTGCATGTTTGCACACTCTTAAAGGACATTTAAAGGTATAGCAGCATTCTCTTTGTATTCTTGCACATTTAAAGGGATATCCCGTTTATTTGATATCTCCACTCATAGCACTTTTACTCACATTTTTGCACATTTATAGGGATACTTTGTCCATTCCAGATTTAAAGGCATAGTACCATATATATATTTTTATATTTATATTTTTTATATTTATATTTATCTCTATGTATTAGTATTTTAGCCATTAGTCACCTAGCCAGCTCCTGGTATTCACACTCTTCTAGAGAGTTCTTTTCCCTTGTTCTATATAGGTTTTTAGTGAATCCCTATCATTACCAGTTTTCGAGCAGCTTAGTGCTAGTCTGTCTCCCTCTCTCCTGTGTGGTATATTAGGTACACCAGAACCGTTCTACTCACACATAGACATGCGCATACAAAAAGACACAAACATATTCCAAATTTAAATTTGAAATGAGAGATGTAAAGTGATTATCTTACATTATGATAAAAAAAATCCAATCTAGTACTATAAAATATATATATATATATATCTATATATATATATATATATATATATATATATATATATATATATATATATATATATATATATATATATATATATATATATAGATATATATATAGATATATATATATATACATTAAGTAATACCCAGGCATGAAAATGGGTTAAAGTGACATTATAAACATCAAAACCAGGATGAGCTCAGAAGAAGCCCCAGCACTTGATAACAATGAGGATACAGGTTTGCTTAGATATTTATGTTAAAGTAGGCTTTACTACTCTTACCAAAATAAGGACAACTCTTACCAAATGCTAACTTCTTGCTTTTAAAAAGTTGATTACATTTAATGAAACATAATGATAATTTTTAAATGTATGTTGATTTTTTTTGTTTCTTTATTTTTGTGTGTAAGTATACAATAAGCTCCTGCAAAGCCACAGCAGCAATAAGTACCGATTAACAAAGAAATGCACACATATATTGAATTCAGAAATATACCACACTGTAACGTTACATGGCATTCGATATCATCACACAAGTTTATCATGTAAGGCAAAAGGCATAACTGAGTGAACATGTCTATGTAGTGAAGAAACATATAAGATGTGAATAAAGGAGCCATTTCAGACATGGTATGTGTGAGGTAAGAGAAGGCAATGAGAAAACATGTAAAAAGAATTACATAAGCCGAACTTGCCTATATGGTTTCCACTGAGTTGATATACATGAATAGATTACTGCACAATCCTAGATCAGAGTAAAGGAAGTAATGAAAATGATAAATAAGAAAAAACAAGGAAAGAACCAGCCATATTGCTAATATTGCAAATCAAGCAATATGTGACATTGCACATACGATGGATCTGCCAATCCCCATAAGTGGCAAAGATGGAGTACATCTATGAGAGTTCATGTGAGTGTCCATAATGCAGTGCCGGAGCAGTATTACCCTTCAGCCCCATGCCTGAATCATCCGTGGTCCACATACTTGGAGACACTCTGGTCTGGAGTCTCCAGATGGTGAGTTTCTCTGTTGGCGGTTGTTCTTCAGCTATTGTGGTCGATGCTTTAAGGCTCTCTTCCCAGGAATATGGGTTAAAGGATAGGTAGGTAGGCCTTTGCGTGTGGGATTTGCCCTGAGGAGATTCTCCTCTCCTTCACGGTGCTACTGTGCCGTTCTACCCGAGTGTAGTCGCGGTAGCCATCAGGAGATTGCAGATTTCTGCACTTGGTATGTGGCTTCCAGGTTGTGTGAACCTCGTCTGTGGATCAGCTCCCATTTGGACCAATGCCTAGGTGAGTGCTGCTTGTTCTCGGTGGTGCATCTCTGTGCATGAGGCACCTTCTGCGACTTTCCAGGTTTTCCTGCAGTCGGTGCTGTGGCATTACAGGCCGGAAACTTGCCCAAGAGAAGTATGCTGAGGACAGTCCTTCGCTTCAGACCTATGTACCCTTTTGCCCATGCTGGCCCAGAATTTTGCCCAGAAATGCTCAAAGGTGTAGTACTCGAAAAGTTAGGCTGTATTAGGTGCCTGTTGAGAAGCTCTAGTTGTGTGTGTCTGCTTGGTCGGCAATCAGGCAGGCCCCGCCCCCCCCTCCCTTGATTCTTTTTTTTTTTTTAAACAAATTTCCTTTTTTATCTGGTTGAACAGCCATGTTGGGTCAGACTCTGCAGTTAGCTGACCAACTGCAGATAGACATAGTTAGGCAAATTAGGAAATTGGACAGATAACGGCCCCACCGTGCTGCTCAACAAAATAAAAATGTTACATTTTCTCCCCCAAAAAATGATTAAAATGATAAAATGATTCCTTATCCTCCTTTCTTAAAGGGACACTATACTCATCAGAACCACTGCAACATAATGTAGTGGTTCTGGTGAGTATAGAATGCCCCTGCAGGCTTTTGAATGTAAACACTGCCTTTCTAGAGAAATTGTTTGAAAACTGAATGTGCAATGTTTCGACCTACCCAGAGGCCTTTGTCAATCTGTCACCACATTGAACTAACGTGCTATTTAAAGGGTGTAAACTTTATTTGACTATTAACACAATTAGTGAAAAACATATATCCAATCAATCAACTAAGAAACAAATTGTGCATAAATACATACATGTATATCACAATCAATATATAGTACATCCATAATTAATAGATAAGCAAAAAAAATCCAAAAACTGAAAAATATTAAAAAAGAAAAAGAAAATAAATCTAAATATTCTAATTGCTCCATATCTTCAGATATCCCTCCAGCAACCTATTAGAAACTAGAATTAAACACAGGAACTCCAAATATGATCAAAAGACGGAGCCTTCATTACTGCCAACCAGGCATCTATGCACTTGCCAACCAAAGGTGGAGTCGTCTACTGAAGCAAGCTGACCAAATTACCTAAATACTCACAGCCAACAGAGATCATTGGAAAGGTGAGACAGGCCCGCTCGTTACATGGCACATCTAAGTATTGGAGGTGCCAGGAAGGGTTGAGTACCATGCTGAACACGTGGTGCACAACTCTTTTGGGCGGTGGTCTCCCACAGCATGAACTCACTATTACAGTATCAAT
The DNA here is from genome assembly GCA_933207985.1 of Pelobates cultripes. Classification (NCBI taxonomy): domain Eukaryota; kingdom Metazoa; phylum Chordata; class Amphibia; order Anura; family Pelobatidae; genus Pelobates; species Pelobates cultripes. Next base: position 35,267,427 of record OW240916.1, read on the forward strand.
TTATTTTGACCCCAGAAATGTGTCTTCTGTTCATGCTTCTAGACACATTACCTAAATATGCACAAACCATACTATACCATATCCTAATCTCTGCAAATCCAGCGATATCCAGAGAGTGGAAACAAACTTCTATACCAGATATTGAAGAATTGCATAACCAGGTCAACTTAAATTGGTTGTATGAAATTATTAGAATGTTACAATTGGTATTCAAACTTTATCTTGTCAAAGTCTGAACTGTGCGGACCTCTCATAATCCAAACAAAGTGGGGAGGTTCCACCTCCCCCCCAAATAAAATAATTAAAAAATGAAATAAAAAAACACAAAATAAACAAGAAAATTTGTGACACTTCTGAATGTGAAATCAAACTCAGACATCACCGCATCCCAATACCTTTAGGTCCCCATATATTAGAGGACCATGACTGTTGGCCCCCCCTCCACTCATTACGTTTTCCTTACAGGTACGAGTACTATACTCTAGGTTGTTATTCATTGGATTTAATTTATAGATTAAAGTGCATGTCGATGGGTCATCTTGTTGTAACCACTAACCATTTGCATCTTATTATTTCATGTAATGAGGTATCGTTTATACTCATGTGGGAAGGATGTAATTGTGGTAGACTTCATATAACCGCTGCACCATGTGTGCATGATTGCACTCTGACTGTCACTGTTACTCATTGAACATGCAACAAAAATTGTCAAATTGAAAAAAAAAAGAGTATTTTACAACTCAAAACAAGTTTGAAACCCCATCCGACATAATGATCTCACCTGTATAATATGTGGATTGCCTGCCTTTTGAACAAACAATGCATCTATGCCAATAGGGCCACTGCTGGGCTGATAATTCAACACATCTGGAGGTATATCTGCATCACGGCACTTTAAAACAGCAGCAATAGTGTCCTTTGGAACGGGTTCTGGTATGCTGACACTAGCAGTGAAAATATGTATTAATGTTTTTATACTGTGGAAAGGTAAATATGATATTGTTTACATATCATAAAGAAACTGTTAAAAAAACACTCTAACCACCATAAACCCTACTACCTGCCGTAGGGATTATGGAGCCAGAAATGCCCTGGCATTATCCCAGTATAACGTTTCAAACCATTTTACCAGGGTCCTCAGACCTCCCATGCCACATCCATTCTTCTTTGCAGGAGAAGCTTGATGTCTACATTCAGTTAAGCATGGCTGATGAAGGGCCATATTCATTAGCTGAGAATGCTCAGCTAACACTCTCAGTCAATGAATGTACTCCTGCAGGGTCCTGCCTAGCTCAACAGAGCTAACCAGACTCTCCTAAATGAGGAAATGTGGTCATGGGTGCTCGGTAAGACCCAGGCAAGCTGTCAAAATGGTCCAGTAATTGTAGGTTTGTAGGCTCACCTGTATATGAATGGATCACAAAATGGAGGGTTGTCATTTATTGGGACAACTGTGGCTGTAGCTGCAATTGGCGCACATTTCAAACCACTGTCACACACTTTGATGGTAAAAGACTGACCACTGACAAACCCAGTGGCTTCACTGTCCATTCTGGAAACAATAATCACGGTTCCAGTGTCTGTGAAATTGAAAATATTTTGATATATTAGAAAACCTCTGGGAAAACTAACCTTGAAACTAACCTTGGAAAGATGTTACTTTTGATGCTGATACATTTTATGCACTAAATTGACATTTGGTGTTTATTCCCAAGAAATTATTGGTGTTTAGAGATTATAAAGAGCCTTGATCTTAATACAGTATTGGTATAGTATAGGGCCTAAGGCTCTCAATCCCCCATTACTACCATTTCTGCCATAATATAGTTGCTCTTAATTGCTAATTCCACGGGAAGGTCAATTACAGCAAAGAGAAAGCACATAACGTATCAAGCTTAAATGTATGTACACAATTATTCTGGGTAAATTACAACACAATAATGGATAGTCTATACATTTCAACTCAGGTTAATAAGAATGGTAATTTAAAATTAAAAATAGAACTATTTCAAATATTTTCAAGTCCAAGCAACTTTTTCAGAAGAATGGGAATATTTTTTTATTTTTTTGCTGTGTAAGTAAACTGGAGACATATGTGTTATAAAACATCCTAAGCACCACCTTAGCTCAAAAAATACAACTTACTCCAATGCCCGCCTCCCTCCACTCCCCCGAAAAATAATTACATTTGACCAAGTGTAGGAAGAACATAGGTGGAAAGTTGATGAACTAAGTATATATTGTATATATGTAAAAGTTGAGAGAGAAAATGTGGACAAAGATTGGTGAACTTTATCTCTGGGGTGCTTCTAAGACTGATATTCAATAGTTCATAGTCTGCCTTATTACCTGTTTTCTATATAAACACTTTTTTGTGAGTATCCCAGGTTAGAAATGATTAGAAAAATTATTTTAGTAACACTCTGATTTTGCATTACATACATTGATGTGCAAACTGCTGTGAAGCATTTTCCTGATCATGGCTGTACCTACTAGGCTTAGGCATATGCTTTCGGATGAATTTACAATTCATCTGGATTTTAGGCAATTGATGGGCCTTCCAAATTCTGTAACACTTTATTGCTATATAACCAATTTATGAAGAAATTGAACCAGAAAATGGACAATCGCCTATGATTTGGCTCTTTGCCCGTGGCGCCCACAAAAATGTGATTCATAGGGAACAGTCACTAAAGTAAATGAATTAATTAATTAATTAATGCATACATAAACCAGGGATGAGCTGGACCAAATGCTTAAAATTTGCAACTGAAAGCTCAACAATATTTGAATACTCAAAAAAACTGAAAGTTTTTGAATGTGAACCGAATTTCTAAATTTTTGAATTGGTAAAATACCATTCTGTTTGTTCAGAATATCAGTCAGTATTCGACTGAATTTTAACCATGTTTAGCTTCAGTAACTTCAGGGTCCCCCTCTACCGACCCAACTGGTCCTTCTCTGACACAATCCAGTATTAGCTTATCAGCCGTGGTTTCCCCATGTTATCAACCCAGCTCATTTGGTTCCAGCTAACCTCAAGAAAGATATCCTGGAAGGCAAAGACGTTAACCTAGTTTCACTTTTGATTGCCTCCCAGGATATAGTTGAGAACCGAACCAATGCTTATGGTGATATATCAGTTGTTCTAAAAGCCAGGGATCCAAGACTAAATAGAAAATTGTCTATTCCAGAATCCATGTTGGCATTCAGAATATACAGGGATGTCCTATGTCCTCATTTTATCTTCAAAGGAGAGAGGAACTGGATCTTTAATTGCACAAGCTGGTCGACTTAGGGCATAAATAAGGTGGTATGGCATTTTATGACTACCACCGGTCCTGTTTTGCAAAGGTGTCTGCAGCTCTTACCTAGTTTAATGTAAGAACAGACTGGAGGCAACTGGATACAGAGCTATTCTGCAGACACTTTGCTGGAATAAGGACACCAGCTTGTGCAATTTGCGCATCCACTACTCACACAGCCAATCTGTGTCCAAACACACCGGAAATCTCTCCCAACCTTGCCACCTCTAGCACCAAAGCTTAAATAATTTCAATGAAGGTACCTGTGGATATAGTGCTTGTATACATATCTGTTTCTACTGTTTCAGAGCACATGCAAAAACAATGTGCTCAAATAAAATGTATTCTAAGCCATACTTGACTATGTCGATATTCTTAATGTCGATATTTTTGCCAACTTACTAACCTACTAAACACTTGGTTAAATTCTTAGTTGCAGGTTTCACTCAAGGATTCCACAAGGATATGTTTCTGCCTCAATTATCAATACATTCCCCTATCATCTGTACAGTTTCTGCAGCTTCCACTGGTTTTGCCGCTAGATTTGGCAATAATTGGCTCTCTGGTAGTTGTCCAGATGAGGTTCTTAAAATAGAAGGTTTATCCCATAACTCCGCTTTATTCGAAGTGCACCCAGTAATTGCTGCTGCAGTAGCTTGGGTCCATTTATGGGCCAGTTGCACTGTTAATTGTTTCTCAGATAACCAATGTGTTACTAATATGTCACTGTGACAAATGCTCCTTCCCACAAACGTTTGCCACAAACTCCTGGAGCAGTGTGGAAGCAGGCCTCATGCCCACCGACTATGGTTCAGGTCTGAGACACCGTTTGGGAGTTACCCTGCCCAGCCACCACTAGTAGCATTCCTTGGGTGCCCCTGGTTCGGCACTTTCCCTTCTCACAAAATGGAACCGAACATTAGCTCCCTGGTGGCCGTTCGCATGCACCAAACCCACAAATGGTCCTGAGTGGTATTTAGCCACAACCGCTATGGAAATAATTTCGGCATGAGGACCTCATGCGTCCCTGGTCACCTCAGTTGGAGCTAGCCACAAATGTTATGGAACTGTTTTCTGCATGAGGTAACCGTGTGGTTCCCGGACAACTTGGTCTGGGGTTTTGAACCACTTTGCAAAGCAAGCACTTTTTGGAGGGAAGGTGCCTGAGACTAAGGGGAAAAAATGCTACCTCAGAGCCAGGCGGAGCACCTCATATTTCAAATTCAGGAGCTCCCGAAGGATGACTGGCAAAAGCACCAAATGCCCTGGAACTATTTTGGGCATAGGATCACGTGTGCGATGTCATTTCCCCTACACTACATGGATCAGAGCGCTATTTGGAGAACTTAGGCACTCAGATCAGGCTATGACCAGGGGATGTATTATTTGTGGGGTTACTGTATATTTTTAGGATGCTTTGGTGTTTTTTTATGTTTTTGTGTTTGCCTCTCTGTTCCTGGGAGATAATACTTGGTAAAGTCTTTAATGCAATTATCTCCCAAGTAAGAGATTCTTGGTAAAGGCTTGTGTTGAATACATTAGAGACCCCCTGCTGGTCTGTGCATAAAAGGTTGTAAAGTATGTAAAGTATTTACATACGTACACATACATCACTGCGAGAGAAAAGCCCCAGTAGTTGAGAGAACTGGCTCCTAGGGTTAGGTTCTGGCCTTAGCTATCTTATCAATACCCGGTCCCACAAGGTCTACACCCCCACCTCATACACGGAGGTTCGGCCCACGACCAAATCATAGTTAGCCACCTCGCTCACCCTTCTTGTGGGCTATAGCCAGGGCTTCCCATGTCACGACCACACGTTTTGACTCTCTGTACAGTCACCGAGAGGCCTACACCAAGTGCATGTGGCCACAAAATCCCCTCGGGCCAAATCATAGGTAGAGCCTCTCTCCATCACTTGGCACTAGCAGGGCCTCACCTGTCACTTGGTCTAGGTAAACTTTTCGCCTCGGCACTAGCTAGCAGGCCAGTTCTTCGGAGGTCTCACCTTCACCTCCTCTTCACCCTACTTATTCAAATCATTATTCTCTTTCAGATGTCACAAAAACCGATCACCAATCTACCATCGGGCAACATAGCCAGCACACCAATCAGGCCTGGGTCTCCAGAGAAATCCCTCACCCCTTTTTCCCACAGGTCCCTGAGATACTGGACCATTCCAAAAATCTCAGCAGAGCTCAGAAGCAGGGGTATCCCCTTTCCTACCACGGCCAGAAAGGCCGAACTATATAGGCTCATGACCATTCAGGCCAACGTTCCCAG
>OW240916.1:35273111-35302012 GCA_933207985.1 Pelobates cultripes
CAGACTCTGTATCAACTGTGTACTTTTCCATGGGAGTTTTGCCATGGATCCCCCTCCGGCATGCCACAGTCCAGGTGTTAGTCCCCTTGAAACAACTTTTCCATCCCTATTGTGGCCAGAAAGAGTCCCTGTGTGTTTTAAAATTCGCCTCCCCATTGAAGTCAATGGCGTTTCGGGCGGTTCGCCGGTTCGCGAACATTTGCGGAAGTTCGCGTTCGCCGTTCGCGAACCGAAAATTTCGGGTTCGCGACATCACTAGTAGCAAGCTAATACCCAACTGTTTAGGAAAGCTTATGGCCTCCCAGAGTAACCTCTACCTCACACACCTGTCCCTTGCTCTCTCCTAAAGGGCAGCACTCTATTCTACCCTCCAGCTCTGCTTCACTCCACCTTGTTTAATTGCTGTCCCCTGTCCTATTGTGTTTTACACCCCGCCTAAGGATATGTTGGTACCAGCATTATACCACCCATGGATTATACCACCCCTGCTGTTTACACTAGAGCAAGTTCTGGTCTAGTAAACGTGAGTATAATTTTTTACTTACCAATTTTACACATCTGCCTGTACCTACTTCTCCATTGGAGTTCTCTTCTGCATTTGCTTTCACATATGCCCTGCACATTGCACCTTATTCAAAGTACTCGTGGTGACCATATCATCATATATCCTTAGACGGGGATTGTTCCGTCCATGCGAAAAACAGCAGAGCTCTGAAGTAGCTCATAAGAATGTGAGTGGTAGTGACACATATATATCCACCACATATACGCTATACCAACTGTATTGCACTATTATTTTGTTATCTTTGGGGTTTTTTGAGGTTCATTGTATTTAACATCTGGATACCTATATACCTATGTACGTATAACCATTTGTACATATATATTGGGCGCGGTTTGCTCTATCTCTTTTTATATTCTGTGTCTACTACCACTTAATTCTGCTTGTGCTAGTGCTGTGCTATCTAACCTTTTCAGTGTGAGTAGATACATTTTGTTGGACCACGGTGCACATGATATGGGTGCTAGTTTTCTGAGAAACTGCAATAATTACCTTGCAGGGTTAAGACTGCCTCTAGTGGCTGTCAATCAGGCAGCTATTAGAGGCACTTCCTGGTGGTAAAGATGCTAATGATATATTGAGAGGTTTCAAAAAATCTTCATTATCTTTAATACATAGATCTCATACATAGGTTACATTACACATATCAGAACAGCTTTATATTGTTTTTTTTTCTATAGTGAAGCTCATACAACAGTACATCGTATTGAGGCGATAAACTGCATTCAACAAAGTATGTGATTACGAATAATATTGTATGCAGTACTAAACCATATGCCCAAACATAATCCAACTCTTTTTAGCAGAAAACCTTTTCATTCTTCATAGAACACGGTTCTATCTCCCAGCTCTGAAAGAGGTTAATAATGTTGTATACCTTTTGGTCAAAGGGCCACCACGCTTTTTCATTTTTAGACAAAGGCTTTTTTATCTCAGTCGCCTGTAAATCATTTCACCAATAATAATGTGCCCTTTTCCTTCCATATCTGCAGTTATGCTTGTTGTCTTGCTGTGATTCGTTTAGCTGTTCTTTCACTTGCCACTTTTTTTCTTGATCCTCACAGATTTTGTGACTTATTTTTTTGGAGTTCACAACAAACGAACAGATGTTGATTGTAGGCTCATGTTGAGATAGCAAAACGCAATATAAAACATGAATGACGTTAATAAAGGCGATTCTAGGCACTCGTTTATCTTTTATTAACTATGCTATTATTTTAATGTCTTTAGTTTGTCTTCAATATCCTGCAAAGCTGTGTTGTTTTTTTTATTACTTGGATAACACAAAAAAATTGTCGCCGCTGATGTGGAAATGAATCAATAAATTGATTATCTTGCGTATCTGCCCCCGGCCAAATTAAAGAAATAATGCGTGCCCGCTCCTAAAGTAATTCACACCAGACACAGGTTTCGGGTTAATGAAAAACTTGAAGAATGTTTATTCTGGGGGGAAGGCATGTCCCTTATAAAGCAAAATTACATCATATGCATTGTCAGAAATAACATGGAATAATACATCAATAATTGGTTAGGTGTTAAGTGGTTCATTTAGTGCTCTTCCTACTGGGTGTGATGTGACTGGTATCCTGGAGGTCTCCCCCAGATTCCAGCGCCATCTTGTTAATGAGGGTGTTAGTCGATGCTAAAGGGGAAACTCCTTAGTGGCCATTTTAGGTAAATCACATAGAAAGTTGAATAATGCTGATTATAGTTATATTGAGTAAATAGGCATTTTACTAACATGGATTGGGTTAATATTTTTGTCCACAACAGTCCCCCCTTAAAATGACTATTTACAAAAGAGAGAGAGAGAGAAAGAAAGAGACAACTACTAACTAACTCTAATGATGTCCCTATTTGGCTGCAGCTCATCTGTCTGAACAGGCCTTAAACGCTTCACTGCGCAGGTATCCCGCAGCGGCTAACCCACTACATCTCCTGCGTCAGACTCCTACCCGTAGAGACAGACGCTGTCCCTATGCTATCCCTATATGGAAGTAGTTGTCTGTTTGAGGTGGTGAGACTGAAGGGGTGTATGTGGGGTGTCACTGTCCATATCGTCGATATCCTGATGTAGGAATGTAGGTGTAGTGCGGTCAATAGTCTGACCTACGGTCTTCTGTAAATATTCCTATCACACAGCAAACTAGGAAGAGAAAGAGAATTACCACAGTAAGAACTATCATACCTATTTGAAGGAAAGTTTTCTGCCATCCACTCATCCATCCACACCATTTGTCCCATAAATTGGGGACTCCAGAATTCCTCTTTAATTCATCAAAAAGACTTTCCAGTTTCTCTATAGCCATGGTTACCTTACCGTTAGGGCCTGTATTGTCTGGGATGACGGTACAGCATGTCATAGCGTCGGGGAGTATTTTACAAACCCCCCCCTTTTCTGCTAGGATCATGTCTAAGGCCATGCGATTCTGAAATGTCATTTGGGAGGTAGTCTGTAATTGTTCTGCCAAGCCCTGGAGGGCATCCCTAGTGTAATTGACAAATCGTTGCTGGTTATAGTAGATATAATTGATCCAATTAACATCTTGTTAGCAGTGATGAATGGGATCAAGGATTCGAATCCTCCCAAGGAAGGAGCAGGAGAAGAGGGAATGGCAAGAGAGGCAGAGAGGGCGAAAATGAGTGACGGAAGGTCGAAGGAGGGAGGGGTAACAGGATTAGAGGTGGGAAGAGGAGAGGAATCTGGAACGGGGACAGAAGGGGTGGAAGGGAGAGGAGAGGAAGGAGCAGGAGTAGAGGGAATGGCGAGGGAAGAGGGGGATATGGATGCGACAGGGGGAACCACGGTGGAGGGCAAGAGGGGAACAGGAGCAGAAGGAACGGCAGGGAGAGGAACTAGTGGGGTGTCATGGGAGGCAGTACATAAAGGAGGGAGGGGAGCAGGAATAGGAGGAATGACAGAGGAAGATGAGAGAGGGGTGGTGTCGGAAGAAGTGGTGGGGAGAGGTAGCAGAGGGACGGCATCAGTAACGACATGAGAAAGTGGAAGAGGGGCGGGATCGGAGGGGAGTGGGACAGGGATAATAGGAAGTGTGGAGGTAGGCGGGAGAGGGACGGGGTAATAATAGGATCCACCCGCCCCGAGAACGGGGTACAGAGGGGTGGGGACAGGAGGGCCTTTGACAATTGGAGGTGGCGACTGGGCAGTGTCTGGGGAGGCGGGGTGAAGTTAATTCACGGTATTCTGGGCGCCATCATAGGGCGGTGGCTGGGGAACATCAAGAGACGAATCATCATTACAAACATTTCTGTGATATACATAAATTGTTTGTCCTTCAAAATCAATTTCTTCCTCTGACCAACCCTCCCGCTTGAGTCCTCTTGCTACCTGATACCAAGCCTCTACGGCTTTTGTCAACCCATTATCCAATAGTAAGCCCTCTTTATCAATAAGCAATTTCCTCCAAAACTCTGGCTGTAATCTACCACTGGGTGACATTTGGAAACCACAAATCTTTGCTATCTTCTTTATTTTTAACATAGCCTCCTCTCCTGCTCTCTCCTTAACGATATCACAAGCTAAATAACCTTTTGAAGGTCTGGCATGTTCTTGTCCCATTTTTACCAAACAAGGCTTTCCCTGTAAGAGGGGCCGAGAGAGAGAGAGGAAAAAGAAGGAATGTCTACAGTGCTCGACTGCCACAAGGAATTTCCCTAAACCCAGACGAGTCACAGGATCCGCCCACCCGAGATGGTGGCCACGGATCTGAGCGAGCGAGCATGGTTGACTAACACAGCTCTAGGCAACAAGTACAGAAGAGGTAGAGGATAAGGGAAAAGGTGAACGTGGAGAGACTAATCAGAAGACATTTACAGGAGTCACAGATGTAGAGATGAGCACATAATCCGGAATCAAGGACGAGCCACACAGCACACACACACACAACTAGGGTACCCATACTATGACTATAACTGAATAGAAAGCATAATATAACAAAATACAGTAAAACTACGAACATAGTAATAACTAAACAGTAAATGAACCCTGTTCTACTCTGAACAGTACAGCAAAATTTTCAGCCTTTCTCTAGGCAGATGCGTTCCCTGCCCGCTAGGCAGTCAAGCTACAATAAATCCCCAGCCTTTTTCTAGGCGGTTCCCAGCCCTTCACCTGGCGGACAAAATTCCCAGCCTTTCTCTAGGCGACTCCCAGCCCTTTACCGGGCGGACAATACTTCCAGCCTTTCTCTAGGTGGCTCCCAGCCCTTTACCGGGCGGATGCATTCCCTTCCCGCTAGGCAGTCAAGCTATAATGATAATAAAGCATAATTCACACGACAGCTGTCTCACACGCACACATACACTCAGGAGGCAGATAGACAATCGACAGGTTCGTTTTAAAAAGGCTATTAAATACCAACTTTCCAAAGACTGCAAAATGAATATTAAAGATAAAAAAATGTCATAAAGTATATACCTTGCTTTCTATGACTTCTGTTACCATCATGCCTCTATTGCACTCTTGAGATATAGCTGTTGCGTATCTGCAACTCTAGTCAGAAAAGCAATGTAAATGTAGGGTTTTGTCTTCTCCTATAATTGATATTTGAAGAAACTATTCTTTTGCCACTACTCAGCTATCGGACGTCTTATCTAGAACTCCCAATTCCTAATGATGTGGATATGTGAATAAGAACCATTTTAAAATGGAGGATTACTCTTATTATCTCTTGAAATCAAACTCTCAGCCAATGCACTGGCCTTACATATGCTGTATATGTTATTCTGCTTGGAGTTAGTGGCGGAACTACCGCGGTCGCAGGGAGGACTGCTGCAACCGGGGTGCCCGCACACATTGTGGTGCGGCCCTGGCCGCGCAGAACAACCAGGGCCAGGGCCACAATGAAGGAACCCATCAGTGGCCCATGCTCTTGGGGCCACCCGATAGCAATGAATTTCCTGGGGCCAGGTCTGCGCTGTGGCACTTTAAGAGCACGACCAGGCCCTATTGATGATGGAACACAATGGAACGCAAACGGCATTCTACTATATTAGATGGCCGGAAAAAGTTCTCATGTACATAAGTGATGATGCTCAATAAAATGAGAAAAAATAGCATAGTAAATAAGAGCAAAAATGCATATATAAAAATACACAGTAAGTTTTAATACACAATTGATAACCCAAAAATTCATATCTATAACATCTATATGACACATATATATACACAATAGGGCATACTAAATATGCAAAGAAAAAGGGAGAGGTAAGAGCTGGCAAAGGTAGAGAGAGCAATAAATAAAAATAATACAAATTATATACACCACATATGTGTGCTTAAAAATATAAAAATCTACAAAACCGATATATAAATAAAAACATCTAATTTAAAAAATGAATAAATTCAAAATCCAAATTTAATCCGTTAGGAGATAACGAATCTACATCAAAAATCCATTTGCTCTCTATCTTTGTCAGCTCTTTAACATTGTTTTCACCTCTCCAATTTTTTTCTTTTTTTGAAAACAGCCATAAAAGATAACACAGATGGATCATCGTATATATATGTGTCATATAGATGTTATATATATGAATTTTTGGGTTATCAATTGTGTATTAAAACTTACTGTGTATTTTTATATATGCATTTTTTTTTCTCATTTTATTGAGCATCATCACTTATGTACATAAGAACTTTTTCCGGCCATCTAATATAGTAGAACGCCGTTTGCGTTCCATTGTGCGTTCCAATTGACGAAAACCGGAAGTGACATCATTTGATAATACCGAAAGTGACGCATATGGACGGAAATCACACACAGGTGATTTGAGATGCCGGGCATATTTAAACAAACATTGAAGACTCAAGCACCAGCACTGGAAGAAGGCTATCGAGTCGAAACGCGTTTGCTGCTATTATTTGCTTGTTATTGTATTTTTATATTACTCTCTTGGTTACTTTGTTTAGGGTAAGTGGAAATCCCTTTTTCTATGTTTTGCTAAAGGGTTCCACTCCCTTAGTACCTTGAGTTTGTGGATTATTTTATCCTCAATAAAATCCTTTTTTTACACACTGCGAAAGCTTCTCCATCTACTCTCTGGGAATTCGCTAGCCTGTATTGGCACCCTTGAGCCTGCTATACAGAGCCTGGTACGGCTCTGTTAAATGTGAGTGGTAGTTTTTTTGTTTTATATTTATTTTTCTGTGTTACAGTTTACACTATGTTGTGTTATGTATTTATTTTTTAGATTGTATCTTGCTACCCCGCTATTTTCAGGTTGTATTTTTATTTTAATTTTTATTTTTATTTTTTCACTACCACTTCACTTTTGGGATTTTCTCCTAAAATGTGGTTTTGATATATACTCTTTATTAAAGATTGATCATGTCACATGCAGAAAGTTCACCGCTTTTTAAATTATTTAAATTATTATTTTTTTTATTACATTAATCTTGATGCATTAAGCATATAATTGCCGGTATACAGATTTGAAAATAAAAAATAAAAAATGTTAAAGTGCTCGTTTTAAAAAAAAAATGATAAGTTTTTTTTTAGTAGCTAAAATGTACATAATGAACTAAGTTGTTTGAATTGTTTATTTGTAAAATAGAGGTTCATTTTAAAGGGGACCTTTAAGTATCATAACAACTACAGCTCATTTTTTATGCTTTTGGTGCTTTAAGTGGACACCATACACTTTTTTTCTGTCAAAATGTTTTGGAATTGTTTGCCAAAAAAACAAGACTCTCCCAGAACCCACAGTCCAACCCTGTTGTAGCCTCATTGTTAATTCTAAAATTATACTTTCACATCTCCAGGTATACATCCTTTTTGCCTTGAATGGCAATAATAAGCTGTTAGACGTAGGCTAACCCATCCCAGCACATCAATGCCACCCAAAGATGGATGTATTTGCAGTTGACAATGCAAAGTGTCATTTTTCATTACCAGCAGCTGCAGAGGGGAGAAAACAAAAAAAAATACTCAAATTATAGGGGTTAACACTATAAAATGTGGAAAACAACCAAGGGTGGTGAATGCGAGTCACAGTATATTGTTTAGGTATTTTATAGATAAGAAAATGAGATGACTTGATTTTGAAGATGTTCAATCTTTCACTGACACCTTTCACTGACTGTGGCCAGAAATTTTAAATTTATAACAAAGGACTTTATCTGCCGAGCTGCTGAAATCTGTTCACTCAAGTGATATCAAAATCACACGGAGTAACATCATAAATCATAATGTGTCAAACTATGCCTGAAAAGAAGAAGAATTTAGTGTTTTTTTGCTTAAAATGTGAAATAGCTCATTTACCGCACATACATAATCTTATTAAACTTGTCAATAGCTTGTTGTAATAGATTGCATAAAAATATGTACAGTTGCAATAAAAAGTATGGGAACCCTTTGGAATGATATGGATTTCTGCACAAATTGGTCATAAAATGTGATCTGATCATCATCTAAGTCACACCAATAGACAATCACAGTCTGCTTAAACTAATAACACACAAAGAATGAAATGTTGCCATGTTTTTATTGAACACACCATGTAAACATTCACAGTGCAGTGGAAAAAGTATGTGAACCCTTGGATTTAATAACTGGTTGAACCTCCTTTGGCAGCAATAACTTCAACCAAACGTTTCCTGTAGTTGCAGATCAGACGTGCACAACAGTCAGGAGTAATTCTTGACCATTCCTCCTTACAGTTTAGCAATATTCTTGGGATGTCTGGTGTGAATCGCTTTCTTGAGGTCATGCCACAGCATCTCAATCGGGTTGAGGTCAGGACTCTGACTGAGCCACTTCAGAAGGCGTATTTTCTTCTGTTTAAGCCATTCTGTTGTTTAAGCCATTCTGGGATCACATACTTTTTCTTGCAACTGTACATACAAGAAATAATTGATATAAAAGGACTTGCACAAATATTCATATAATATTCGTTGCCAGTAACCGCAAAATGTAGGTTATTTTTTTTTTTGTAAATTCTTTTTCAGGTTATATCGTCATTCGTAGTGGGATACAGAATGAAAAGTGGGCATGTCTGCCCCTCACTGGTGGTTGCACCAGTAGGAAAGCTGCGAAGATGTCGGTTGCGGATGAGATGTGGTATTTGCGGCTATCTTCCGTAGCTATCAGGGTATGTGAGGGGCCCCATTTGTAGGCAATCCCCGCCAATTGTAGGCCCCATTTGTAGGCAATCCCCAACAATCTCAAGGACTGCATGACTCTCTGGAGGGATCTTCTCCAGGTCAGAGTGGAGCAGCATAAATCCTGTAGAAAGTGGAGCTGCGTCTCTTTTAAGTGGTAAGGCGTCTTGGTCTTCACCGCGTTTTGAACCGCCATCCTGTCTCGTAGCATTAGGAAGTGCACTGGTACGTCCCGAGAAACCCCAGCCGATGCTCTGGCTGATTTCACCAATATGAAGCAGCTGTCTATTTGTATGCCTTTGGCCGAGCATTGAGGTACTATAGAAGCAGATAGGCGTCGTAGGAAGTGCGGCAGTTCTTGGTCATCGACTGTTTCCACAATACCTCTAACTTTGAGGTCTGCGCATCGTCTCGTATCTTCCAGCAAATCTATTTGTATTTGGACAGCTTTATGAGTGACCTGAAGTTGACAGACCTGCTCCGCACTACTCTATTGGCTTTGGGTTATGGAGGAGACGGATTCCTCGGTCACCCTCACTCTGGCAGTGACCACAGACATGTCCTCCCTGATGATATCCAGATCAGCATTAAAGAAAGCGCTGATATTGTTCATTATGGCTTTAATATCCCCCTTCGTAGCCGGGGCTTGCAGATCTTTCGTCAGTGGCAAAGGATCCGAGCCCTCCGATCTCGTGATGTCATCAGGGGCATCAAGGACTTCATCCTCGGAGGAGGAGTAAGGTGAGTCCAGTGGTGGTGCCATTTTGGGCCTAGGCCGCGGCTGCAGGAGGTCGCATATATTTCCTGGAGCCGTCCACGCGAGGGTTTTGAGCTTTTTTGCCTTCTTGACGATCTTATGGTGTAGTTAGGCTCGGTCTCTGTCAGTATTAAGGCAAAAAAAACCTTTGAAAAAAGGGTATATGTCGTGTAAATAGCGGGAGCTCTGCAGGCACACGTCCGCTCCCTTCGGTGTCCAAGCCACAACCCCCAAAAGGTAGGTACATTTGTTTCCACTTCCACCATCATGCAGACCATGAGGATATATTCCAAATTGCAAATCTGTGCAAACGTGCATGAAAAAGCAAACAAATTGTAACTATAATGTTGCTAGAGTTAAATTATTGAAAGAGTAATAAAACAAAAAACATATCCAACTGATCAATACTTCTGTGACATTGTTTTTATTTGTATGTACGTTTTGGTTTAAAATCCAGAGCGTATGTTTAACTGGTGTGATGAATGTTTATGTATAAACATTGGTCTTTTTAGGCTCAAGTAGCTCCACAACTGAATAATGCATGTTTTAGGCATGCCCAAATATAATGCTTTATTTTTTTTATATACGATTACTAGCCCTGACCAGGCTTTGGTGAATCCCCCATTCCTCCATAATAAGTGTTATGCTTTAATGGGTCTTGTCACACTTGTTGTGCTATGATGCTGCAGTTAATAAAACAGAGACGGTTCTCTATGGTGCAAGCAAGAATTTCCACTGCACCTTGAGAAATGCTCCTATCAGTTGCTGCAGAAACTAGATATATAGTTCATAGTGCAGAAAAACATATTGTAGAGATTCAAAAGTGTCATTAAGAGGTATCATAATCCCTTATTGAGAGAGACAGCTCATCTTTATAGTAGTTTCTGTGAAAGACTCTAAAATGTACAGCATTTACAATCGAGGAAGCAGAATGATAGAAAAAGTTTCATCTGCGATATTGCTACTTCAAGAACTAGTATGTATACATAATATTAAAATGGCATGGAAACAACTTTTTAAAAAACCATAAACTTTTCTGCCCTTACTAAATTTTAAACACCATAACCACTAAAGAATATTATGGTGAGTATGGTGTTATTAGTTTATAGGCACCATACCACGGTAGTATGTCAACCATTTTATAGTGTGGGGCTCTTGGAGCTGAGACTGTGTGCATGTTTTTGATAATCAAGTTTTTCTAGCATGGGGGGTGTGGTTAAGGATGCAGGCTTACGGTGCAGAATTCTGCAAAACATTCATTTATTTTGTGAAAAAAACTATAAAGATTTGAACATGCAAAAAACACATCATAATAATGAGGCCAAAAGCTATCAAATGCATTAGCTGACTTCATGACCAACCATTATGTTGTGTCCAGTCCATTTCACATACAGATTATCAAGGTGTATATTTTTTATTTGTTAAACTCCCTGATGCACTCTAAAACAAAAAGTACCTTGTAGAGTAAGCATGTCAACGTCAAAGTCTAGTACGGGCCAAATAAACAAGGTTTACGTTCATGTGAGCCGCAAAAAAAAACTTACATTTTCATAGAAAAGTTGGTTTATTTTGAAAAGTACAGTATAAAAATTCCCCCAGCATCCCCCTCTACCAAATCCCAGTTCCCCCCCTATATACGTCCTCCCCCTCTACTAAATCCCAGCACCCCCCTCTACTAAATCCCAGTCCCCCCCGCCAATATCCTAAATCCCAGTTCCCCCCCCCCTACTAAATACCAGCACCCCCTCTAACCAACTAGCAGACTCCACTCACATTGCCATTGCCAGTATGTGACTCCGCAGTCCGGCCTCTGGTATACCCCATATAGCGTCGTCCGCACCCTGTGCCAAACGGATTCTCCCACTACTTCTTGAAACCCTGTGAAGGTGGAGCACGTCAACGTCATGTCGGAATGTGACGTGGCGTTGCGTGTCTCAGTGCACCTCCAAGTACTCCACTGTCCAGCTGCGGCCATCGCAACACAGACCGACACACACTCACTAACACGCACAGACACACTCACTGACAGACACACACACTCACTGACACACAGACACACACACATACTGACAGACACCCACACACTCACTGACAGACATTCACTCACTGACAGACACTCACTCACTGACAGACACATACAGACACTCACTCACTGACAGACACACACTGACAGACACACACACATTTACACATACTTGCACACACTCACATCATTCCCTGGGGTCCAGTGGGGATCTTCTATCTGGAGATCTCCTTCCTGCTCCTCACTGCTCCCTCGGCATTACTACAGACAGCGCACACGAGAGAGCAGTGAGGATCAGGAAGACTGAACTCCCTCGCTGCCGCCAGCACCTGCAATGTGGAGAAAGCCGGTGCCTACTCTGCTTTAACACCAAGCATGTATTACCAAGATGTCCATTGTGGGCTGCATGCGGCCCGCGGGCTGCAAATTTGACATGCTTGTTGTAGAGCATACAAATTAGGTTTATTTTAATGTTGTTGCAGAAGTAACATTTAATAACTGGAAATAGATGTTTGCATTGGACTAGCCTCTCGTTCAATGCTTCCAAAGTGACTTAATGTGAATTTGGTCCTAAAACAATAGTCATTCCCAGGACAAATGAATTGAACACATTGCGTAATAACATTTGTGTTCCCTTTCTTGACCTTTTTCATTTTAATGGTCACTTGTGACCACTATGCAATCACCTAGTTTGACTACAGAGGGATAGATTGTATGTGCCAAGTGTGATCTTCTGCCAAATTAGGCTGGATATTCTCCCAAGTCAGATATTTTCCATTTGTAATGTTCCCTATGTCTCACCATGAATCTGGAACGTGACTGGTTAATCCTTTGCTTTCTATAGAAGTACTTTACTGCTATCACATTAGACATCTCTAACCCAATAACCTGTGAAGGAGAAGAAAGGTCTTGTATACTTATGTGAGAGGCTGTTTCAAAAGGGGAAAAGTCAATTCTTTATTAAATGCCTTTATGGCCAAAATCATTAGCAGCCACTACTAGAGAATGAAGTATCTGAAAATCAATGATTTCCCACGAAAAAAGGGAAAAGAAAAAAAATGAAAGAAAGAAAATGTGCTGTGATAAGCTTATCCTACACAGTCTGCTATTGCTGGCAAATGAGAGATCAAAACTGCTTACCTAGAAAACCTGTTATTAGACTTTGCTATGAGAGAATAGACTGAGAAATCACATCATTGGCTTCGCAATGGTCAACCTATGAATCCATGGAGGGCACTTCAAACAGGAAATACTGCGAGTGATATGTGAGCTTTCTCCGACTGAAAAATTCTCAGAGTTCTCAGCTCAGAATGAATCTATTATATCTGAAAGCTACATCACTCAGAATGAGATGAAATAATATATATGCACACACGATTAGATCATCATGGTGCATTATGAAGCTGCAATAAATTATCAGAACACTTACTGGGAAATGTGATAGTAAGGTTTCACAAATCATAACTTCATCCCTTCACTTTTACCGGTGACATCACCTATAACTTCTCATATGATAGCATAAAAATCACATTTTACATGGTATCGTCTGGTGCGTCATCATTTTCTGTACAAAACTAAAGTTAGTAGAATAGACAGTTTGGGTCATTGGGAGCAGTCAAAGGCAATCCTACAAGATCTGCTGTGTGATGTGATTAATTGAGATTAGTGAGAAAGAAACTCCACTTATTTTTCTATCAACACAATAGTATCTAATAATGTCCACAGAGATTATACAATTTTTTAAATAATTTGAAATATCATTTTTAATTAGTCTTGGCAGGTCTATTTTTCAGTATGTCTGGTTTGAAATCAGTTAAAAAAAAATTAAAGTGATATTAATATAGAAAGAATACCTCTGTGATTAGAACCGACAAGAAAATATGACTACTAACCTATGCCTTAGAGATATGCATGTGGGCTCCATAAACATTTAAGGGAGGTTGGATGTTGGGTGTCATTGCTCCAGTGTCGTCTTGAAACCGGTGCATATGTAATAAAGCTGTGCGTCATTCCTTTGTTGAAACTCGGATTTCTCCCCTTTGCATTACATTCTTATATCCTCATGCCTACATAATTTTTTGATGCCATAGCGATCTGCATAAATCAAACAATGCAAGTCATTTGCCGTCAATGTTGATGTGGGCCAAAAGTACATAACCTGGGGTTTTATGAGGCAATACTGACCACTCCTTTTTTATCATGTCATCGTCTGTTACCAGAGAGTGCGTATTAACTTGTGGTGTGTGATTTTAGTTTTGACTTGACTCTAATATCTGACTACTCTGATCTCTGAAATTCCTGACTCTGGCTTTGTCCAGGCAAACCAAAAATAGAAGAAGAAAAAAAGATTAAACAGAAGAACTCAATAAACAAAAAAAAAATGTTAGATGTTCACCAAACTGCTGCTGGCCAGGTAGAAGAGAAAGTTCTCTAGACATAGAAAACACTGGGCTGGTTACCAGAAAAACACCTTGCTCCAACAGAGTACACAACTCATTGCAAATCATTAGTATGAACAATCTGGGCATAAAGATCTGCACCACAGAGCGAGCCAAAGCCTAATGAGTTTCAGACCCAAAAGCGGGTTTCATACTCTTGTCTGTTTGCAGACTGTATCCTACACTTTCATACGTTAACCCCAGCAACCCTAAGGACGAGTAGGACACTGTAGGTACAAAAGGCCAGAATCTAAACTGGTCTACTAGAATAAAGAATTAGTTTGAGATACCTTTTGATACTTTTGAGGGATGTGAAGTGTGGCTTTGTTCACCATTACTCAGCACTTCCTACATAAGTTTAATTTGTCTTTTGGCTATAGGCTATACAAATTTTCATTCACAAGGTAGTTGTTTTTGGATTTTCTTGGCTGCGTATTTTAAATCTTCTCTTTCCCATCAGAAGGTTCTGTTTTGAATCAAGATGATATAAGAATACACTTTATTATCACTTACTGTTTTCATTCTTGTCATTTTGTGTTTTGTTGCATAGGATGCAATGTGTGGCTTTAAGCTTAACAAGTCCTGAGTTAGTATAATATGGTTTCTGTTACATTAATTAACCTCATATATTTCTCTGGCCGAGATATTTCTGGCAGAGTTTAGAAATGGTTTTGACTGTATGATGTGTGTATGTGTACTAAAGAGGATATTTTGAGGATTCTTCATGTTAAAGGGACACTAGTCACCAGAACAACTACAGCTTATTGAAATTGTTCTGGTGAGTAGAATTATTACCTTCAGGCTTTTTGCTGTAAACACTGTCTTTTCAGAGAAAATCCATTGTTTACATTACAGCCTAGTGAGCTAGTGATAACTCTACTGGCCACTCCTCAGATGGCTGCTAGATGTGCTTCCTGGGAGAGTGCTGCACAGTGTAACTGCCATTCAGTGTCTCCACCCTCTGCATGCAGACACTGAACTCTCCTCATAGAGATACATTTATTCAATAATCTCTATGAGGAGATGCTGATTGGCCAGGACTGTGTTTGACTTGTAATGGCTCTGCTCCTGATCTGCCTTCTTGACAGTCTCACCCAATCTTATGTGGAAGCATTGTGATTGGCTCAGAATACCACTGCTGATTATGTCAGCAGACAGCAGTCAGTTGCAGAGACAGACAGGGGCAGAGCCAGCCGCTGCAGACTTGAATACAAGTAAGATTTTACTATATTTAGGAAGGCAAGAGGAGGTGAGGGGGGCTAGATGGTGGTTTTAACACTATAGGGTCATGGATACATGTTTGTGTTCCTGACCCTATAGTGTTCCTTTAATCATTCACACAACTT
Organism: Pelobates cultripes; assembly: GCA_933207985.1. Classification (NCBI taxonomy): domain Eukaryota; kingdom Metazoa; phylum Chordata; class Amphibia; order Anura; family Pelobatidae; genus Pelobates; species Pelobates cultripes. The sequence goes on from OW240916.1 coordinate 35,288,357, forward strand.
TGAAATTTACCTATATTTCCTATGTCTGTTTGACGTTTTGGTTCTCAGACCAGTTAGGTCTGTACACTTATCCAGGAACTCTTGAATATATTAAAATAGATGCTATGTAAGTTTGAGAAGTGCTTTGGTTTAATTTTTATCAGATGACAATATTAATCTCAATTGGAATGAGATAGAACATTTTGAACCTATGGCTCCAAACTATACATATATAAGAAGGTGTTAGCTGAGATAAGGTCATCTACTTCCTTGACACATTCAGCTCCTAGTTTTGGTACATAGAAAAAAATGGGGCTCTGTGATGTTAAAATGTTAACTCCACTTAGCAGTTGTTAAAAAGCAGATGTTGAAAACAAGTAGACAACATCTAAAGAGAATATTGGCAACACTATAAATAAATAGAATTACAACTATATATAAGTCCTGTTGAACAGTTCTGGTGTACCTAATATACCACACAGGAGAGAGGGAGACAGACTAGCACTAAGCTGCTCGAAAACTGGTAACGATAGGGATTCACTAAAAACCTATATAGAACAAGGGAAAAGAACTCTCTAAAAGAGTGGGAATACCAGGAGCTGGCTAGGTGACTAATGGCTAAAATACTAATACATAGAGATAAATATAAATATAAAAAAAAAATATATATATATAAATATAAAAATATATATATGGTACTATGCCTTTAAATCTGGAATGGACAAAGTATCCCTATAAATGTGCAAAAATGTGAGTAAAAGTGCTATGAGTGGAGATCTCAAATAAACGGGATATCCCTTTAAATGTGCAAGAATACAAAGAGAATGCTGCTATACCTTTAAATGTCCTTTAAGAGTATGCAAACATGCAAAGCAGTGCTATATAAGGGGGGTAAAAAAAAATAAAAAAAATAAAAAGGGTATATATATATATATATATAAATAAAATACAAAAATGCAAAAAGGGGAAAGATGAGAGACCAAATTCTCTGCTGGATGACCAAAAAATATGTATGAAACTGGTGTCTATATCCCAAACAACATGAGGGATAAATGATACCTGTTGCAAATAATATACTTAGTAAAAGATAGAAGTAAAAAAATAAGCTATACAGTACAAGGAACTGTTAGCTTTAGGCAATAAAAATGAAAACAATATATCGCTGGAAAACTGAAGCATAAAACTGGATCACTTCATATAAGAAAAAATGCCAGTTTATTGAATATATTAAAATAACTTTGGAAAAAGTTAAATATAAAAATACAGGTCACACTAGATTCAGAAATGCATTACCAGACTGAAGCATTAAAAAATAACAGCAAGGACCTTCAGATTGTTAAGGATGGATATGGATTGTGATGATTCAATATACAGCTGCCGGTGAGGATGGCTTGTGTCTGTGAGCACGTCCCGAGCAGGAGCCTCACTTCAGGGGACGTGCAGGACAGATGCCTCCGGTGGCGGTACTTTCCAAACAGGTCCTGCGTGTGCAGATTAGTGGTGCTGCTGGTACATGTGTCTGATCCCGTGTGTTGCTGGAATGCCTGTCTTACGCGTTTCGTAGGGAATGGGCCCTACTTCATCAGAGACATAATAGTGTCTAGTGCTTCAGTTCTTCTTTATATACATTGCCTAATTATCAATCACATTTAGGTGTTAAAACCAATATATTCTATACTAATAAAAACAGTATTTGTACCTGCATAAAATGATACATACATATACATAAAATGCAAATCATTGCCACTAGGGTAAAAACAATATTTATAAAGTCTCATAAAATGTAGACAGATACATAAGACCGGTAAATGTAAAAATACATAAAAGCAATATATGAGTGTTCCAAATGGAAGGAACATATTTAATGAATCAATTAGAGATAATGAAATGCTGGACATAAATTGGTATATATACATGAAGATGGATAAAATCATAATAGTATATTGACTACATATGGATAACCAATACTAGATAGGTACCATATAGGTATAGTGTCAATCCATCCTTCTAGGAGAAAACAGGAGAACAAATAATAGTTAATATATACAAAATAGATAATAAATAAATAAATAAATGAATAATCCCTGGTGGTAGTCTGTAACTATAAATAAAGGAGGAAAAAAAAAGAAAAAGAAAAAAAAAAAAAAAAAAAAAAAAAAAAAAAAAAAAAAAAAAAAAAAAAAAAAAAAAAAAAAAAAAAAAGGACTATAAATAAAGATGGAAAAAAATAATAATAATAAAAAAAAAAAATTATAAAGATATATTATAGGAAAGCATTAAGCTCAAAATCTACATTGAGTCCCTTAGGGACCAAAGTCCCTAACTTAAAAATCCACTTCGCTTCTGTCTGATCTAGAGCCTTATCAATGCAGCATTCTCTTTGTATTCTTGCACATTTAAAGGGATATCCCGTTTATTTGAGATCTCCACTCATAGCACTTTTACTCACATTTTTGCACATTTATAGGGATACTTTGTCCATTCCAGATTTAAAGGCATAGTACCATATATATATTTTTATATTTATATATATATATTTTTTTTTTATATTTATATTTATCTCTATGTATTAGTATTTTAGCCATTAGTCACCTAGCCAGCTCCTGGTATTCCCACTCTTTTAGAGAGTTCTTTTCCCTTGTTCTATATAGGTTTTTAGTGAATCCCTATCGTTACCAGTTTTCGAGCAGCTTAGTGCTAGTCTGTCTCCCTCTCTCCTGTGTGGTATATTAGGTACACCAGAACTGTTCTACTTACCCTATTAATTTCACTTTTTGAGGTTTCTTGAGTAAGACTATGGCTTTAAGCAGGAATATTGATTCTATTAGGCTAGACAGAAAATCCTTCATGGACACCTGGTCACTGAAGGAGAGTGATTTACCCACAACTGAAACTATCCCCCCATCTCAGGGAAAGTCAGACAGTGTTAGATCCCTCATTTACCAACTAGGTAAAACTATGGAGAAAGAGGTCCATGTGTGGTGGGACATAGCCACTTTAGATTTCTATGTGAACAACAACATAGTACCTAGAGGCTTAAGACTATTTAAACGGTCCACATACAAACGTCATGATCAGACCTTACTTAAAAAGTGGGATCAGCTATTGGACAAGGGTTCATTACTGTTAATGGTGTTTCTCATTAATGAAAAGAAAAAAGATTTGACCCAACTAGATCATGAAATTACTGAATTAAAGGCCTCTATCAGACCTCTAGTGGAGAGTGGCGATTATATAGGCCTTTTGGAAAAAATCGAAAAGAGAGTGAAGGACATAGAAGAAAACATCAGGGAAGTCAAAAGAAAGAAAATAATGAGGGATCAGGCCGACTATAGGAATCAAATCCAGAGAAATTGGAAGAAAGATAGGAGACCATTTCACAATTCTCCTATCAAGCATAGAACAGAACCTAGACCCCAATACCATCAGTCCTATAGGGATGCTCTATTATCCCGGAAGACCCCTAGAAAATATTCCACTAATGACTGGACATACAACAGACCACCACAGAACAGGCAACAACGAGTCACATATAACCAACACCATCAACGATATGAACACAGAAAGACAGAATATGAACACAGAAACACAGAGTATCGAGATCAAGGAAGATACCAACATTATCCAAGACAGACCTCCTTTGTATCTAGAAGTGGAAAATCGTCTGACTTTAAGGAAACATCATCCCCAAGCCCTAGAATTCTTCCCCCAGATCACAGAAAGACTAACTTGGAGAATAATCAAAGACATATCTCCAGTATTCACACTGAGAATGATTTTTTAGAGAAACGGGGGAGGATTCCCCCCCAAGAGATTCTCAGTGGAAGATTTCATGTCTCCGGATGTGAGAAAGAAAAGAACATTAAGAGATCTAGAAGAAGAAGCAGAACTACACGAAGAACAGACACAACAGAAAAGGAGGAAATAAATATTTTCAACTTATCCAATAGGACCCTTACCTCCGATGAAACATCCCTTCTGAAAAAAGGCCTTAAGTTCGCTCCTACATCCAAGAATTCAGATTTTAACGTTTTTATAGATCTACACAAATTTATACGGAAGTTATCAATTAAGAAATTCTTCCTTGAAAAAGACATGGCAAAACAAGAAACAGATTTGGATTATACTCACACTGGGCTACACCCAACCTCCACTTTTTATCCACAACACATGAAAAATGACTCCATTCGAGTATTTGAAAAAATGGTCGAGAAAGACTTTAGGAGCAAAATCACCAAGAAAATCACGAAAGATAATTTGACCAGAAAAGAAAGGAATGCACTCAAACAACTCATGAGATCTGAAGACATCACAATAAAAGCAGCGGATAAAGGTGGTGGATTGGTTATTCTCAATACCAGCGATTATGGGGAGGAAAATCAGAGATTATTAGGAGACACTAATACGTATCTGCAATTGAAAGGTGATCCCACTATCCAATATCAAGACGAACTTAAGGAAATACTGAATTACGGAAAGGATAGAGGGATTTTAAATGAAAGAGAATACAAATATCTGTATGTCCAATACCCAAGGATACCGGTATTCTACCATCTACCAAAAATACATAAGAGACTGGTGAAACCTCCTGGAAGGCCAATCGTATCAGGAATTGGATCCCTCACCTCAAACCTTTCTGAATACGTTGACCAATATTTGCAACGTTTGGTCTCCTGTTTAAAATCCTACCTCAGAGATTCCACTCAAGTTTTAAACATTTTATCTGATTTTAAGTGGGAAGATGAGATGATTTTAGTCACTGCTGATGTTACCTCTCTCTATACAGTAATTGAACATCTCCAAGGATGTGAGGCCACACAATTCTCCCTAGCAACATATTCCGATTTAAAAAATGACCAAATTGATTTCCTCATTCAGTGTATCGTTTTTATTCTCACACATAATTATTTTTGGTGTGATGACTTATTTTATCTACAGATTGAAGGCACAGCCATGGGGACACGATTTGCGCCAAGTTACGCTAATTTATTTATGGGCAAATGGGAAGAAGAATATATATGGACCCATTGCCCATTTGGCGCAAATCTGTCCCTGTGGCTCAGATATATCGACGATTGCTTCTTTATATGGAAAGGAGACCTTGGATCCTTAGAGAGTTTTAAAACTTATCTTAACAACAACCCATATCATCTGAACTTTACTTTTAACCACTCTAAAGAACACATTGAATTTTTAGATCTGGATATCTATATCAAAGAGGGACAAATCAACACCAAGACTTTTAAGAAGAATGTGGACTGTAATAGTTTTATTCCTTTTAACAGTCATCACAAGTCAACATGGTTAAGAAACATACCTCAGAACCAGTTCAGGAGGGTAAGACGCAACTGCTCGAATAATGAAGTGTGTAAGTCACAAATGGAAGAAATGAAGCAGAGATTCCTGAAAAAGGGTTATCCCCCAACGCTATTAGAAGAATCTATGGATATAGCACTTACCACCCCAAGAGAGGATACCTTATGCAATAAACCCAGCACCACAGAAGTATCCAATTCAGCACCCACCTTTATCACTAAATATAATCATCAATTTCATACAATACAGAAGACACTTAGGAAGCACTGGGGGATCCTTAAGAATGATCCAACGTTATCTAAATTCCTCGACAATCAACCTCAGATTATTTTTACTAGGGCACCCAACCTGCAACTTATGCTGGCACCGACCACTAAACCTGAAAGTGCTGATTTGGATCAAGGTACCATCAGTGGCTTCACAAGATGCAAGAAGTGTCTAGCATGTAGAAATAATCCATCATTAGAAGACACAACCACTGGATTTAAATCCTACACCACTCAAGAGGAATATGATATCAAGACCAACATGGACTGTACTACATCAGGAGTTATCTATTTAATAACATGTCCATGCCCACAACAATATATTGGACGTACAAAAAGACCCCTCAAAATACGTATTGCTGAACACATTAGAAATATTAAGAAGGGACTTCCAACGCATAATCTTTCCAAGCACTTTAAAGAGATACATGGGGGAGACCCCACAGGACTTGCATTTATGCCTATTGAGAAAGTGAATACCCACTGGAGAGGAGGCAGCATTGATAAGGCTCTAGATCAGACAGAAGCGAAGTGGATTTTTAAGTTAGGGACTTTGGTCCCTAAGGGACTCAATGTAGATTTTGAGCTTAATGCTTTCCTATAATATATCTTTATTATTTTTTTTTTATTTTTTTTTTCATCTTTATTTATAGTCCCTTTTTTTTTTTTCTTCCACCTTTATTTATAGTTACAGACCACCACCAGGGATTATTCATTTATTTATTTATTATCTATTTTGTATATATTAACTATTATTTTTTCTCCTGTTTTCTCCTAGAAGGATGGATTGACACTATACCTATATGGTACCTATCTAGTATTGGTTATCCATATGTAGTCAATATACTATTATGATTTTATCCATCTTCATGTATATATACCAATTTATGTCCAGCATTTCATTATCTCTAATTGATTCATTAAATATGTTCCTTCCATTTGGAACATTCATATATTGCTTTTATGTATTTTTACATTTACCGGTCTTATGTATCTGTCTACATTTTATGAGACTTTATAAATATTGTTTTTACCCTAGTGGCAATGATTTGCATTTTATGTATATGTATGTATCATTTTATGCAGGTACAAATACTGTTTTTATTAGTATAGAATATATTGGTTTTAACACCTAAATGTATGATTGATAATTAGGCAATGTATATAAAGAAGAACTGAAGCACTAGACACTTATGTCTCTGATGAAGTAGGGCCCATTCCCTACGAAACGTGTAAGACAGGCATTCCAGCAACACACAGGATCAGACGCATGTACCAGCAGCACCACTAATCTCCACACGCAGGACCTGTTTGGAAAGTACCGCCACCGGAGGCATCTGTCCTGCACGTCCCCTGAAGTGAGGCTCCTGCTCGGGACGTGCTCACAGACACAAGCCATCCTCACCGGCAGCTGTATATTGAATCATCACAATCCATATCCATCCTTAACTATCCGAAGGTCCTTGCTGTTATTTCTCAATGCATCAGTCTGGTAATGCATTTCTGAATCTAGTGTGACCTGTATTTTTATATTTAACTTTTTCCAAAGTTATTTTAATATATTCAATAAACTGGCATTTTTTTCTTATATGAAGTGATCCAGTTTTATGCTTCAGTTTTCCAGCGATATATTGTTTTCATTTTTATTGCCTAAAGCTAACAGTTCCTTGTACTGTATAGCTTATTTTTTACTTCTATCTTTTACTAAGTATATTATTTGCAACAGGTATCATTTATCCCTCATGTTGTTTGGGATATAGACACCAGTTTCATACATATTTTTTGGTCATCCAGCAGAGAATTTGGTCTCTCATCTTTCCCCTTTTTGCATTTTTGTATTTTATTTATATATATATATATATACCCTTTTTTTTATTTATTTATTTTTTTTTTTTACCCCCCTTATATAGCACTGCTTTGCATGTTTGCATACTCTTAAAGGACATTTAAAGGTATAGCAGCATTCTCTTTGTATTCTTGCACATTTAAAGGGATATCCCGTTTATTTGAGATCTCCACTCATAGCACTTTTACTCACATTTTTGCACATTTATAGGGATACTTTGTCCATTCCAGATTTAAAGGCATAGTACCATATATATATTTTTATATTTATATATATATATTTTTTTTTTATATTTATATTTATCTCTATGTATTAGTATTTTAGCCATTAGTCACCTAGCCAGCTCCTGGTATTCCCACTCTTTTAGAGAGTTCTTTTCCCTTATATATAAGTCCTGCTTACTAACAGATGTCGTTTAAAATGTAATTGTCTGTTTCTTTTTAGCCCAAGTATATTAATTAATCTACAATATAAACATTGTACTCCATTTTTGCCAGTTTCTTCAGCAACAGTGTAAAGATTTGTCATGGGCCAGGGAAAATATCACCCCAACTAACCCCCAAGGCACTATGAGTCACCAAAAACCATTATTTGTGCTAACCACATCCATCTGAGCTGAGTTCGGTTTTCTGCATAATCTCAACCTAATGAAAAAGCATTTCACAAAACTGAATTTCTAGTTTATCCAGAAATAATTGTCGAACTTTGTGTAACGGAAGAGTACACATTATTAATGTTTAAAAGAACAGAGTGGGGCATTTAAACTAAAATGAAGTTTCATTACGTCCATGAACATTTTTAATTAAAGACAACTTATTCGTCCTTTGATTTTGGCATGTATCGATAGTTTTAACTTTCTCTACTGGAAATGTTTCCCCTTAATTTATTTTAAATTATGCATTCAAGAAAGGGAACATTTGGGTTACACTGACCATAACATTTGTTTCTTAGAAAATTACCTTCTAAATATAGTATTGCAGTAACATAACAGGGAACTGACACTTATTACACTATTGAATAATAAATTGAGAATCACTTAAAACTTAACTCATGAAGGGTTACTCCAAAATACTTTACTGAATTGAAGTTGTCATAGTGCTTGGAGTCTGTATGTGTAGCATCTCAGTTTGAAATACTGTACATACAGCGTTTAACAACTTTGCTGCGGGAGGTGTAACTCCACTACCAGCAGTGTCATTTGCTGGGCTGGCTAATATCAGTTCTGTGCATATTTGGCATCAGTCTTCAGCATTTATAGCATGTGGGTGATAGAGAACCAATGGCGGCATGGGCCCCCCTCTGAGCCACCCAATTTCTCCTCTTAGCCCATCCTATGGTATCATCCCTCCAACATCAATGAGGTAGAGTGATGTCCTCAGAGGAGGATAAGGCAATGTGAAATTACACAGTTTTAGCTTTATTTTTTTTAACTTTTTAACAAGGTGGGCCATGACAATAAGGCTTAGTAAAACACCGTTTTGGGTTGGAGTAAACCTTTAACCTTTATTTCAAACGATGCCTCATTCTTTTCAATTTATATTAAAGGAACACTATAGTCACCAAAACAACTTTAGCTTAATGAAGCCATTTTGGTGTATAGATCATGTTTTGGTGACTATAGTGTCCCTTTAAATGTTATAATAAATCAAGTTGCAATCCAGTTCAGGCACAGCTAGGGCATACATTGCTAATGAGGAGGGCAAATGCAGACATAATTTCATTTCTCCTCCTCTATAAATGATTTCAATAAGTGTTGATTTCTACATTTCATTATCACAACTAAAAGTGTTAAATATAAGGATAAGTAGACATTATATCCCTGGAAAGTGGCCATTCTGCTTTAAAGAGACAGTGCAAGCATGAAAACAACCTAGGCCCTTAGCATATGTTATGGTACAAGTAGCTCCATGAAGTCTGTTGCTTATATATATATATATATATATATATATATTAGTTCATTTTAAAGAATTGTGCGTCTATGAGCCCATACCTCGGCTCTAATGCATCACAGAATGCAACTGTGTATATCTAATTATAAGATATTTGTAAGGCGATATTTTGGCCTAAGACAACTTGGAAAGCAATAAGAGAGGCGGATGGGGATAATCAGAAAATGATCAGGATATTTATGGGCTTGATGCAGTGCAACTCCAATGCTTTCCAAATAATTATTGTTTTATTCTTAGCATTTATATGGTGACAATGTATTTGTTAGTACTGATTAGTGGGAGGAGAGAGAATGAGCTGAGCTAATGAAGCGAGAGAAATAAGGTTGGCTAATGTAACAAGAGAAGTGGATAGTAGGCTGTGTGGTTTTATTGACTTCTTACTGAACTGGAGGCTAGGCTATAAGACATGGGATAGGGAATGTCATAGAAAAGAAAGACAGCCCTTGAAAAATTCTGTAGATGAGAGTTGGCAGTGCGGGACTGAGCAGATGACAGGAGAAGGCTGTTTGCTGAGCGAAGGGAACAAAAAGGCGTATATGTGTTGAGTAGAGAGGAAATGTAGTGAGATGTTGAATTATACTGAGAAACCTCTGTAGGTTAGTGTTAGCAATCTGAATTGTATCCTGAAGCCAATGTAATGATTGTCAAAGGGGTAAGGTTTGGTATTAGTGGTCAATGAGGAAGATGAGTCTGCCAGTATTATTCGTTACAGACTGAAGTGAGGCAATGTGGGTATCTGGAAGGCAAACGAATAGTGAGTTGCAGTAGTGAAGACGGTAAATGCAGAGCATATGAACACGTGCCTTAGTTGTATCTTGAGTTATAAAAGGACGAATGTGGACAATATTTTTAAGGTGTAAGTTACAGGATTATTAAAAGTACACTTGCGGTCTAGTAGGGCTGGACCACTTGCAAATATAACTAATATGAGTTAAAATAGGTGGGATTTGGGGGAGCAAATGTTTCTCTTTAATTTTGGAAACGACAGTGTTGCTCCACTGCAGCTTAACAACTAGGCGTATTTTTCAATTAAATATAGGATGACCTTGAAATTCAGAATAATATTATATTTAGTATTACATCGGAGAGAGATCACACAAGGAAAATCCCATATGTGAAAAGAAATTCGAACATAAAAATGAAAAATCAATGTTTTAATTTAATCAAACTGCAAAGAATGAACGTGCAACTCAAGAACAACAAACAAAATGAAAAGAAAAGCAGTGACTAAAAGTAAACAACAATAACACTTTTAAAGAAAATTAACTGGTTCTCTGTGTCTTATTTACTGATTTACCTAAAGGTATTTCTGTACTTATTATGTAGCCATTCAACTGACACTGTGATAAAAAAAAAAAAAAAAAACTAACAAATTATGCTCAGTAAATTCTACTGAACAAATAAATACCCCAACGTATGCCTTTAGCACTAATTTGTGAAGTTACCATATAAAATACCTGACTATTTCAGTTTTTACAATAAGAATTGTCAGTGATGAATTTAAGTGGCTTATTACGCATTTTGGGGTAGTAGTTTCACAGTTTAAGTCATCTCATAAATACATACCATTTGTGAAAGAAGACACCACGGGGTATGTCATATGGCATATATTGAGCCTTATTATACAGCCATTTTAGCACCAATTTCTTTCAAAATGTATAGTATTATTTTTGTATTTTTTTATATGCACATTGCAATTTAGCTGTGTATTTGTAAACTTGATATGTGCTACTGTAGTAAAAATCACTAAATTGTAATTAGCTATATCTCCTGAGTACAGATTGACCCCCTTTGTATACACTCGCCAAGCTTTTGTGAAAATACAGAGCTGAATTTAGAACCGTCCCATTGCATTTTTTTTTTTTTTTAAATGACAAGCGAAGATTGGTCTGTGATATATTACTCCATAAATGCATACCACTTGCAAAAGTGGACACCGTGAGGACTCTCACATAATATATTTTGAGGTTTATTGAGATGTAATTTTTAACCGTTTTATTTCAATGTTTTTGGTATTCAATTTTATTGTAACATATTTACATATACATTGTATTTTTGTTAAATCTCAAGTGTCTCCTTGTAATAAAATATATTAACTATACTCAGCAGCAACTTCGGAGTTCAACAATACCCCATATGTATATCTTTGCAAAGTAACAATCTTAATCTTAATACCAGTCTAAAATCCTTAATCCTAAACCAGGGTTTCCTGGTGTAAGCAGGGATTTAAACCTGTATACTCTACGCTATCTATAGGGATTTAAATCCACATTAAAGGAGATGCATGCCAGTCTCACTTTGAGTTCTATATGCAGCTCCCTATTAGTATGGGGCTAATAAAAATGGCCTCAGTTCACAGAGGGGAGCCCAGGGGAGCTACTGATACCTTGAATTCCTGCTGTGAACTGGGATTTAAACCTGCTCACACCACATTGTAACAATGGAATTTTGAATCTCCATCTAAATCCCTGATTTCCGCTCACAGAGCAAACAGAGTATAGATTTGTCTGGGGCCTCTAATCCTGGCCTCATCTGATCGAGAGATGCCTAGGGCTCCTTTATACCAACAGGGATTTAACCCCTGCTGGTATTGTTACTGCATGATTGTCTATGCCATCACTGGGCATTAAATCCCTGCCCGGTATAGACCGTCATGTGGTCCTTAAAAAGTTAGGGAATAACAAAATAATGCGTCTGATGGAATGTATAATATGAAGGTATATTTAAGTGTTATAGTTTAATTTGGGTATTAACATTGTTCAAGCATAGTGTTTGCATATTATTTTTTATTGTGATGTATTTCGTTTATTAGTACTATAATATATAGCCCTTAATTTATTTTCAGCAGTGAGTCATTTTATCTGTATTTTTAGCGGCTAGTGTTTAACAGTATAAACTGTTACAAAAACGATTTGGAGATTGCCAACTATGAAATGAGATCAAGGCAGATGGCCAAATATTTGAATGACCTTGACTCAGCTAGGAACATGTTATTCTAGAGAGAAACAATGGGCATTATTAAAATTTCATTGCACACTGCAAAAATGATGCTTTCAGATTGGTGTGAGATACTGCATAAAGTTACAAAAAAAAAAAAAATATATATATATATATATATATATTTCTCAATGTTCCATATATTTATATAGTTAGGTTCTGTAATATCTCAGAGTCATAGGTTCAGTTGTTGGAATGTACAAAGCAGTCTATAACTTTCATTCTTCTGAGGTCAATAAACTAAGCACCATTATGTTTTATGAAATTAATATGAGAATATGTACTTGTGAACTAGAAAAAAATATGAAACTTACAGCATACCTCTCAAGTGTCCCTATTTAGGAGGGACAGTCCCTCTTTTCTATCCTAATGTCCCTCTTTTCTAGAAGCTCTATGTTGCTGTTGTGTCCTAGTGTATAATAGAGTTCCACAGCAATAATACACTGTGCTTTTAAACTACAATAAATGTGTCTAAAAATCAGTCTGTGTAAATAAGATACAAGGTTTTTGCTCTAAATTACATTTTAATTGTATAAATTATTAGTAAGTTACATAAAATGTCTCAGAATAGTCCCGCCACCGGCTACACCCCCACTCACACCCCAAAAATGAAAATTTACCTCTTTGTCCATTTGAAATGTTGAGAGGTATCTAACAGGGTCATTCTCTAAAGCAGGGATAGGCAACCTTCGGCACTCGTGATGTTGTGGACTACATCCCCCATAATGCCCTTACACCCATAATGCTGGCAAAGCACCATGGGAGGTGCCGTCCAAAACATCTGCAGTGCCGAAGGTTGCCTATGCCTGCTCTAAAGTTTTATTAAATTCAAAGTGAATTTCAAATTAAGGCCAAAGTAACTGAACTAGAAAGATTACTTTTATTTTTCCAGTTTGTCTGTTTTAGACTTAAACTTGGGTTATGACATCTAATGGATATCATACAAAACACTGCCGAATAATAATAGCTTTATAAAAAATATATATCCAATAAAGATATTTCAATGCTTAGAACCACCAACGAATCTACTGTTACTGTTCTGTAGATAACTCTCATAGGTGTCTAACTGTTTCCTATCTCTTGTGTTTAGAGCTCTGACTCTTGACTGCATCTCCATCTTTGTGTCAGACACAGTGTCAGATATCCAACTGTACTCTAATCTCAAGTGTTTAGCACTCTGACTTGCGACAATTGTTGGTGATGTTGTCACGGACAGTGCTGATGACACTCAGAGTCAGAGACTCATCTCATGCAGCAGAGCTAATCAGGACCTCCATCTGGGCAGTGGAGTGACCAGGTGACA
>OW240916.1:35302112-35329612 GCA_933207985.1 Pelobates cultripes
AACTTTCAACTTACACCCAAAAAGTGCTAAGTGAAATAACCAGTAAAATACAACTTAACTTATAAATAGACATCTTCCGAGGGTAGCCTTCCCAGGCAGATACCATATTAACCAATCTATATCAATGTAGAAAAAGAGAGATACAGCTGTATAATTTGGAATTAAACATTAAAAATACATAGTGTAATACAGTTATGACATAGAATATTGACATGCTGATAATTTGCAATCACAAGATGTTGAGCATAAAATCATCTTAAGGGTGCCTCCCCTGATGGCAATGAGTGGCCAGAAGAACCTCTTCACTCCCACTGGTAATTGAATCCAGGACCCGGAAGAAGTTGCCAAAATAGTTCCGGTCCTACGCGTTTCGTTCTTTCAAGCTCTTCCTCAAATACATTTCTTAATAAAACACAATCAAATATAGTTTACAAATGCTGCCTGACTCCCTCCACCAAACGTTCCCACTACATATGGATAAGCCCTTAAGTCCATCGGTGTTGTAGTAGGCGTCTTCCTAACTTGTCTGGTAACTTGTCTGGTTAGTTTCTTCATTAACCATTGCATTGTCCCAAACTGTTTCCTCCTTTGGCTCCAGCTTCAAATGGTTAGTGGCAATGTTGTGTCCATTTGCGTAAGCATTCCAAGACTCACTTCAATGTGTTTCAGGAATGTTATATCCTTTTGAATTCCACCTAATTTCACAAATATGTTCCATTGACTTCAATGAATTAATCCTCTCAGTTCCAAGATCGGGAACTTGGAGAACACCTGGATCCCAAATAGTCCACTACAAAGTATAGCTATTAGGCCCTAACATGGGGTCCATTATTGTCCATTATTCTTTTCCATGTAACATCTAAAGTCTGATAATTGTAATACTATGTAATACTATGTATAATCATAAAAGGCATACAAAACTCAGAAAGTGCACTTGACTTTTTATGTTAGGTTATGTGTGACATGTCATGATTCCCTTTTATTTCAGAAGTTTGGTCCTTAAGGGGTTAAAGGCATGTATTAGCATAAAGTCATATTATTTTCCTCTATCATGTAAAATAACAAACACTATACAGGGCACTGTAATCATAAAGTGCCTATAAATTCATAAGGTGCACATAACTTATTAAAGTGCATAATAATTAATAACATTTATCTCTTTTTTTATCATCTGAAATACCTAGGAAATAATTACTCCAAGAAGTACATTATAAAGTGTACTTAACATATTAAAGTACATATAAAGTGCTTATATATAATAGAAGAGTATATTAGAAAACATATTTTTATAATCTATGTTTTACAATAATATAATAATAATATACTTGTAACTTTAGTAGGGAGAGTTGTTTCAAGTACACACTAGTGGTCAGACCACGGTGTCAAGATAATCCTTAGGGAGAGTTGATTTCTTTTGAGTCTCCTAATCTGAGTTGAGACCAGATTGTCTGGTCCTCCGTCCTCTGTGGACATTGTGTATTTTCTCTCTCCCTTAACCTCGTTCACACTACCTTCCCGTTAGTCGGATACTAGGGGCACTGGAGCTTATATGCTATTTAGCTTTCCAGTCTATGGATCCCCTGGGTAATGTTTAGGTGATCTCCCCCTTTCAAGTTATATTCTCTCTTTTCTGTTTGCATATTCCTTTTCCCCTTACAGTAGATTGATTAAATATAGGACTTTCCTTCCCTTATTCCTCATTCTAATGTAGCTCTCCTGATGTTAGTCTCCCCTTGTTTAGGTAATACTTCACCCAATATGGGGTCATTTAATAAAATAGACCAACGTCTATGTATACCTTTTATTATATCTCCATAGTGGGTATTATACTCAGTTATGAAGGCATATTTAAATGGTTCTCTTCACTTTAGCTCCATTAGTATACATAAGGAGTTCATTTCTATTTAAGGACATTGCCGCTAACCACTTCAAGCTAGAACCAAAGGAGGAATCAGATCGGAACAGTGCAATTGGTTAATCAAGAAACTTATTACTGGACAAGTAGGGAAGAAGCCTACTACACCACCTACAGATTTAAGGGTTGTTCCCTATATAATGGGAAGGTTTGGGGGAGGAAATTAGGTGGCATTTTTAAACTGTATTTTATTGATTTTTTTTTATTCTTATGACTTATATGATATGATATGACTTATATCTTGAAAAAGAACGAAACCTACTTGATTCCCAACTTCTTACGGTTCCTGGATTCAATTACCAGTGGGAGTGAAGGGGTACTTCTGGCCCCCCATTACCATAACATGAGGCACCCTTACTGCGATTTTATGCTCAACATCTCGTGAATGCAAATTTCCAGCATGTCATCGTTCTATGTCATAGTTGTATTACACTATTTATTTTCTTTAATTTTATATTCTTTATTTTATTGTGCACAGATGGACAGGTAAACTTGCCGTGCCACAACAGCAATAGCAGGCATTGTTATAGACATATTGATACAGGTGTATGGCATAATAAAGTACAAACTGCACATTTTTGGGTTTAACTGCCAAGTCTCATAGGTTAGAGCTGGGAAAACCATAACTAAAGATGAGTATAGCAAGCTAACCCTGCCGGTGACACATAAGAATATTAATAAGAATAAGAGTTTCTGGGGTGATAGATGAGTAGTTGTCTATGGCGAAGCCTGGCCGTTGCCTGCTAGGTGAGTTAGGTAAAAAGAGAGCAAGAAAGAGGGGCTCTTGGTTATTGTGGTCACCCTTTATCTGTACTAGGACAATTCTAGGCCACATTAGCTCAGCCAGCGAGTGGGAATAGGGGATAAGCCCCCTTGTGTAATAAACATTTTACCTAAACCCCTCCAAGTCAGGAGAATATTGTAAAAGTAGGTACATGTACATAGGTTGGGAGGGAAACAATTACACCTCTAAGTGTCTGGGAGCAACCCTCATGTTAACATTCATAGTATAGATGCGGGGGGGGGACAGGGAAATATAGAGAGATTGCCTAAGTAAGTGTGGAGCTTTCAACTTATATGAATCCCAAACAGAACTAAGAACATTGCAAAATAAAACGTAATTGAATAAAATAAATAGTAAGGTTATGTTACAGTCCTGTGCACGTGAACCGCATGTTAAATGGATCGGGTTAGGTGGTAGAATGCCTCAGGTTGTAACTGCTGCATTAGCCTCTTGTGTGGCCTGCTGTGGGACCAATGGCATGATCCTTTCAGGGTCCCATATGTGAGGCTGCTCCTTGTGGCCCAGTAGGTTGCAAAGAGTCCCGAGGGAGGCCAAGTGTCTCAAGTAAGACAGCTGCTCACAGCATGTCATGGATGGGAAATGTGGAGTCGTCATGCAAGACCAGGTGTGTGCGTGACAAACACCATCTGTAACCTATGTTTTTGTTTTGAAGGAGTGTGGTGAAAGGCTACAGAGATCTCCGCCATAGGAGTGTACCCCCAGATAGGTCGGCATAAAAGGTTAGTATCAGGTTTTCGAATGCATAAGAGGAAGTACCCCTAAGAGCTGTCTATCCCTGGGTGCCTTGTCTGGAGCTCTCTTGGGCTTAGGAATTCTAAATATGCAGTCTAATGTGATATACTTTTCTTGCTTTGGAGACAGCAATGCCACCAGTAATCTCCTGCCAGTGCATCCTCTGGTATGCCTCTTATCTTCAAATTATTGCATGTCTTCCAAAGCCTCAAATTTCAGGTTAAGCCCTGCTTGCTGCTGCTTTAGTGCCTGTACCTCTTGCTCAAGAGATGATATCCTCTTAGCATGGTCTGTCTTGGAGGTCTCCACCACCCGCAATCAGCCTGTGAGGCCTGTAAGTTCTTGTTACAGTGTAGCTACATCCACTTGAATTGTTTTCTGGAGTTCAGCCAGAGGCTCCTGGAGTGTCTCTTTTGTTACCAGCTGACCACTTGAGCCCTGGGAGGTTGGGTGAGAGGGCTTCTGAAGCAACAGGTCCACCGATTCTATGCTCGCTGAGAAGTCCTCAGAGGAGGCAGAGTAGTCGTCAAGGTCTGCGGGCATTTTGGGTCCCAATGCACCATATGCTTGTCGGAAAAGATCACCGATGTGCATCCCTGGTCTGGGTTTGTCGGGTTTTTGTTTTTTAGTTTTTCGTCCCATATCGGCCAGGCCCACGTCAGGGTACGAAACTGGACTTCAAAAATGCTTTTTAAGTATTAATATTGATCTATTATCACGGAGCTCCAGGATTGTGCGTCTGTCGACTTCAACCGCTAAGCCCTGCCCCCTACACTATGTATTTTTAATGTTTAATTCTTGATTATACATCTGTATCTCTGTATTTCTACACATATATATATATATATATATATATATATATATATACACACACAGGAAATTGAAACATATATATATATTCACTGAAACTATAGCTATGTGTGACAATGTCATAGATACATTTACTGGATCAATTTGCAAAAATGCTGTAAATTAGAGGAGGAACAGAAAGAGGGATTTTATGGAACAAAATAATGATTTTTCTTCAAATTTTAATTTAAAAAAGCCAAGTATTTAACCAGGAAAGGTACATTCAGACATTCTTTGGTTTCCAAGTATGTCCTGGGGATGTTGCTATTTCCCAATTTAATGGTACTCATATTATCTACCTCAAAAGGGCGTCTACACTGCCAGAAATTGAACCTGCGAGCCCCATGGGTTAAAAAAGATTCTATACGAGATGTATTAGTTCTCTGAGCTATTTCACCAGACTGTAGGCATGGAAGTCTGATACGCAGCTTTTGTACTTAACACCCATGACAGTTTCAAGGTTATATAGAAAATCCTGTAGCGGTAGCTTCCTCTTACACACATAATCATGTCTACTATGAGGGCTAGTTTCTTTAGGTGCAAAGAAACTGTACACTGTCTCATTTGAGAGATGGACTCCTGGTATGGCATATGATATATGATATAGAATGCCAGCTTTTCAAAGAGCTCCTATTATGCATCCAAACAGTGTGAGGGGTGTCCCTAATGAGTCCAGGGATCAGTCTGGTATATGGCAAATACTGTAGAATACTGTAAGAATACTCTTCTTTCATGAAGAGGTTCATATTTCTGCTAATAGTTATTTGACTTCACGAATATATACAGGGAGTGCAGAATTATTAGGCAAGTTGTGTTTTTGAGGATTAATTTTATTATTGAACAACAACCATGTTGTCAATGAACCCAAAAAACTCATTAATATCAAAGCTGAATATTTTTGGAAGTAGTTTTTAGTTTGTTTTTAGTTTTAGCTATGTGAGGGGGATATCTGTGTGTGCAGGTGACTATTACTGTGCATAATTATTAGGCAACTTAACAAAAAACAAATATATACCCATTTCAATTATTTATTATTACCAGTGAAACCAATATAACATCTCAACATTCACAAATATAAATTTCTGACATTGAAAAACAAAACAAAAACAAATCAGTGACCAATATAGCCACCTTTCTTTGCAAGGACACTCAAAAGCCTGCCATCCATGGATTCTGTCAGTGTTTTGATCTGTTCACCATCAACATTGCGTGCAGCAGCAACCACAGCCTCCCAGACACTGTTCAGAGAGGTGTACTGTTTTCCCTCCTTGTAAATCTCACATTTGATGATGGACCACAGGTTCTCAATGGGGTTCAGATCAGGTGAACAAGGAGGCCATGTCATTAGATTTTCTTCTTTTATACCCTTTCTTGCCAGCCACGCTGTGGAGTACTTGGACGCGTGTGATGGAGCATTGTCCTGCATGAAAATCATGTTTTTCTTGAAGGATGCAGACTTCTTCCTGTACCACTGCTTGAAGAAGGTGTCTTCCAGGAACTGGCAGTAGGACTGGGAGTTGAGCTTGACTCCATCCTCAACCCGAAAAGGCCCCACAAGCTCATCTTTGATGATACCAGCCCAAACCAGTACTCCACCTCCACCTTGCTGGCGTCTGAGTCGGACTGGAGCTCTCTGCCCTTTACCAATCCAGCCACGGGCCCATCCATCTGGCCCATCAAGACTCACTCTCATTTCATCAGTCCATAAAACCTTAGAAAAATCAGTCTTGAGATATTTCTTGGCCCAGTCTTGACGTTTCAGCTTGTGTGTCTTGTTCAGTGGTGGTCGTCTTTCAGCCTTTCTTACCTTGGCCATGTCTCTGAGTATTGCACACCTTGTGCTTTTGGGCACTCCAGTGATGTTGCAGCTCTGAAATATGGCCAAACTGGTGGCAAGTGGCATCGTGGCAGCTGCACGCTTGACTTTTCTCAGTTCATGGGCAGTTATTTTGCGCCTTGGTTTTTCCACACGCTTCTTGCGACCCTGTTGACTATTTTGAATGAAACGCTTGATTGTTCGATGATCACGCTTCAGAAGCTTTGCAATTTTAAGAGTGCTGCATCCCTCTGCAAGATATCTCACTATTTTTGACTTTTCTGAGCCTGTCAAGTCCTTCTTTTGACCCATTTTGCCAAAGGAAAGGAAGTTGCCTAATAATTATGCACACCTGATATAGGGTGTTGATGTCATTAGACCACACCCCTTCTCATTACAGAGATGCACATCACCTAATATGCTTAATTGGTAGTAGGCTTTCGAGCCTATACAGCTTGGAGTAAGACAACATGCATAAAGAGGATGATGTGGTCAAAATACTCATTTGCCTAATAATTCTGCACTCCCTGTAGACTATGTATTGTCATTGTAGTTTTTTTATTATTCACAACTGTTTAGATCACAGCCTCCTTTTTTTACATTAAAAAGGTCTCATCATCACTGGCCCAACTTCGCTCCATTTCCATTGCTGATATCAAACTTGACAATCTCAGCCAATTCAGTGCATTCGCTGCACCAATCAGCATCTCATCCTAGAGATGCAATAAATCAGTTCATCTCTATGGGGATCATTCAGCGCCTCCATGCAAAGCGTGGAGACACTGAACGCCATTTCTGCACATGGTGCAGCACTGGCACAGAAAGCACCTTTAGTGGCCATCTGAGGGTATAGCTGGTAAAACTTGCATAATATTTGTGTGTTGAGTCGCATAAATATTTGACGTACAGGAATAAAAGTAAATTTGCCTGAACGCTTTAGGTACACAATTATGGCTCATAGAAGTAAACACAGTAAATATGATATCGGTTGACAGATTAATTTATAGCATGTTGTGCAGAATTTACAATGTTGCACTTTAGAACATATTTATTCCTTCAGTGAACAGTTGAACAGTTTTCAAGGCGCTATTCACAGAATTTATGCTTGTTTGTACATGAATGGGAAATAATGTCAATATTCACATAAGGTCAGTGCCACAGAACTTGCATGTGAGGCAAATAAAAGCTTGATTAGTCTCGTACCTCTGTACATAACCCTATGTTTTAACATGCAATACTATTCATTCCTTGGTAACATGAGTTCCGTGTGTGTGCCAGATATTCTGTTTGATTTCCTATAAAACTGACAAAGAACACAGATACCTAAATGTTCCTAAGATGTTTCGAGAAAAGTCTCAACAGGAAACATCATAAACAATAGTTATACAATTTGACATTCGAGGTGATTATACCCGTGAGATTGTAAGAAATTGTAGATGTTTTCATGATAACAATGTACACATACACATAAAAAAATCTACAGAAGTGCACTTAGTCGAGTTAAAATAAATGTATCGGAAAAAAGGAGTATAGATCTTTAACATGTACATTTGTGGGCTTCTTCGACTTGCCAGATCACAGAGGTTCACATTAAATGTTGGCCACCCTGATTTGGAAGGCATGACAAGTGACAAAAAGGAGAACTGAAAAGGCAAATGTGAATGTCCCTATAACTTTAACTCGTACTCATTATTCCTAAGGCTAAAACACATGCATTTTATAGAAAAGGTCCAAAGAGAATGATATATATATATAAAGTGCGGGAAAAACTGCATAAAAAGTAACTGTGACACTTTTTTTGTACATTAATGCTACAGTTCCATATGACACCATCAGTGTACACAGTGTTCAGTCTGTTTAACCTTGTGGCTGCATTGATTATTCTGATCGATGTAGACTTTGGTGGAGCCTGTTGTAGTGGTTATGGTGCCAGGGGGTTACTTGTGCTTTCCCAGAATAAGTAATCAAACTGTTTAAGAACAGTTTTACAATTTACCGGGTGTTTACTGGGTGTGAGGTGCCCTACTGTGGAGCTAGAAGCTCCCTGTAGCTCCACTGAGCTAACTCTGCCATGCAGTGCTGGCTCTTTGGCTGAGGGCATCATCTGAATGCTGTCTTCCAAAGAGCACCTCCATGCACCTTAGCTCAGTGCACAAGCTTCTAGAGGCAGAGGAGGAGACTGGTGGGTAAGTTGTTAAACCATTCTCAGGCAGTCCTGTAACAATAACCATTACGGTGGGCTCTGGTTGTTATGGAGCTTTAAGTTTTCCATTAATCAGAATTCAAAAGGGAATTCAAAGAAAGTAGTGAAAATTAACCAATTATCTGTTCCTTTTAAAATGCATGTGAAAAAGATCAGTGACATCAAGTAATCAAAAAAGAAAACGAATGAAATAGGCCAAAAAAGCAGAAATGCAAGTAAAGAATTGTCCACAAAAGGGAAAGGATCACAATCTGGTATAGGTTCATCACATGCATTAAATCGGTACCTGGCTGAATGCTGAAGCACACATGGAATTTAATCACAGAAAGCGTCATTGAGCAGCCAATCAGGTTTCTGCCAGTATGTTGTTAATGCCATGCAACCATCTGCTTTCAGACCAGTTTAGACGGGTTTCCTGCCCTTAAATTCCCGGGCGCTTTTGAAATAACCATGGACCCTTGTTTTAATAGATGATCAGGTTTTTTTGTGCATTATTCTGAGTTCAAAGGGTGATAAAACATCAATCCAATTGCCCCCGAAAACAAGCAAAGAAGGTGCCTGTAGCAAGTGTGTTAAATAATGATAAGCTTAGAGTCATGTCTACAAATGCTCGCAGTTTAGGAAATAAGATCCATGAACTTGTGGCAATAATGGCAACTGATTATGTAGATTTAGTCACTGTTACTGAGACATGGCTTAATGAGAAAAATGACTGGGACATAGCAATACCAGGGTACTCTTTATATAGAAAAGACAGGAAAGGCAGGAAAGGGGGAGGGGTGGCCCTGTATGTGAAGGATAGCATAAAATCTAGCCTAATAAAAGTTAGTGAGGCGAACATAGAGTCCGTTTGGGTTACGTTAGAATTTGGTAATCACACAGTAACTCGTGTAGGTGTGATTTATAGGCCCCCAGGACAAATAGAAGAGTTAGATAAATTACTAGTTGAGGAAATTGCTAAAATGACAATGAAGGGGGAAGTTATCATCATGGGTGACTTTAATCTTCATGATGTGAACTGGAAAACCAAAATAGCTGCTTGTGCCAGGAGCACACATATTCTAAATTCCTACTGGGATTGTCTCTAAAACAAGTCATTGAGGAGCCAACTCGTAAAGAGGCCATACTAGATTTAGTGTTAACAGATGGAGATTTGGTATCAGATATCACTGTAGATGAACGTTTAGAGTCACACCACACAAAAACAAAAGTTTTAGACTTTAGAAAAACAGACTTTTCTAAAATTAGAATATGTGTAAAGGAGTCATTATCAGACTGGAGCAATTTAAATGGCGGCCAAGAGAAATTAGATTATTTAAAGTTGCACTGCTGAAGGCAACAGAAAATTGCATTAGGCTTGTCAGTAAAAGAAAAAAAAATTAAGAAACCACTGTGGTACTCTGTTGATGTGGCCAAAATAGTAAAATACTAAAAGTTAGCATTTAGTAATTATAAAAAAAAACCAGAATGAGGAAGACAAAATGATCTATAAGATTAGGCAGAAAGAGGCATGAGCAAGTTATAAGAGCTTTGAAATCACACACAGAAGAGAAAATAGCACAGTCAGTAAAAAAAGAGGACAAAACATTTTTTAGATACATAAATGAGAAAAGAAAAGTAAAACAAGGATTAGTTAGATTAAAAACAAAAGAAGGAAGATATGTAGAAGAGTATAAAGGTTTAGCTGACTGCCTCAATTAATATTTTTGTTCAGTATTTACAGATGAAAATGAAGGAAAGGGGCCTCATTTAGGAAAAAGGACAAATGAGTCATTACTTACATACGTGTTTACAGAAGAAGAGGATCTATTTCAACTGTCAAAAGTACAGACAAATAAATCAATGGGGCCTGAAGGAATACACCCAAAGTTATTAAAAGAGCTTAGTGGTGTACTAGAAAAACCATTAATAGATTTATTTAACCAATCGTTGTTAACAGGGGGAGACCCAGAAGATTGGAAGTTAGCGAATGTTGTTCCCATTCACAATAAAAAGTAGTAGGTAGGACTTGGGCAATTATAGGCCAGTAAGCCTTACTTCAGTATTGGGAAAAGTAATGGAAACCATGTTAAAAGATAGGATTGTTGAACATCTAAAATCACATGGATTTCAAGATCAGATACAACATGGGTTTACTTCAGGGAGATCATGCCAAACTAATCTTATTGATTTTTTTTTGATTGGGTAACTAAAATTATAGATCAGGGTGGTGCAGTAAACATTGCTTACCTAGATTTCAGTAAGGCTTTTGACACTGTTGCACATAGAAGGCTTATAAATAAACTGCAATCTTTAAGTTTGGATTCCAATATTGTTAAATGGGTAAGGCAGTGGCTGAGTGACAGGCAACAGAGGGTTGTAGTCAATGGGGTATATTCGAAGCATGGTCTTGTCTCCAGTGGAGTACCTCAGGAATCTGTACTTGGACCCATTCTCTTTAATATTTTTATTAGTGATATTGCAGAAGGTCTTGATGGTAAGGTATGTCTTTTTGCTGATGATACTAAGATATTAAACAGGGTTAATGTTCCAGGAGGGATGGGCTAAATGGCAAATGATTTAGGTAAACTAGAAAAATGGTCAGAGTTGTGGCAGCTGACATTTAATGTGGATAAGAGCAACATAATGCATCTTGGACATAAAAACCCAAGGGCAAAGTACAACATATTTGATAGAGTCCTAACCTCAACAGCTGAGGAAATGTATTTATTTATGACTTAAAGGTAGGCAAACAATGTAATAGAGCAGCAGGAAATGCTAACATAATGCTTGGTTGAATAGGGAGAGGTATTAGCAGTAGAAAGAGGGAAGTGCTCATGTCATTGTACAGAACACTGGTGAGACCTCACTTGGAGTATTGTACGCAGTACTGGAGACCATATCTCCAGAAGGATATTGATACTTTAGAGAGAGTTCAGAGAAAGGATACTAAACTGGTACATGGATTGCAGGATAAAATGTACAAGAAAAGGTTAAAGGTTAGGGCCACCGCTCATGGGTGGGGGCTGGTGGGAGGACAATAGGTCTCCCCTTATTCTTCTTTAGGGCCCCCACCCGCCGCTCATGGGTGGGGACCGGGGGGGAGGACAATAGGTCCCCCCCTTATTCTTCTTTAGGGCCCCCACCCGCCGGTGGGAATATATATATTTATTTTTTTGTTGTTTTTTTTACAGTGAGCAGCCACAGGAATAGTGAGTAGGGGCATAATTTACTAATACTAAGTAACCTTTACTTAGTATAAGTAAATTTGGCTGAAAGACTAATTTAGGTCTTTCAGACTTTTAGTAGATAGCTCCCTAATACCGTGGGAATTAGGGAGTTATCTACTTATTCATTCCTGTCATTACATTGACAGGCTAAGTAACTTACATTTTATATGAATGTGTGTTACTTGATTGTTGTAAGTGTTGCAAATGCTTACAGCTGAATCCTGGCTATGTTTGTATACTTTTTATTTAAAATTGTATACAGTGTAACATTCTTCATTCTTCCACTGGGTAAGTATATTAGTACTTAGGCAATACTGTACTTCGGCACTTCGACACTTCGGAACTTTGGCACTTCGGAACTTCAACACTTCGGAAATTCTGCAATTTCGGAAATTCAGGACTTCTGGAATTCGGCACTTTGGCAATTCGGCAATTCAGCTATTCAGACAGTCGGAAGTACCTGAATGTCCGAATTGCCCGAAATTTATTCGAATTCGGACCGAAACGAATTGCACATGTCTACTGGCTAGTTTATGGAGAGATAGCAAAGAACTTACTATCTTTTGGTAGAGGAACAACTCAGGCACCCTTCTTCTTGTTGAGCAGTGATAAGGAATAAAAGTTGCTGCCATGGTCGCTGATGGCAAAGAAGGGAATGATGAAGTGTCAGGATAGGTTCTGGCTCCCCAGCTGAAGAAAAGTCACCACTATTTAAATTATACATCTCCCATACATACAACTCGGATCCCACAAAGCTTGCGTATGGGGAGTGCGTGGAAAGGTGAGTCAAACTGGAAGTATGATTCAATAAGTCTCTTCATAAATATAATAAGGAATAACAACCAGGATTCCTCCAATTTGTCACCCTCTCTCCACTGGTCCATAGACAGAGGTCCTCATTCCCTGCAAAACTCTATAATAAGGCAATTGACAGGCAGGACTTTAGTGTGAAAATCTATCATTTGCTTTTTATTATTATTCTCATTATTATTTTTCACTAGAATACAAAGCTTTAGTTGATGATTTTTCTTTAGCAAAGATTGACTGTCATGGTGTTTTTGCCTCCTGCCCTGAAGGAATTTTTGTATATTGTAAACATCTGGCAATAAAAAAACAATGTGTTATTATTGGCCTGCCAGAGTGATTTCCCATAGAAATTCTGTCCATGGAGTGCCCTTACTTGCTATGTATGATTATTTGTTTGGGGTTATAACATATCTTGGTACCCCAGGACCAGCACATTTGATGGAGAAGCCCAGAAGGTGAGCTCATAGCGGGAGCTGAATCACAGTCCAGAAAAGGATTTCTTATTTACATTATGCTGTTGCCTAGGGTGGCTTTGGAATCTGTTTGCGTACTGAGTTTTATAAAATCCTTTGTCTTCTTAAAACTTCTTCATTGTGTCTTTCTTTTAATCATATCCATATTTTAACTCTGTCAGTAAGCATTCTTAGTTACTATTACTATTATATGTGCATTTTTACCTTTATTACTGCAGGCCTTGTATTCTACGGAGATCATTGCTGAGTTTACTAGTGAGACATGGATTTAAAGGCTTACAGCCACAAAAATGCACTTTCTGAAATTAATTTTTAATATAGAACTTATATATTCATATTGAAACATAATTGACTTGGATCATTGATTTGGTACCGGAGCGACAGATTTTGGAAAAGGGGAGACAAATGCCAATTTACCATTTATACTGCAATTATTCAGATCAACTTTATACTACAATATTTCCATTGTCCTCTTTGACTTTCAGTGGTTTTAAATGTATTGTGCTCATTCTAATTTCCATTCGTTAGCTGCAAAAACTCCAACTGACAGGCCAACGTCTGTTGGCAAGTTAATTCGCATTTTATTTTTATGGATAACTTTTTCTTAGGCTTAAACTTTGCGACTTCCTGCCAAGCCTCCAAGGTTTAAAACCAATTATCAGAATGATGTTGGCTCCAATCAAGATGGCTCAACTACTGAAAGCGTATAGAAAGAGAAAAAGTAAGTATTTTCTTTTCATCACATCTGTTATAGTAAAAAAAAAAAATAATTACATATCTGGCTACATTTGTTAGGATATAGACCAAGGTAAATGATGTTACTATAACGGCATACGGAATGATTGTTCTTTCATAGTATCAAAAGCATGTTGATAATAGTCATGCAATTTCAGATTTTATAAAGATTTAGGCAGATGATCACCAGGGCTAGCAATAATTTAGTTTCACTGTTTGTAGTTATGCGTTCCTGATTACTTGTAGCTGTTTTAGTGCAACTGGCTTGTTAATATTGTACTATTTTTTTATATAACTATCTATCTATCTGTCTGTCTGTCTGTCTGTCTCTCTGTCTGTCTGTCTATCAAGTCGGGATCACCTTTTTTAATTTGTGACACCCATCTTACAGTAGTCTGAGCAATTTGTTAATTTATTCATTCATCCAGTTACAAGGGGGGAGCTATTATCCGCTTCCTACCCCCAACAGGTTATATTCACTCCCCAAACTTAGCTCACCAGAGATATCTTCCCCTCAGTCCCCACTCATGAGTAGTGGATGGGTTCTCTAATTATAATAATGGGAAGACCCAATATTATAATTATGGGTGGGTCCTAATATTATAATTACAGGTGGGACCTAATATTATAATTAGCCCCCACCGCTAGGCAGCAGATGAAACTTAAAGGGACACTGTAGTCACCAGAACAACTACAGAGTACTGGAGTTCTGGTGAGTGTAGTCAGGGCCTGCATGCGGTTTAATGTAAGGACTTAATGTTTACATTGCGGCCTTGTTACACTTTTAGTGTCAGTCACTCAGACGGAGACTAGAGGTGCTTCCTGGATCAGTGCTGCACTGATGTCCAGTGTCTCTCTGCTCTACATAGAGATGCTGAACTTTTCCCATTGAGATGCATTTATCCAATGAATCTCTATGGGGAGGTGCTGATTGGTGCTTACAGGGCGGCAAAGCTTTATTGTAGTCATGACTGGGCAGTAATAGACATGCCCCTAACCTAGGCACATTAGGTAGGAGCATGAGGGAGGTTGTAAACTATATCACTATATAGCTCATAACTATATGGGTGTCATAATGGCCCTCATAGGATTTTATTTCTTAATTTAACCGCTAACTGCTGCCTCCATTATTAACTCCTCACTCGCTGCAGTGAGTGAGAAGTTAAAAATTTAAATCATTGTTTAAATTTCATTTGCAATGAGAATGTTCCGATGAAATCTGAATAACTCAAAACAAAGCATGGATGACATTCTTATCGTATGAATAGTTTTTATTTGCTGATGAAACTATTTGTACGAACCGAATTTTCCATCCACTGACAAGTCTAACATGTAACACTATGATGTGTTTTAAATGATTAAGAAAACATACAGAGAAACATCTCCTATAGGTCTATGCAACACAGTTTTTGTGCACATTTTGCACTTTATCACAATGTAGATGCAAGTCTCCCACATTTTGTAGATTTTGCAAAGTTTGTAATGATTTGGAATGTTGGGGATTTTATTAAATCACTCCGTAAGCCTGAAATGCGTTGGGTTTATGCGTTGGGTTTATGAAATAGGGACACTAGCTCCAGGAAAAATGAACTCAGATTTTTAGCTTTGTCTAATTACTTAGGATTGTTGTAGTTAAACTATTTCATTTCATATTTCATTAAGATCTTACCTATTTAGATATGTTAAGCTTATTGGTAACAATTTTAATACTTTTAATTCCTACACTCATGTCTTTAGAATTTTTATATATATTTTTTGTTTTTATTTTGCGTTTCCCTGATCTATTATTGATTTCAAGATTATTAAAAAAAATTTGATATTTAAAAAAAAATTTGAAATATTTTCCCTTTTTAAATTATATTTTATTGTTAGACCAGTTTTAGCTGAAATTCTGTATTTCACCCTAGCAGATAAAGAGCGCTATTTATATCAAGTAATGCATTAAGCCTAATTATTTAAAGGAATAGCCACTTATAAATATCTGATATGCATGTATGCATGTATGTGTGTATATACATGTTTTTTTTTAAATCATTTTAGGGAGCATGATAAATGAATAAGCACCATGTGGATGTCATCCAATGGTTAGCTTTTTAGTAATCTGAATAGGTTTCTTCCAACCAGGGATCCAAATGCTTGTGTTTCTATTTTGATAGTTGTGATCGTGTATAAGTCTCGACCAGTTTTTAGTTGTTGTACAGCTTTTAGGACAGCCCTAATTTTTTATTTATTTATAAAATATTTTACCAGGAAGGATACATTGAGATGTCTCTCGTTTTTAAGTATGTCCTGGATCCACAAAATAATAATGCCAATAATGATCCATTTTAAATGGATAGGTTACTTTATACAGTCTATCTTAGTGTGCTACTTTGTACTCCAGGGCTTCATCAGCAACAGTCGTGATCTAGTGAAACAGTGGGCATCATGGGATTATGCTGGAATCCATTATAAATATTACCATTTCCTTGGTGAAAATTCAGTTAGATTATTATTTAAAGTTTTTTTTTTACATTTTCATTTAAAGTTTTTTTTTTTTTTCCATCTCCTATGGATATTATCCCTTATATGGCTGGTCTTCTGGAAATCCGATTGGTTTTATCCTTTGCGAGGATTCATAGGTTTCTGTTACTATTGTTGCTGTTAGGATGCGTTATTATGGGAACACATGCGGGTTTAGATGGTCTACCACCAGCAGTTTTAGTATAGCATCAACCTGCAAACATATGTGAAACCTAAGGTTTATAATACATTTTAAAAGGCTAATGAAACCAAGTGCATCAAAGAAGTCACCTTCCCTTCTAATTTTTTATTCATGGCAGGTTTTGAAAAGAAGCAGTGTGCGAAGGTAGCCATATGCCAATAATAAAGCCCTTGAATAGGATAAAACGTGTTTGGTGAAATTTGCTCTGGGTGATATTTCTTTATATATACACAGAGGATCGGAATGTTGATGTAACATGAATAGAAAAAAGGTTACTTCTGAGTGACGCTGAGTATCAGGCCGAGGGGTCCATAGCATTCACAGTGTCCAGCCAAAGCAGGGGAATTTTTATAAAATATATTTTTCTTCTTGAATAAATATCTCTTTGGTTATTACATACTACTCTATGTGCGGTCCCAAGGGAGGAATGCATTGATAGGAGGACAGCGAGGAAGGATTTGGAGTTGTGGGAGGTTAGGGAGGGAGAGATTGGAGACTGGATGTTGGGAACACTCTGTGGACTCTAAGATCGGTAAGGTTCTTATCATGGAGTCATTTATATTGACCACACCTATGATGTTGTCCATTTTGGTTTTGTTTAACCCCTTAAGGACACAGCTTCAGAAGCTGGACATTCCCTTAAGGACACAAGCATTTTTTGCATTTTTTGCAGTTTGTGTTCAACTGCAATTTGCATCTCTCTCATTTATTGTACCAACACATATTATATACCATTTTTTAGACAACAAAAAGTGATTTAATTTGATGTGACATATAAAAAAAAAAATGCAAAATAATGTGGAAAAAAACAAAAAATGCTTCTTTCCCCAAGTTTAATAATATGTCCAGCTTAGGAAAAGTTTTTTTACATACATGTTGCATTTTTGCTGGGTATTTCTTACATTTGACAAGTGCCACTGTCATAAATTCCCCCTAAGTATGCTCAGTTACCTCTTCTGAGTAAAACAATATGCCCGATGTATGACCCAGACACTATTTTGTTAAGTTACAATGCTGTGAAAGAGACGTGATAAGTTTAGGTTTTTAAGTGTGAATTTGCATGGCGAGTTGTAATGGGTCCGTATTGTATTTTTAAATATGTTAGCAGGCTGCTTTTTCCAACTACCCCAAAAAGGCATACTATTTCTTAAAGAAGACGCCCGAGGGTATTTCAAAAGGCAAATTGTAAACCTAAGTGTGGGATAATTTTTCTGTTAGCTTGTATCAAGTGTAGTGGTAATAGGCATTTTTTTCTGTCTTTTTGACACACAGTGAGTTTGTACTGTATATTTTGCAAACCTTATGTGTGCTACAGCTTTATAATACTTTATATGTTGCTCAGCTATGTTGTCTGAGTACAGCAATACCCCCCGTATGTACCTTTGCCAGGTATATGTGGACGTTGAAGGGGCACATTTCAGACACAGCCATTGCAGATTTTTCAAACTTTACATTTTTACACTGTGTCCATACCCCACTTTGGAGGTTTTTTGTAGGTTAATTATTCCAGCTACCCCATAAAGGCATACCATTTCTTAAAGAAGACACCCTAGGGTATTTCAAAAGACATATTTTGAACTTTAGCGTCAAAATAATTTTTCCGCTAGCTTATAGCAAGTGTAGTGGTCATAAGCATTTTTATGCCTTTTTGACATACTCAATGAGTTTGTAATATATATTTTGCAAACCTTATATGTGCTACAGCAGTATAATACATCATATGTTGCTCCGCTATGTCATCTGAGTACAGCAATACCCCCGTATGTACCTTTACCAGGTAAATGACAACGTTGAAGACACAGCCATTTAAGTTAGAATTTTTACGCTGGATCCATGCCCCACTTTGGAATTTTTTTAATAGGTTGTGTTGTCCAATTACTCCACAGAGGCATACCATTTTCTAAAGAAGACACCCCAGGGTGTTTCAAAAGGCATATTTGAAACTTTAGTGTGGTATCATTTTTTTCGCTAGCCTGTACCAAGTGTAGAGGTAATACGCATTTCCCCCCTTTTTTAAACATTTTTTTAACTTTTAAAAAGTTTTATTTAGCTTTTAACAACTTATTTTACTATTTTAAAACTTTGTTTAAACTTTTCAAAAGTTATTTTTCACTTTTTATAGGTTTTTTTTCACCTTTAACCCCTAACTAGCCTAACCGTTAATCCCCTAATTTCCCCACTAACTTCTACCCACCCTAGCTAAATAAATACATATTTTAAAATATTTAAATGAATTAATTAATTAAATAAATTTAACCCCTGTGGATAAAAGTCCATAAAAATAAATACAATAAAAGTTAACCTCAGGGGTTAAAATTAAAAAAAATCAGATCACAGTGAAATACTGTGATCTGTAATTTGATCACTGCAGGCAGTGATCAAAGGGCAGGGAAAGGGTTACATTTTATTTGAAAGAGGTGAGGGGGGGGGATTTTGTAACTAACTGGGTTTTTTTTTTACAGACAGAGACAGATCAGCACTGATCTGTCTCTCTGCAGTTCACAGCTCACACGGAGCTGCAGGGAAACAGATCAGGATTCACTGCAGCACGTGTGATCGCTCTGACTCCCGGTCAGAGCGATCACATGGGCTGTGAAAGTGAAACTACCCATGGTAGTGTGCCTCTGATATGGAGACACACTACAGGAACATTAACCCCACGATTGCCACGATTGTGGCAATCTGGGGTTAATTTTCATTTTGGACGGAAATTTTCCATCCAGCGCCTTTAAGGGGTGTGCTGCAATGACGGACAATTTCCGTCCAGCGTCCTTAAGGGGTTAATGAGTTCTACTGCGTAATTCTTAATAGCTCATGACAGATTGGTGAAAGACTCCACTCCGTTTCTGAAAGGAGGAGTTTTTTAGTATCCTGTAATATATTAAAGTCAGCAATACTAGTCTGTCTGAACTATTACCATCAGAGATCATCTTTGTATCAAAGTAAGACTCTATGGGTGTCTGTGAGGCCTAAGTTTTTTTTTTGTAAAAACAGAAACAATAAACTATTAGCTTTAGCACTTGTAGCATTACTGTGTTAAAGATATTGTAGATCAGGCATAGGCAACCTTCGGCACTCCAGATGTTTTGGACTACATCTCCCATGATGCTTTGTCAGCATTATAGGTGTACGAGCATTATGGGGGATGTAGTCCACAACATCTTGAGTGCCGAAGGCTGCCTACCCCTGTTGTAGATTGATAATGGTAGTTAGAACCGGTATGTACTGGAGATACAGCTATTTATGGTGTATTTATATTGCATTTTAATACGATTTAAATCTATAGAGGGACTAATGATAGGGGAGTCTATCCTTTGTCAATCACAATGTTGTGGGTTGAGGATGAGGTAGGATGGTACAATAGTTAATGCCCCACATCAGAGATGAGGGAAGGTGCATCTACCATTTTTAGTAATCAAGTTCTGTGATTTATTTTTATTTTCATTGAATTGTTTCGGCTCATGCAGCAAATGAGCCTGTTTTAGTCTGGAGTTCAGTAGATTATCTTAAGGGTTAGTAAAATAGCTTAGTGGTTAGTGATGCAATGTCTCTTGTTTATGTACAAAATGCTAGTGTAGTTCCCAGCAACTAAGACCTCGATTTAATATTGTTGGATGAGTTTCCAAATTAATTTTTGGATAAACATATCAAATAATTTCTTGTATAACATGTTAAAACATCAAAACAAATACCATACGTAAAAAAATATATCAGTGTGTCAAAAAATTGCATAATTACAAAAAATGTTTTATACTAAATAATTTTAAAAGTTTATCCAAAATATTAAATAATTTGGAAAACGTATCTAACAATATTATATCTAGGCCTAAATATTTCATCCATATGAGGTAGATAAAATTAGTACCATTAGATAAGGAAATAATATCCTTCCACTCCAGATGTTGTCTATCCCATAATGCTCTCACAGCCGGCAAAGCCGGCAAAGCAACAGGGGAGATGTAGTCGGAGGCTGCCTACCTCTTTATGCTGCTGAATTCTGTTTTGTTTAT
Source organism: Pelobates cultripes (assembly GCA_933207985.1). NCBI lineage: Eukaryota > Metazoa > Chordata > Amphibia > Anura > Pelobatidae > Pelobates > Pelobates cultripes. The sequence goes on from OW240916.1 coordinate 35,322,371, forward strand.
ATTTATTACCCTTCTCTTAATATTTAAGAAAATATATTTTATTCTCAGGAAATATAACAGCTGCACCGAGTAACAAAGTAGTCTAAAAACCCAGTGTTGACTACTTCAATGGGAGAAATAAATGGAATGTTCATTAAACAGCTTGTATAGTCTTTTTTGGAGAGTTTCCTCAACAATGTTGAATCAAACAACTTAATTATCTCAGTGAGCAGTAAAGGAGAATAGCAGTTAAATATTGTTTGAAATATGCACTTTTGCTTGGAACATGCTGTGTAGAATATTCAATATTCTCTCACCACGCCTCAGCTTACACAGGATAAAGCTGTCTCGGTAGCATTTTTGCTATATGGCTCTGTGTTAAATAAGGCGTTGTTTGGGCCTTGTTATCAATGCTTCATTACCAAATTATACAGTACCAGAAGTCATTGAAAATGGACTAGTCTAAAGAAAATATATGTGTGCAAGGCAGTAAGGAATTAGGGACAATTCATGCTTTCTTGTTAGAACTGTGGTTGCCTAGGAGTTTATAGAAAATGTGGTATTTAAGTTGACACTGAGTGTATTAAATTAAAAGTGTGTAAAACAAGCGTATGAAGCAAGACAATAATTCAACAATATGTATCTAAAAATTAAATATGTTCATTTGTGTTATTTTGGCAAATTAAGTATTCTGGTTTCGATGTTGACTAGATTTATTGCTCCACCGAAAAGTTTCCTACTTTAGTTATTCATCAGCTGTTACCTTCTTATCTATAAGTTAGAGGTCCATGCAACATTTAAAGTTAATGAATGTGTAAAAAAATATCCCATTTGTAGATAGACAGTTTTGGCAAACAAGCACTTCTTTGAGAGTAATAGCTAATCTGGTATGGCAAAGGATATGTTTAGGGCTTTTTTTAATTTGACAAATAATACGCAACAGTCTTAATGCATGGGCACTCTGGGCCCCATAGACTTGCCAACTTTTCAGCATATTATATCGGGAGATTTCTTCAGAGCCTTCAAATCCTCTTTATGAAATCGGTTAGATGGACTAATCACCTCAGTATTAGCTGTTATCTGTTATCTAAGCAAGACAAAATCAACACACATAATTTGCCGTAGCCGTAAAGCTAAAATTAAGTTATTCTAATATTTTTAACAGTTCAAGTCTGTTGTCTCTCCCTACTACCTACTAAATGTTTGTGTGGATTAATCTCTGCCCGTCAGTATGTTTTTTCATGTTTAAACAATGATTGCTGGATGGACCAATAAATATAAGCTTTATTTTATCGATTATTTACATTTAATTGTGTAGGGAGGGCCCCAGTGAACTGCTTTGCCTGGTGGTCTAGAATGCAGTTAAGATGGTGCTGCTAGGCAAGTGAGGTCCAAAAAATCCAGGTAAGCATATTGCAGAGAAAATGAAGAATTATTACCTCTTAATTCTTCTACGGCAAAGTTTCCACAAAGTCTCCACCTAAGAAGGGATTTCATCATATGTCTTCATATGCATATGCACAGAATTCAAATAATTTTATTAATAATAATTATATTAATATATTTTAAGCACTGCCACTTTGCTGCAAATTGCCTCATGTGGAAGTGAACTGATATAAAACCTTTAACTTTTAATGCTAAAATTATAAATATTCTAATATTGATTGGACAAAAAAGAAACAATGTATTTACTTTGACAAAAATATTGTAGAGATATAATATCCATAAATGTAAAATGAAATATAAAAAATAGAACAAATAAAATAACACATATACTCCCCAAAAATCTTTATAAGTTTTCAAGTTTATAGATTTTTTTCTTTTGGTACAGTGTCTATTAGAATTGTCTTTTTCTATTGTATATGGCATGCAAATGCTAGATCCAGATATAAATGCTTCTTTTAACGCTTATGTATCACCATCCTTCTCCTTCACAGTTCTTGTGTTAGTGAATATTCGTACTTAAAGGGACACTTTACTGCCCAAATACAATTTTTTTAAAATAACTGTTTAGTAAATATACCCCAAAAAAATGTATTTAATTATGCTTTTTTTTCATTGAGATGTAGCTAAAACCAGCTTGCAAAAGTTACAGTTCTGCCTTTGCAAACCCTCCCCTTCTAACCCCGTCCAGACTTTCTGTGGCTGTCCAATCACAGACTTCCCTATGCAGCTCAATGAGAAGTTTGTAAGGCAGGTGTTCTGAGCAATTGCTGTCTCTTGAGTTTAAATCCACTGAGTCAACAAACCAGGAATTAAAATTACCTGTTGTCTGATTGAAAGGCAAGGGGGTGGAACCAGAGTACTTCAGCTCATTGAAGTGGTCTGGATGCATTCTCCATGTCCCTTAAACCTACACTGGTAATGATTGCAATAATTACCTCTGAGGGTTAACTCCTCTTCTTGTGGCTGTCTATCACCAGTTTGCATCATAAACCATGATCAATAGTCATATGCAACCTGGCTATAGAGCAGGTAAGCAGAAGATACTGAGGGCTCCAATTAAAATCTTCTAAGATTTGTAACAACCTGAACCAACCGCTGACACAAATGGCTTTCCTGATGGATTTTTAAAACAATTTTGGATCTTTGGTAAGATGTAAATAATTAGAATTCTTGGACATTCTAGATTTAAATAATCATATAAATTTTTATCAATAACTCTTTTAAAAAATTTAGCATCTATTAGTGAAATTAGATTCCTTCTCAATACAATATTCTACATCATTTATTTTGGTAATTTAAGATATGCATCATGATCATTTAATTGATTTTTATTTTCCTAAATGTACTTTTCCCTATTCATAAGTACAACTCCCCCCTTTCTTTTTATCTGCTGGTTTAATAACAAAAACATCGTCATCTTTTAATCTTTTAACTGGACCCTTTCTTTAGATATCAAATTGCTTTTAAATAATTTTGTTTAGAAGACATTAAACAACTTAAATCCCTCAATCATTTTCAAAATAATTTGTGCATAAAGTTAAGATTTTTTTTTTTTTTTAAAGAATTAGGCATATTCTAAGTCAAGACTTTATTGGGAGTAAACTAAAAATTGTTTTTGGAGGTGAAACAAGTTTTAACTTCTGGTTTTCTCCTCAAAATATTATATACAAGGATGGCATTTTTCTAAAATACATACTGCCAAAAAAGTAAAGCCCTATTTCTTTTTACCATGGATACTCTAAATTTAACAATAAAATGTTTAATACAAATTCCCTTTTTTACATGTAATATATCTAATTTGATATATTTTTATTATACCTGTGCGGATATTAACATGTTTAACCTCCAGAGCTTTAATAGTTCGTACAGGCAAACACATTAGAAATATTAAAAATTAATTTTTAAATCATAGCGTGTCTACCCATTTCCTAGAAAATCATAACTTTGATCCAAAACTATTAAAAGTGGAGACCATCAGAAGTATTTGAGCCTTATAGGAATGAGATGAATATTTGAGCTAGATACATTTTATCTTAATGGTTCAAATATCGATTTCCAGATGAATGCAATTATTTAAGAGTATTTTTCTAAGGGCTTTATGGTATATTTATTTTCTTTAATTATCTTTTTTTTTTTATTGTTTAATTATCTTGAAATATGTGAAGCTATTGCTCTCATATGTGTTATATATTTGTAATTATTTTTTTTATGTAACTGTGTTTTAATTAATATATATATATATATATATATATATATATTTATTTATAAAATAGATATTGTGATGGACCGCAATATAGACTCAGGGGAGTATAGTGATTATAGCAATCCCCAGAGTGTAGGTTTCCAATCCCCCAAACATGAGCCAAGACTTCATGAAGGTGCAAGATGATCTGAGCTTTAATGGTTCAGGTTGGCTTTCATACAATTCTCCAGGCCAGAGGAACACCCCCTAGACCTGATGGGGCACAGGTACACAAAGGACATAAACCAATCAGAACAAACATACAGTCAGGAAAACCTCCTAGGTATAATGCAGGGCCCATAGTTACAGGGTAGGCTTACATATGTTCTGAAAATGGGGTTGGTTAGATGACCGGGTCACATAAAGTGCAGATGTGACGTCACATATATTCAAGCTCTATTAGGACGTGCCATTTGAGTGGGCAGCATCCAAATCAATTCAAGGAAGTAGTAGCTGTCTGGTGAATTTGGACCGCGTGAACATAGAGGAGGGGAGCAGCTTGTTGTGGAGCAAGTAAGTGATGTTACAAATATGAGTTTTGTTTTCTTTCTTATGTTGCACGTTAGATCCTAAAGGACTATCTCATGAGTGTGGTAAACTTAATAATATATTTGTGCATTTTCACCTAGAGCTGCTGAACTGTCTAAAGCAAGGGTGAAGCCTTTAGAGGGTTCCAGCACAAGTGCAGTGTCAGTCCATGGAATGGAAACAAGGTTCACAGCAGAATGTCAATCATTCCAAACAAGACGATACAGTGCATATATTTCGGCATGAGTCATGAGAAACTGAAAGAGAAATGCCCAGCATTTGGACAACAATCTAGAGGGTGTGGTAAAGCCAATCGTTTCATTAACCAGCGTCTTGTCAATACACAATAATAAAACATAAAACATTCTGTGTCTGACTTTGGAACCAACTTTTCAGATCTATGCATCGAAGAAAAAAGTAAGCAGACTTCCACCAGCTTTGTTTGCTACTGTGTTAAACGATCACATAGACGTAAGATTCCAAATTGGTTGTGGAAGGAACTCTAATGCCATACCAGCAAGGTTAGTGAAGGACAATTTACAATTAGTGATACGTTGCTATGGATGGACAAACCAGTAGAGTTTAATAAAAAAAAGAAACTCATGCAACCAAAAGTTAGTTTGGCTGAGTTTGAAGTAATTGGCACAGAGTTGTGTCATCCTGTACTAGGAAGTATAGCTAAACAAGCAAGACCTGATCTTGGATCAGCACCAGAATATTAAGCATGGAACAAGACAGCCACCTCGCACATGCCACTCTGGCAGTGGCATTCACACTGAGCAGAGCTTATCTACAAGAAGCCAAATATCTCTAAACGCTGGTGAACAGATTTCAGTTAAACCTCCAATGAAGCAAGGAAAAGAGTGGCGCAAAGCATGTCTATGAACCCCTGTAGGAATCCCATCATATAAAGTAATAACTAAGTCAGGCCAGGTTCTGAGAAGAAATAGAAGGCATCTGAGAGGACTCAAAATTAGCACCCAAGAAGCATCTCAGTTTGAGAAGAAACAAACATGGGATCTAGAAATGTGCTACTAGAGCCAGCCTTAGGGGTGTGCAAGCAAGTGTGCCATGCTGGCGGCCAAAATAGCTCACATACTGCATGGGCAAACTTTCAAAAGCCAGGAACACTGGCCACACTTAGGGGAGGTGTGTGAACCTGTGAGCGTGTGACTGTCTGCCTGTGACTGTTTGTGACTGTCTGCCTGTAACTGTGTGTGTAACTGGCTGCCTGTTATAACTGTGTATGACTTTCTACATGTAACTGTGTGTGTGTGACTGTCTGCCTGTAACTGTGTATGTGTGACTGTCTGCCAGTGACTGTGTGTGTGTGTGAGACAGTCTACAGTCTGTGTGTGTAACTGCCTGCCTGTAACTGTGTGTGTAACTGGCTGCCTGTTATATGTGTGTACTGTGTGTGACTGCCTGTCTGCCTGTCTGCAACTGTGTGTGTGTGTGTGTGCGTGTGACTGTCAGCCTGTGCATGTTACTTTGTGCATGTTTGTAACTGTGACTGTGTGTTTAAATGTCTTCTTGTAACTCTGTGTTATTGTCCGCCTGTGTGTGTGACTGCCTCTGTGTGTGTGTGTGTGTGTGTGACTGTCTGCCTGTAACTGTGTGTGTCCGTGTGTGTCTGTGTGTATCTTCAAACTTCACATACAGTCAATATACACATATAGCACACACAGTCAATACACACAAAACAAATTTCATGCACAGAGGCAGAGGCGCAGACCAGATTCCCAGCACGCTGGACCACTTGAGATCAGCATGCCCCTTTTCCTAAGGTAAGGGAGAATTTTATTTAAAATACATATTAATTTAATAAAGCCCCTATTCAAACACTACACCCCTTTCCTCATGGATGAGCGGGTGTGGCCAGGAGGGGAGCTGTGAAGAATTTTTAGGCCTAATGCCAGCCCCATGTGCTGCACTGCAGCGCAACCTGAAATAGCTTAGTGGATGAGTCACATGGACATTGAACGTAAGTTAGAGCTGAAGTTTATACAGCATATTCAAGATGACCTGTTAATAACATTATCAGAACACTACAGCTGGAGACCTGTCCATATACAGCAACGCAACTTTGAAACAATTACGTTTTATTTCTGGTTATTTTTAGGTTGTGCCAAAACTGAGGACATGACAGCTCCTCTTTAAAGATTTAGCAATTGACAGCAACTCAGTGTCCAATTCAGGCACAGTCAGGGCACACAGTGTATCGGAAGAGGAGAAACAAAAAAATTTTCCTTTTCCTTCACCTCCACATTCTAAATTTAGTAAAAATAGGCAATAATCTGAAAATGATTGACAGTAAACACTATATTTATACAGCAAAATGGATATATACATTTAAGTTTGTTTTTTAAAACTCTCACAAATACATGCATACAGGGTTATAATAATAAAATCTTAAAGGTTAAAAAAAGCTTCAAAAAAGGTTTAAAAAAGCTTTACCTAATAACACAGTTTGTGTAAGCAATTGCTGATTAACGCTTCATAATTAATTAAAGTGGTTAAATGGTCACTAAACTCACAAAGACCACTTCATCTCAATGAAATGGTCCTTGTATTAACCCTGAAATCTAAAACATTGCTGTTTAGTAGATACAGGAATGTTATGAATGCAGGGTATTCACACCTGGTGGCGCTCCTGTTGTGAGAATCGGTTCACAATCAAATACTGTTTTATCGGCGCCACACTGACACTTACTGCCCATGCGTACTAGCCTCCCAACATTGAATAGTGGAGGTAGGGGGGATTATCAGGACACCTAAATAGTAAGTAGGACACAAAAGCCTTAGGAATACATGTTTGTATTCCTAACACTATAGTGTACCTTTAATGTTCTTTGTTTTATTTTTAAGGTATTAAGATACATCTGTTATTAATTGGCATCTATTGTCACTTAAAGGATCACTATATGGTCAGGTACACAAACATGTATTCCTGACCCTATAGTGTTAACACCATCTAGCCCGCCTGGGCCCCTCATGACTCCATAAATATAGTAAAAATCTTACTGTATTCAAGCCAGAAGTTGTAA
>OW240916.1:35329712-35422788 GCA_933207985.1 Pelobates cultripes
GCGTCCCCACAGGATTGGCCGAGACTGACAAAGAGGCAGATCAGGGGCACAGCCAGCATGATTCAAACACAGCCCTGGCCAATCAGCATCTCCTCATAGAGATACATTGAATTAATGAATCTCTATGAGGAAAGTTCAGTGTCTGCATGCAGAGGGAGGAGACACTGAATGTTTGGATGCATTTTAGGCAGCCATGACCCAGGAAGGATCTCTAACAGCTATCTAAGGAGTGGCCAGTGAAGTTATCACTAGGCTGTAATGTAAACACTGCATTTTCTCTGAAAATACAGTGTTTACAGCAAAAAGCCTGAAGGTAATGATTCTACACACCAGAAGAAATTCAATAAGCTGTAGTTGTTCTGGTGACTATAGTGTCCCTTTAAGTGTAAAAAGTCTTAAGAGATGATCTGTCCTGTCTGTCTACCACAAAACGTTTCATATTTTGAACTCACACTGATATGTAATGTAAATGAATGCATTGTTGATTTTTGTTACACACTGATGTATCACAAGTGATTTGTAACACCAATATGTAACACTATTTAATGCTTCCCTATAGGGAACCATTGGATTTGCTGAAATCATCAAAAGGGAGGGAGATTAATGCCTAAATAGTAAGCAGAACACGTTTGTATTCCTAATGCTATAGTGTTCCTTTAATGCATGTTATTTTTAATATACATGTGTCAATAATTAGGATAAATTGTAACTGAATTGGCAGTTACTGTAGTCTTAAGATATGTTTTGTTCTGTCTATGTACTTCAATCCATTTCATGTGTTGTACTTACACAATGTGCATTGTTGAATTGTAACACCTATGTGTATAACTGTTGAAGACTTGTAATGTAACATAGGCTTGAAAAAAAACTCAAAGGGTTTTGCCAGGTTACTTCTGTGGTGGCTATAATAAAGGCTTACTGAAATAATCTAAGGGCATCAAATTCTCTTTATTATTCTTTCTGTTAAAACAGCCACATTAAGAAGGGCTCATCTAGCTAGTTAGTGCATCTGGTGAGATCCAAAAGTCTACATAATGTCATCCAGAAAAGAGGCCTTCAGATGTCTTGACATATATAGGCATTATTTTATGAACTTGTACAGATTTTGTAGGCAGGACCTTAAGTTGTGTCTTACATATATTCTTTACATGGAGATGTGTATTTGGCATTGTCTTGAAAAATGTTTTTAACTCAGTCCTCAAAGCACACATACAGTTCAGAAATTAGGCACTTCCCAACTCTGTTCAAAAGATGTACTGAAAAAAACTGGTTGATTGGTGATATTTGAGGAATAGATTGGGAACCACTTGTATAAATGAATAGTCAGCAGACATTCAACACCTAGGCCAGCTTTATTTCTGTCGAGTTGACAGATGTCTTTGTTACCAGTACTTTATGTAGCCTTGTGCTACAACAGACCTCTTGGTCTCTAACTGATAACTTGCTTACACACTAGCATCACACTCGGCTACATACCTGACTCTAAAATTATCTCTGAGATAAACTAATATACAAGAGGTAGCCATAAAAAAAAAAAAAATTACTTGATCCTCAATCCAATGCTGAGGTAAGCAGGGAAAAAGGGTCTAATTAATTTTAATGCAGTTTACATAAAATTAAAGACAATTTACTCTAAAATAAATCAAATTTAAAATCTTGTAATTGAGGCCTCGATTTCATATTTTTGGATAAGCTTGCAAATTATTTTTTTTAATATTAAAATATAAAAAATATATATTACATAAAAATAGATCAATAAATAAAAAAATAACAAAGTATTAAAATATTTAAAAAAATAAAATAATTTTAAAAGCGTATCCAAAAGTATTAAATTGAGGCCTTAATTTAAAACAATGCATCACATTTAATTCAAAATAAGAAGTTTGCATTTGTATGAATATCTATTTCCAGTTCATGCTGCCAAAAACAGAAAAGATTCATTCCTCACAGCTTAACATTCAATATATAACTATCACAAGGCACCCAATAAAAACATAAAAAAATATTATATGGTTTAAAAGTTAGATGAACAGTCTCATATCTCAAAAGTGTTAAATTGTGTTACGTTTTATATTGAACAAAGAAATAAAACGCTAAACCCCATCCGAGGCTCTTAGAAATGAAATGCTAGAAAATGAATTCCCCAATAGCCTGCAGTGATTCAGCAATCTATATCTAATATGTCTCTTGTGTTCTATAAAACTTTCAATGCCCCCAAACACGAAGTCTGTGTTTTGTGAGCTTTGACACCAAATAACAGAATTTAGATGTTTAGCTAAAACCAGTTAAATATTACGCTTCATGCTTTCCAATGCCTTTTAAAAATAATTTTCTTGCAAAAATATATGCATGCATGGTTGCTTTATAAAGTACAGTAACACTTACAGGATTATTTACTAAAGTAAAAATTCAAAGTGAAATTCAAATGTATGCTCTATACAGCCAAACGGAGCATAACTGAGTATTTTCCCATTTTGGCTACTTTGACCTTAAATTTGAAATCCACTTTGAATTCTCACTTTATTGAATAACCCTGTTAAAGTTAATAAGTGCATCAAGACCAGAGTAGGCTTAAAGGCACTAATAAAAAAAAATGGAAAAATTACAAAGTTAATCACGTGGCAGTTGGCCAACACTTGCAAGCCAGCCTGCACAATAAAAAAGTTAATATAAATAATGTCTAAGGGGGTCTGTATGACCTCCCACATTACTATAAGAGAGGTATAAAACCTCTCTCATGCTTCTACCCACCATACTGCATGTGGACAGGTCAATGTCCAACCCTTGCCCCTCCTTTAGTAGAAGGCGCTCAATGAAAAACACATGGGGGGGGAGGGATTTGTTTTACAAGCATTGGATTTGGGCCCAATTACTATTAGGGTGGGGGGCATAGGTAGGTTTTTTTTATTGTGAATGTGGCTATGGGCTTGTGGACCCCTAGCCAATTGGTAGCACAATTGGCCCAAACTTATTTAGGGGGCTTGACTATGGAGGGTGGGGCATAAGTGAGGTCTTAAACCTCCTTTATACTAATATGATGGCCATATTGTATTGTACATCTGGCTCGCACTACTGAAGTTTTTTGTTTTTTGTACAAATTTCCTGCTGGCTGCTAACTCATGTAACATCATGTATTCATCAAACTCACAATTAATTAATTGAATTGATTTTGTATTAGTGTGTAACGTCATCTAAAAGAACACATATACGATTGCATAGCATTGAACTATGTGTCAAAATGTAACAACTGCAGCCTTTATATTATGTGCTTTAGGGTGCCGTCAGGGCAGTAAAGTTGTCTCCTTATTCCTTCCACTTCTGCAAAAGGTATAAAGAGACTGATGGCACAGTATTCTCATTTCTTTAACAAAAGGAACAATTGTGAGTTTAAAATTCATCAGCGTTACAATGCAGATGGGTACATTGAAAGCCTTGTCTAGCTGACTTTCCCTTGGAACTGGCAAAGCAAGACAGAGTCCTTTTGTTTCACTTTGTCTCCATGGTCAAAGTTTCCATTGTTGAGTTTATGCATTTCTCATTTGAGCTTCATAAAGGTGCAAGATCAAGCTTTCATTTTTTTTTTATTTTTTTTTAAAGAACTCATCTTCTTAATGATCCTATAGGTCCTATATTATATTCTGACCAATAATAGAATTTAAAAAAAAAAAAAAACTGTTTTCACACAATTACCAATATTCCTATTTGTATGTTGTATTAATTATAGGCAAACTACAAGGTCCAATTTGGACTTACTTTGCTGTTAAAATTAACCTTTTCAATTATTGTTATATACAACTTAATAAATCACATGCAATTATGAAGAATTGTTTACTATAGATTAATTAAATTCCATTACACCAACAACAAACAAACAAATAACAAAACAAACAATAGCTCATTGTATATTAAAATATATGACAATGCCTTAAATTAGCACACCCGCCAACATTGTGAGTATTATTATTAATATTGTTCAACCTATTGTTAGAGGAAATACATGCATTGTATTAAGATGTGACCTAGATTACAATTTTCTGTTAAAAGTTGTTCATAACATTAAGGCAATTAAAAATTATTTTCAGAATTATTTTATTTCTTCAAGGGATAAACTATGCTCATATATATTCCATTTCAATAAATATTATGTTTTTAAATATTAAAACAGCAATATGTCAATAGTAAAAGTTCTACTTTTAAAAAGTCATATTACAAATAAATATGTTTTTCATCCAATATAAAACATGATCGTTTTATTTCAATAATTACATCAACGTGTTTAAATAATTCTCATAAAGAGTTCAAATGTATATTTTGGACCAATAATTTTACCCCACATTCGCAGATTTTTTTTACTCTCTCACTCTGCCATTATAAATTATCGTAAATCAATAGATATAAAAATGAAAAAAAATAGCACATGAGGGAAACGGAAGAAAAAGGTAATAAAATATCATGTACATCATAAAAAATGTTTACATTCAATGTCAATATTTATTCCTGAAGGTGATTATTTTCGAGCCTTCTTAGCGCTAAATAAAGTTCTCAGCTCTCCAATTTCTTTAGATTTTTTTGACTTGCGTTAAAATTCACCTAGGTAATATTTACTCTTTGTGTAGAAGCCAAAGTACCATATGCTATGTTTCACATATTTAATTCCCATAAATTGGTAGTTTACAGGGGGAACATAGGAGGTATACTACATTGACCATGTATCATCCTTACCATATTTTTTTGTAGACACACGTGTTCCTGTTGGCGTTTAAGGAATTCCTGATTCTACAGGCATTGTATTGTGTGTGTATTTGTTTGTATATCACTATTCAGTAAGTTCTGATTACCTTCCTTCTAAAAAAGATTATATATATTTTTTTAAATATTTTTAGAACATCTATGCACAATTATTTGTTAATTAGTATTGTATAATACAATACAATACAAATTAACAAATATATATATATATACTTTGATGTTCTAAAAATATTAAAAAAATATATATATAATCTTTTTTAGAAGGAAGGTAATCAGAACTTACTGAATAGTGATATACAAACAAATACAATCAAAGGAAATGACATTAATGTACAAAGACTATATTTTATAAAATAGAAAAAAAATTGCATGGTGGATGTATAGTAGTAAAATATAAATTGAAATTGGTTTTGTTGTTCACCCTAAATACGTTTAATAAAAGCAATACAATTTAAAGTGCCTTCTAATATTATTATAAATAAGTCATCAACCAAGCCTAGCAGTGAACTAGGAGTAAAATTTGGGACTTATTTTTCTAAAGTTTTTTATGCTTCATGCTAATAAAAGCAAGGTAAGGGAAGGGAAGGTCCTTCAACAAAGACCCATGAGTAAAGAGTCATTACATACTGTGAGGGCCAGAGGTGTATATAATGACTAGATATGAGTGTAATCACATTAGTAAAGAAAAAAGCTTTACTAGTGTGGAACAATTGTGCACCTTAAAGGAGTATGCATGTTTGCATCATGTAATCATAAATACGTGAACAGAAGTAACCTCAAAATGTAACTGGGTGGATTTGACAAACTTGCAAAACGTGTTGCAGGAAAGTGTGGAGAGAGTGTAGAAGTCAACAAGATAAGAAAATTATCTACCAGAAAGAAGAAAGGCAGATTGTGGAACAGTGTTGTGTGCATGGTGTGTACCCAGCAAAAAAAATTAAAAAAATATACAAATTATAGTGCAGAACATGATATTACATTATTAAAAATAATAACGATAAATAAGTGACATGCCCACTTACACTCTTCAGAGTCCAATCTTGGCTTGTTATACACATTTACAATTGTATCTACTTGGAAAGATCTCCATAAAATGGCAAAGCAGTGTCCACAGCCCATATGTACCATATACAATGTCTACTCACATTTATAAGAGTCCAAATTCAGCTCTTTATACTGTGTACCATATTAATTTTTATACCATCAGTAAACGTAGATTGTTCACATGTAGTACCTCAAACAATAGAAGGAGTACTCCGACCGGGTTTATAATCATAAGGAGGGAGAAGCCACAGGTAAAAAGTAAACTTGACACATTTATTTGTGTAAAGAATAAATAAAAAGGCTTACAACCAATATGCCTAAAAAAAAACCAAACAAACAAGGAGCGGGTAAGATAAAGTGCAGCCATATCTGCATGTATAGCCAATGTTCACCATCAACCACATGGTGTCGCCATTCATATGCCATCTACTCCACCTCCGATGATGCGTTTTTCACTTATTGGTGCTTCTTCAGATCAATGGTTTCTCTCATTTTTTTATATATACTTTGTGATCAAATAGGAACCTCATATATACATATTAGAAAAAATAAAAAACTCCCTGCCGGACAAAGCGTAACCTTAAAAATGCCATAAAAAACTGCCAATTAAACTTTGTATAAAAACATACACATGTATCAAAATAATACAAAAAAAAGCATAAACAGAACAATATTAATATAATTTTTTTTTTACCTTCTTTATTTTGTAGTGCATAGTTGTGACACAGTTGTGTCAATGGAACAGTGATATATCGAGACTAGTAGAGAAGATCATAACGTCATGTATGCAGCACCATTTAAAAATTTTTTTTTTTCGTAACTCAATAATTATCAAAGACGTACCCGAGTTATAACTCAGAAACAAAATATTTAGGCCAAGACACCAGGAAAACTAAGTAGGTGTCAGCCCACATGTGCCCACGTGTGTGTCACAGCATTGCGTGCAATGGTACTAAGTGAAGTTCGGGCTAGAATACATGTAAGAGGTAGTCAACACACAGGATTGTACTACTGTTAAAAAAACTAGAAGTATCTGCCAGGTGGTGTAAGAGAAAAATATGACGAGGCGTAGCACGTGGACTCTTGTTCTCATATACATTTTTTTAAGCACACTCATAAAAATATTAAAAAAAACCAATTTTTTTATATAAAGAAAAAATAACTCCATATGCACACTTAACTAAAATAGTGTCTGCAGATATTTAAATTTAAACAGGCCCTGGAATAGTTGGCCTGGACTTCCAAATATTTTTATAAATGAAACCAAGAGACTGCACTCACCTAAACATGCATACATTATAAGGGTCTGTTGGGGCTAATTCATACAACATACAAGATCTAAATTAAAATTTCTAAAGACAGCTGATGTGTACAGGGCCGGACTGGGAGAAAAATTCGGCCCGGGCATTTTTTTAACACAGCGGCCCACTAAAAAGGGGGCGGGGCAGAGGAGGTGTGTTTTGTCATCACCAATGACAAACATGCCTCCTCTCAAAGTGAGCATGTTGGTTCAATGCTCTTCCAGCGCAGACCATGCGCAGAGCTCTGCTGAAGAGCTCTTGCATGAAAAAAAAGTCCTGTATTTGTTCTGCACAGTGCAAGCAAATTTAATAACATGCTTGCACTGTGTTTCCTTGCAACTTGTCTCTGGTGTCTCTATAAATGGATACCAGGAGACAAAGGGCCAGGACAGAGTATTGTGCATGTGTTTGGAGCCTGCTTGTGGTATTGCGTGTGTGTAGAGTGAGCTGGTCGTGGTGTGGTATTGTGTAATAAGGTCGGTTTTAGTCGTGTTGTGTTTGTGGTGTAATGTGATGCATATGTGGCTCAGGGACCCCCTCCCGCCCGGTTCTGGAAAGGGGTTAAAACTTACCTTTTTCCAGCGCCGAGCGGGGAGCTCTCCTCCTCCGATCTGCCCCGTCGGCTGAATGCGCACGCGCAGCAAGAGCTGCGCGCGCATTCAGCCGGTCGTATAGGAAAGCATTTATAATGCTTTCCTATGGACGCTTGCGTGCTCTCACTGTGATTTTCACAGTGAAAAGCACGCAAGCACCTCTAGCGGCTGTCAATGAGACAGCTGCTAGAGGCTTTGGGGGAAAACTGAAACTGCTATGTTTATAAAACAATGGGTTAACCCTAGAAGGACCTGGCACCAAGACCACTTCATTAAGCTGAAGTGGTCTGGGTGGCTAGAGTGGTCTTTTAAGAGTGTAGTGTGTGTGTGTGTATATATATATATATATATATATATATATATTTGGAAGTATGTGTGTGGTGCAGTGTGTTGGGGGGGTTCTGTGTGTATGTGAGGGTGCGGTGTGTGTGTGAGGGGTGCGGTGTGAGTGATGGGTGTGAAAGTGCCGTGTGAGAGTGCGGTGTGAGCGTGCTGTGTGAGAGAGGGCTCTGTGAGAGAGTGCTCTGTGAGAGTGCTGTGAGTGTGATGGGTGTGAGGGTGCTGTGAGAGAGTGCTGTGTGTGTGAAAGTACTGTGTGTGTGAGAGTGCTGTGAGAGTGCTGAGAGTGTGATGGGTGTGAGAGTGTTGTGTGAGAGAGTGCTGTGTGTGATGGGTGTGAGAGTGCTGTGCGTGAGAGTGCTGTGTGTGATGGGTGAGAGAGTGCTGTGTGTAATGTGTGAGAGAGTGCTGTGTGTGATGGGTGAGAGTGCTGTGTGTGATGGGTGAGAGTGCTGTGTGAGAGAGTGCTGTGTGTGATGGGTGTGAGAGTGCTGTGTGTGATGGGTGAGAGAGTGCTGTGTGTGATGGGTGTGAGAGTGCTGTGTGTGATGTGTGAGAGAGTGCTGTGTGTAATGTGTGAGAGAGTGCTGTGTGTGATGGGTGTGAGTGCTGTGTGAGAGAGTGCTG
Source organism: Pelobates cultripes (assembly GCA_933207985.1). Classification (NCBI taxonomy): domain Eukaryota; kingdom Metazoa; phylum Chordata; class Amphibia; order Anura; family Pelobatidae; genus Pelobates; species Pelobates cultripes. The sequence goes on from OW240916.1 coordinate 35,338,366, forward strand.
TGTGTGATGGGTGTGAGAGTGCTGTGTGTGATGGGTGAGAGTGTTGTGTGTGATGGGTGTGAGTGCTGTGTATGATGTGTGTGAGAGTGCTGAGTGTGCTGAGTGTGAGAGTGCTGAGTGTGAGAGTGCTGTGTATGATGTGTGTGAGAGTGCTGTGTGTGAGAGTGTGTGTATGATGTGTGTGAGAGTGCTGTGTATGATGTGTGAGAGTGCTGTGTGTGATGGGTGTGAGAGTGCTGTGTGTGATGGGTGTGAGAGTGCTGTATAAATGTTATTGTGTGTGTGTGTAGGGGGGGTAAATAAAAAAAAAAAAGTCATTATTTCCCCCCCTCCCTTCTTACCTTTAGCCTGGGAGGCAGGGTGGCGGTGTTCCCTGGTGGTCCTCGTGGGTGAGTGAACTCTAGCCTGTGAGGCTAGAGTTCACTCTCGCGAGATCCGGTCGTTGCCATGGCAACGCGCCGGATCTCGCGAGAGGAACCCGGCGGAGCTGCAAGTTAGAGCTCCGCCGGGTCCTCTCTCCAGCCTGGCTGGCTCCCTCCCTCCCTCCCCGCCGGCGGCCGCATGTGGGCCGGTGAGGGAGAGCTTTGATCTCCCCACCGGCCCGTCGTGGCAGACAGCGGGGCCGGCGCTGGGACAGTGCCGGCCCTGCAGGGGCCGCCCGGGGAGATCCTGTGATCTCCCCTGCCGGCCTCGGCCCCACGGCCACCGCGGCCCACCGGGCATTTGCCCGGTGTGCCCGATGGCCAGTCCGGGCCTGGATGTGTATATAAAAGTATTACTATAAAATACAAATATTTTAAATATACACATTTGACTAAACTATTGTGTGCCATGGTGTAGTTGGACATCTTGGAGATAAGAGTTAAGGATTTTGCAGAATTATCTGTGAAAAACGCAACACCCTTATTCTAATATGAAATAATGGAAAGAAGACCAATGACTTAGGGAGGAGGACCATTTCTGAAAAAGGCTGCGTTTTAAGCAAAATCAAAACATAATAAAAAACATCACAGGAAAATTAGCATGCCCCAAATGTCAAGCTGTGATCACAACGATCATTATGGTCTCCAAAGACACCATAATAATGAATTACCGAAGTATAATAGTTAAGAATTATTTTGGGTGCATGTTGGTTACAATAATAGTATATGTTTTATACACACGCTATGTCTTGTGTCATGTACAACTTGCTAATATAACCTATCTTTCATCAAGGTTATACCGTCATGTACAACTTGCAAATATAACCTATGTTTCATCAAGGTCCTCATCTGGGCATGTTGGACCGGGAAACCGTTTTCACACATATTTAGGCATCTTCATTACCAACCATATGTACCAGTAATTGCATTTCCAAAGTGCCTCCTTCGGGATGTTATCACATCAGGATGTTATCACATTATGGTGTCTCCAAAGACACCATAATGATTAATAACCAAAGTTTAATATTTAAGAATTATTTTGGGTGCATGTTACAATAATAGTATATGTTTTATACACATGCTATGTCTTGTGTCATGTGCAACATGCAAATATAACCTATCTTTCATCAAGGTCCTCATCTTGGCATGTTGGACTGGGAAACCGTTTTCACACACATTTAGGTACCTTCATTACCAAGCATATGTACCAGTAATTGCAGCTCAATAGTGCCTCCTTCTGGATGTTATCATGACAAAGATAGCATATCTTGTTTTTCTATATTTGATGACTTTTTTAACTGTAGATATATGACACAGCACCGTATTCTTCTCATTGGAGTTACGTTAATTATAGAATTGTGTCCGTACAGTTTCATATGATGCAAATTGATTTAATTATTCCTACCATGCATCACTTTACAAACTTATGAATGAAGGTAATCTTGCAGAATTGGGGAAAATTAGAGTACTAAAACAAAGTAATAATTTAACCTCACAAATGCCCTGAGGGTTTTGTGATTAATAACTTGCTACAGAAAGGCAAGCAGCATCTGCCAACATTGTTGCTATGAGTGCTCGTGATTAATGAGATAAAAAGCGATGCAGATGCCACACTATGGCTTTAATACTAATGCATCTTATTGAATATGTGACTGTACAGGAGTGTTATATGTTCTCATCCTCTTTACTATTCATGTTTGCATTACATCATTATTGACATTTATTCAATTTATACAACAGCAAGTGAATTAAGAGGGTAGTAAATTAATTTATACAAAATGTCCATGCAGGGTGAGGATTATGTCTCAGGTGGCTGTAGGCTATGACTTGTCAGGTACCCCTTGCTCCCTCCAATAAAATTGAAATAAATCCACTGTTATATATATATAACGTGTGTGTGTGTGTGTGTGTGTGTGTGTGTATCTGATTGAAGGCATGTGTGCATTTCAGTCTGAGTAGTGTGTGAATATCTGCCTTTCTATGAGCTTTTTTCTATGAGATTTTTTGCAACATAACAGGTTTTGGAAAAATATATGGAAACAGGAAAAAGGTAGCTCTTTCTTCACAAATATATACAGATATCACATTCCTGCAGCAACATGCAGAATTGTCATTACTGCATTTTTCATCCATTCATTGCAATTTGCTGTAGTTTCCACTGTATGTCAAGCGCAAGATTTTTAATGAAGATTTCAATAAATGATTTTTTTCATAACAAGCATTGGTGAATATCCTTGAAGGTCACTTTTTATTATGTAAACATTAGAGTTTGTTATTGTAGAAGTAGAAAGGGGTAGACGTAGTGAATGGCACGAGTTAATGGAATTAGAGAAGAGTAGTTCTGTGTTGCTTAACAGCATGGAGTATGTTGATGGGTAACAAATGTGGACTACATGTAGCACCATGCTCATTCTGCTCAAGATGATCACGAGGAAAACGTCAAATCAAATAAATTGCATGTCACTATACAGTGGAGTACAACGTCCATCATGATTATTTATTCCTCGATATGAATAGTGGTTGTACATAATGTTTCATTATGTTTCATGATGTTTTGTGTGTACTTTACATGGATGTAGAGACACAAAAAAAAATCTTAGGGAACAGCTTTCATCAAAGAATGTCTACCCACTCCTTCGAGATTGCAAGTTGTTTTTACAGGCAAATATACACACTGCAGTATATCAGTTATAATTCGCTATGGTCCATGTGGTGTGAATTGTGGCTTATTAATTACAAATTTAAAAAACATGGAAAAATAACTGAGTAGGAAAAAATGAATGTTCATGGAATTCAACAATGTCCGTATTTAGAATTTTGTCCGAGATTTGGACCGAACGCTGCCAGACGACTGAAATTTAGCCTGAATTAATTCAAACCAGGCCAGGAGACTTCGACTCTGGGCCCAAATGTAAAATAAAAAAATGAACTAGCAGCAATAGTAGCCAGTGGGTACATAGTTAATAAAAAACATTGCAACGTGAGGGTTATTTATGAGGCAGCTAGCCAGCGGCTCGCTAGTCGTTTGCCAGTCGCAACATTAAAAGTATATATATATATATATATTTATATATATATATATATACTTGTGTTCGGGGCAACACTGATATTGGTAATGCAAGAATGTGTTGTGGTGTAACCTGTTATAGGAAAAGTCGGTTGGCCTGGCAATAAAAGTGGGCCCACTCTAGTAGAATATTAATGAATAAAGGGTGTGGAGGGAGGGACATGCAGATCGCCAGACAATTGATGGTTTGACGGTAAGGTAGGAAATGGGGGAGTCCCTCTGTAGGTAACATAAGCCCCTCCCACAACTATAGGCAAAGCCTTAACATTGGTGTTCGGAGCAACATCGATATTGGTAATGCAAGAAGGTAATGCAAGTGTTGTGGCATTACCTGTAATAGGAAAAGTCGGTTAAGGTGTGCCGGAACCGACAATGCGGTAGGCCTTGAAATAAAAGTGGGCAAAAAGGAAAAATACAATGCCGATGTATATTTATTTAGACAATTAACATAATACAATATATATTACATTATGAGGACATTTTTACAAAAGTCTTCCGCATTTCCTGTACAGGTGTGGTATATACAATAAATTCCAGCGACCCAGTGATTTAATGACATGCACTGGTATGTCTTGGCTGCATGCTGTAGAAGCCGCCCCTATCCTAAAAGAATGTCCCGAGTATTGAGTATTGTTTTTGATAAACAGGAAATCATCCATATAATGGATTACTGTTGGACAGCATAATGTATTAATTAATACCAAGCACAAAGTCTTTGCAAATGTGTTGAATATTTTTGGGCTGCTTTTTGATCCGAAAGTAAGTCTGGTGAAAAAATAATACAGGCCTTTCTACTTAATACCGTGCAGGTGCCATAGAGATGGGTGAATTGGTTGTCCTCCAACCAGAAAATGGAGGTTCCTGAAAAGGCCCCAATAGAAACCCTTGATCCAATTCGTGCTGTATCAGTAACTCTACTGTATCGGAATTCCCCAGAGCAGATTGTAAGTTGTTGCATTCTTTGATTCCTGCTGGTATGTGAATAATGCCTGTATGGAAACCTTGAGTGAAACATGCTATTAAAAAATTAATGTTTGGAAGGGTGGGTGGATTGAAGGCTGAGTAGAGAACCAACATTTACAGAGGTCAAATAAGGTTTACAATACATTTTATTGGGGCACATCGTTTTTGCATGTGCACTGTAGCAGTGGGAACAAACATGCAGTAAGCGGCAAGTACTATATCCAAAGTTGTTGCATATTTGTGATTACCCAATTACACCATTGGACAACCTAGTTTATCCTTGACTGGTTTGTCATTCTTTCTTTGGTGCTTGGGGAGGCCAAGTTAGGAGAGGTGTCAGGTGAGATTGGACATAGGTTAGCTGAGTGTGAAGTGGATGCGCAAATTGCACAAGCTGGTGTCCTCAGACCAGCGAAATGTCTGCAGAAATGTCTGTATCCAGTTGACTCCAATCTGTTCTAACATTAAACTGGGCAGGAGCTGCAGACACCTTCGCTGAGAATGGCCGGTGGTAGTCATAAAATGCCACACCTCCGTATTTTTCCCAAGTCCACCAGCTTGTGAACGTAGAGATCCAGTTCCTCTCTCCTGTGCGTGTAAACTGAACATATGATGTCTTTGTATATCCCAAATGCTAATACAAAATCCGGGATAGACAGTTTCTTACTCAGTCTCAGATCCCTGGCCTTCAGTACAACAGATATATCTTTGTAAGCATAAGTGTGATTCTCAACAAGATCCTGGGAGGCAATCAAAAGAGAGACTAGGTTAATGTATTTACCCTCGAGGTTATCTTTTTTGAGATTTGCTGACACCATGTGAGCTGGGTTAATAACATGTGAACTCGACCCTGCTGATAAACTATTACCAGATTGAGTCTGAGTAGGGCCTAGTGGTTCAGTAGCAGGGGGACCCATTGATGGTATGGTGAGACTACGTGATTCTAGTCTTTCCAGTCTTTCAATAATCTTTCCCATAGAGGATACGAGTGATGATATCTTTGTGTGGAGATCAGTGTTGTTTGAGCTACTTGTGCCCTCTCCAGCATCTGAATTATCTATGTTAGAAGATAGTTGCTGGGAAAGGAATGTTGCGCCTGCATAGTTCAGCCGTTATACGTGGAATGGTCCATGACCTGATGGAAGCAGGGCTATTGATATCCCCTCTACGTGTAGTGGACCTGGCCTCACAGGACCACTAACTCTAGGTAGAGAAGCCACAAATTTAACTTCTATTGGCCACCTAGTTCCCTATAAGCCAGTAAAACATACCGTCGTGGCTAATAATGTACCTGGAGTCGTATATAGTACTTGTGTAGGTTCTGTATAATATGGTTGTAACCTAAAAAAAAGAATGAGGCAAGTTGTAGGGAGGATACAAGGAAGTTTTTATTTTTTAAATATATACTTATCCGTAACTGAAATCTGTGGTTCCCACTAAAGGAGGTTGAGAGGGGTAGGAGAGGCCTATTACCTAATAATGGCAAAGATATGAATTATTAAACATGTTAAGCTAAGGAACTTCTAAATCGTATTAGCCCTGCATACCAAAAGCACCTACCTACTGAAATGGATTCGAGGTACGAAGAGCAAATGCTGCTCTGAAAATTGATAACCCCGTAATCTGTAATAGAATGTTGATTCAATAAGATTTATTAGATGTATGGTTCATAAGCTGGCCTACAGACAGTGTAGAAGTACCCATATGTGTGGGATAGTGTTTACCTAATGAAACCCACTGCCACATTTTTCCCTTGACCTAATGTGTTAAGACATGCACCGTGCAGTAGAACACTTTAAAACCATTAAAGGACCCACCTATAGCAAGAAACAGTAACCTGATGATCTGTTGACAGAGAAATATAATACAGTCACAAAACAAAAGACCTGAAATGAAAAGACAACAATATAAGTATAAATAATAAATGACAATATATGTGTAAATAACATGAAACATTTTAATTGATCACATCCTGAAATAACCATTTTTTAGCCTGCATGAATGTAGATAATGGAAAAGATAGAAATCGCCTACAAGAAGACATTCTGTAGTAATAGGTATTGAGCACTAGAGGGCCACAAGCCAAAGATCTATATATATACTGCTTGTGCGAAATATTACGTGATTTGTATTCTACAGTGAGAACTATAATAGGCGTTCGTATAAAAAAATGCGCGAACGTTAGTTATTCGTACTAAGTCAGAGCTTGGGACCCTCGTGGGGGATTCCTTTTTTAAAATGAACAAATGCCTCACCGAAAACCTCCTAATTCATGTGAGTGTACAGCCATAGAGTTTTTGTGCCCACATAACCCAATATGTAAACCTTTGTTTGAAACATGTGAACGCTTTCGTATGTCTAAGCCTAAGAAGCCATTCATATGTAAAGGGATGGTATCTGTGCAGGCATAAAGCCTAAAAGCTTTTCATGAAAGTGACTTGAGGCAAGAGGTCGAATGGATTGAAACTCACAAATTAAAACAAACACAACCAAAAAGGATTGAACAAAAAGTGAACAAATCATGAGGACGCCGCCGGGAAGGTGCCGCGCGACTGCCTGTCCACAGGGTTGAAGGTCAGAAGGTGCTTCCGGGTCAGTTTGCCAAGATTGAAGCAGGAGCCAACAGCACAAGCAAAGCCTGCAGTGGGAGATCCTGAGCAACTGTACAAGCAGTAGAGCAGGAGACAGCAGCCAACAGCAGAGCAGAGGACAGCAGCAGTGCCACGTGGACAGGTAAGTTTGTAAGATGGCGGTTTGCATGCACTGGAAGTAGCAGCATGCAGATCGCCAGACCATAGACAGTTGGATGAGAAAGGTAACATAAGCCCCTCCCACAACTCCAGGCAAAGCCTTAACATATATAGAGAGAGAGAAAAGAGAAAAGAGAAAAAGTTACATAGTTACATAGCTGAAAAGAGACTTGTGTCCATCAAGTTCAGCCTTCCTCACATATGTTGTTGCTGTTGATCCAAAAGAAGGCAAAAAACCCAGTCTGAAGCGCTTCCAATTTTGCCACAAACTATGAAACAATTCCTTCTTGACCCCAAAATAGCAGTCAGATGTCTCCTTGGATCAAGCAGCTATTACCCCACTAATTAGAAATTATATCCCTGTATGTTGTGTTTTTGTAAGTATTTATCCAATTGCAGTTTAACCCCTTAAGGACGGAGCCAAATGTACACGTTGTGTACAAAACAAAATGTAAACAAAACCTGGCATTTGCGCTACATGTCTGTCCAACCGTAATTCACCTCTTTCATAGTAAATGCACCCACCCTTATTATATATCATTTTATTCAGGGGAAACAGGGCTTTCATTTAATATTTAGCTATGAAACATAATTTAATATGAAAAAAATGGGAGGAAATACGATTTTTTGGGGTTTTTTAGTTCTACATGACATTTTAACGGTCAATGTCATAATACTGTTTGCATTTATTGCAATAAAATACACATATTTGTATTCAGTAAAGTATCACATGTAAGGCAGTACCCCCTATGTACAGGTTTTATGGCATTTTGGGAAGTTAAAGGGTCAAATATAGCACGTTACATTTGAAATTGAAATTCGCCAGATTGGTTACATTGCCTTTGAGACTGTATAGTAGCCCATGAATGAAATTTACACCAATAATGACATACCATTTGCAATAGTAGACAACCCAAGGTATTGCAAATGGGGTATATCCAGTCTTTTTTAGCAGCCATTTGGTCACAAACACTGGCCAAAGTTAGTGTTAGTATTTGTTTGTGTGTGACAAATGCAAAAAACGCCAATTTTGGCCAGTGTTTGTGACTAAGTGGCTACTAAAAAAGACTGGACATACCCTGTTTGCACATACCGTTGGTTGTCTACTATTGCAAATGGTATGCCATCATAGGGGTAATTTTCATTCTTGGGCTACCATAGGGTCTCAAAGGCAACGTAACCAATCTGGCGGATTTTAATGTGAAAAAAATGAAACGCAAGCCTTATATCTGTAACTTTTGAAAACACCATAAAACCTGTACATGAGGGGTACTGTTGTACTCGGGAGACTTAGCTGAACACAAATATTTGTGTTTCAAAACAGTAAAAAGTATCACAGCAATAATATCGTCCGTGTAAGTGCTGTTTGTGCGTGAAAAATGCAAAAAATTTCACTTTTACTGGTGATATCATCGTTGTAATACATTTTACTGTTTTGCAACACTAATATTTGTGTTCAGCGAAGTCTCCCGAGTAGAACAGTACCCCCCATGTACCGGTTTTATGGTGTCTTGGAAAGTTATAGGGTTAAATATAGTGCTAGCAAATTAAATTCCCTTTACTTTCGGCATGGGTTGTCAGGCAGGTCCCGCTAATTGTAACTAATTAAGATACCTAATTATGTAAAAATATTACATAAATATATATGTAGAATTAATATATGTATATATATATATATACGTATGTGAATCTATATGTGTATATCTATATAATTTTTTTAAAATATTTTTATTTATATATAGGTATATATATAGTGATAAATACGTATATATTTATGTATATAGATATATATATTATTTCGTTCTATGTGTATTTTGATATATATATATATGTATATATATATATATATATATTTATTTCACAATACAGTTAGAACGAAATAACACACATCTATATATTTTTTTAATTAATTTTTTAATTATTTTTTAAATTTTATTTTTTAACGTATTTACATTTTTCTTTTTTTTATATTATATATAAATATATATAACAATAAATATATATATATTTAATCAGTATCAGTCTACGTGTAATTTGATATTAATATATATATATAATTATATATATATTAATAGTAAAATACACCTAGACGGTGTACGTGTGTGTATGCATATGTGTATATATATACTTAGATCATATATATATAATATAATATATATAAATATATATGATCTAAGTATATATTATTATTTTTTTTACACTATTTATTTTAATTTTATTTTCAGCCAGCAGGGGGACCACCTGTCATTACAGGCAGCACCCCTGCTGGCAATACAGGAGGCAGCTACATCCGGCCATGTGATTGTGGGGTCCTCGCAAGGACCCCACTCTCACATGGCCGGGGGGCTTCCAGGACGTCGGACGTGCCGCGGGGGGCTCCCTGGGAGTCCCCCGAACCGCGATCACTGGCGTGGGATCGCCGGCGACCGGTTAAGTAGGAAAAGACCGGAGGGCGTACTATTACGCCCGGCGGCATTTAGAGCCGCTTAGAATAGGGCGTAATAGTACGCCCTCCGGTCTTAAGGGGTTAAACCTCTGTAGTGACTCTGACAAAACCACTTCTTCAGGCAGAGAATTCCATATCCTTATTGCTCTTACTGTAAAAAAACCTTTTCTTTGCCTTAGATGAAATCTCCTTTCTTCCAGCCAAAATGTGTGACCTCGTGTCCTATGTATAGCCCTGTTTATGAATAGATTTCCAGATAAAGGTTTGTACTGGCCCCGAATATATTTGTATAAAGTTATCATATCCCCTCTCAGGCGCCGTTTTTCCAAACTAAACAGATTTAATTTTTTAACCTTTCTTCATAACTAAAATGCTTCATTCCTTTTATCAATTTTGTAGCTCGTCTCTGGACTTTTTCTAGTGCCATGATATCTTTCTTTAGAACACACACCCAAAATTGCACAGCATATTCAAGGTGTGGTCTTACCAGCGATTTATAAAGAGGCAAAATTATATTTTCATCCCGAGAATTTATGCCCCGATTTATACATAACAAAACCTTACTGGCCTTAGCAACTGCAGATTGAAATTGCATATTGCTGCCTAATTTGTTATCTATAACAATTCCCAAATCCTTCTCGTGTGTGGTTATCCCTAATTCACTATAATTTAGTGTGTAAGTTGCTTGTGCATTCTTAACCCCGAAGTGCATAACTTTGCATTTCTCTACGTTAAATTTCATCTGCCATTTTAGTGCCCAGTCCCCCAATCTATCCAAATCCCTCTGTAGCAAACCAATATCCTGCTCACATTTTATTACTTTACAAAGTTTTGTGTCATCTGCAAACACTGATACATGGCTTTCAATGCATATTTCAAGATCATTTATAAATATGTTAAATAGAAGTGGTCCCAAAACAGAACCCTGAGGGACACCACTTACCACTTTTGTCCAGCCTGAAAATTTACCATTAATTACAACTCGTTGTACTCTATCCTTAAGCCAATGTTCTACCCAAGAACAAGAATATTCATCTAGACTAATTTCTTTTAGTTTGAAGACTAATCTATTGTGAGGAACCGTATCAAATGCCTTGGCAAAATCCAAGTAGATCACATCTACTGCAACACCCTGATCTATACTTCTACTTACTTCTTCGTAGAATGCAATTAGGTTAGTTTGACATGACCTATGTTTCATAAAACCATGCTGATTATTGCTAATAAAGTTCTTCCCAATGAATTCCTGAATATTATCCCTTAATAGCCGTTCAAATATTTTCCCAGTTACAGAAGTTAAATTTCATCTGCCATTTTAGTGCCCAGTCCCCCAATCTATCCAAATCCCTCTGTAGCAAACCAATATCCTGCTCACATTTTATTACTTTACAAAGTTTTGTGTCATCTGCAAACACTGATACATGGCTTTCAATGCATATTTCAAGATCATTTATAAATATGTTAAATAGAAGTGGTCCCAAAACAGAACCCTGAGGGACACCACTTACCACTTTTGTCCAGCCTGAAAATTTACCATTAATTACAACTCGTTGTACTCTGTCCTTAAGCCAATGTTCTACCCAAGAACAGGAATATTCATCTAGACTAATTTCTTTTAGTTTGAAGACTAACCTATTGTGAGGAACCGTATCAAATGCCTTGGCAAAGTCCAAGTAGATCACATCCACTGCAACACCCTGATCTATACTTCTACTTACTTCTTCGTAGAATGCAATTAGGTTAGTTTGACATGACCTATGTTTCATAAAACCATGCTGATTATTGCTAATAAAGTTCTTCCCAATGAATTCCTGAATATTATCCCTTAATAGCCGTTCAAATATTTTCCCAGTTACAGAAGTTAAGCTCACATGTCTATAATTTCCAGGCAAGGATTTTGAACCCTTTTTAAATATAGGTTGTCATATAAACATACCCCACCACCCTTCTTGTTTCTCCTATCCTTCCTAAATAACGTGTACCCATTTAAATTAACTGCCCAGTCATGTGTCTCATCCCACCATGTTTCTGTTATGACTATGTCATATTGTTTAGTGTATGCTATTGCCTCCAGTTCCCCCATTTTGTTATATAGGCTCCTTGCATTAGTAAGCATACATTTAATATCATGAGTCTTTTGTACTTTTTGTGAATTATCAATATTACATACCTCCTCTGTTCTGAGCTTTCCCCTCCCACCATCTCCACCCCCTTTGTCCTGAGCTAAAGCCCATCTCCTTTCCATCCTATCTCCATTTTCTAGATTGCTCTGACCTTCCCCCCCTACCACTAGTTTAAAATCTCCTCCAACCTTCTAGCCATCCTATCCCCCAGCTTATTTTATATATGTTTCCCAATGGTGATGAGAAATGTACGTTTATAGAATTTGTTTGTGGAAAGGTTAGTGTATATGAATGCAAGGGTCTATGTGTATGCAGCTACCACAAATCATTCAACCCATCTCCTGATACTAATGTGTAAGAAGTGGGTCTGAGAAGACAGAACCATTTCCTCTCTCAGAATATTATTATCAAAAGAAGGGTTGAATCAAAATGTAACTCCCACCAGCCTTGCGGAGCACTCAGATATATTTGGTCAAGTGCGGTTCTAAGATTAAAAGAAGTCTAACCCTAATCATATAATATAAAATATGCATGATGCATTTATTAGGGGGATAAATGCTATGTTGAGATTCTATACAAACCTTCAGCGTGGATAATTATGTTTTCAGACACCCTATATAGCATTATTTTCGCAAGATTCACTGTTATAGATCCAATGTATTATCAATTTCATGCTGTAGTGTGAGATTTATAGTGTATTACTTCTGATGAAGGCATTAGAAAAATATTACAATGTTGAATATCAATAAAATCACTTGAATAATTTGAAAACCAGTGAGCCATGAGAAGACTCTACATTTATGTAATTTTAATAGCCTGCAGCACTTTCTTCTGTTCTTGCAGCTCAATCTAATGATTGATGAGCAAATGAGGGCAGATTCTTTCTAACTTACCGGTATCCAGAGACTTGATAATGCTAGCATGCTATTTTGGCTATCTATGCCTCTACATTATTTCACTAAAAGACCTGGCGATTACAAAAAAACTAGTGCACGGCAAAAAATGTCAGCTCAGCTGAAAAAAAAATTGTCAATTCAGGAACTGGCCATGTGTTGTTTTGGTTCGGGTGAATGTTGTCAATGCAATTGTATTGATCAATTAGGATGAACCGAAAGGGCAAAGAAATTGGCCAATCGGTGTACTGCAAAATATTAAATTAAACATTTGCCTGCCATTTGATTCACAGATCAAATGAGAAAAAGTAACCACAACAGGGAAAAGAAGGGGCGCCAAAAATAAAAATAAAAAAATCTATTATTATTATTTATAAAGCGCCAACAAATTCCGCAGCGCTGTACATTAAATATATAATTATATTTTTTACTTATCCTCCTTTTTTCCCTCTGTTAAATCAACATTTAGTGGCTGTCCCCTCGCCATCACTCATATATTTTTCAGGTTGTGGCATAGATATGAGGCAAACCCTACATACTTCATATTGTTGATATTTTCACTGACCTGCTTTTTATTGAAGGAGCTTCAACACAAGTGCATTAACTCTTTACTGATTGAGGCTTTTCCAAGATTCCATGAGCCTGTGGTCTTTTTGGCACTTTGTTATGTGTTTGTTCAATTATAATTAAATGTTTTCTCCCATACAAACCAAGATGAACTGACACAGGAACAGATATACCAAACACGTTAATTGCAGCATTTCCCAAGTAGGCTTAATATTACATATGAAAAAAAACAAAGACAAAAAAAAACAAACAAACACCACAACAAGCACTCATAAATTCAAGTTGAGGGTGAATAAAAAGACAAAAAAAGAACAACTTCCTTATGTTTCAGATCTCCGGGTCCTTACATAAATGAAACATTATTTTTTTTTTGTCTTTTTGTCCCTCCTGTTTGATTTTGTGCCCAATAAATTTCAGCTTGGATTTTAGTGAGCGCTTAGTGTGGCGCTTTTTAGCAAAATTCTTTTTTAGTTTGGTGATTTTTTCCAGGATCCAGAGTCTCCTGTTTGGTGTCTCTTCTATGATCAGGTAAGTGGAGCTTTTTTTTATCTCGATGTACCACTAAAGTTTCTTTTGGGTTTTGTTCAATGCTCTAACTTTTTGGGCAGCATATTTATTATATGAATGCCTGGTTCAGATTTAGTTTTTAATAGTTTCTATTTTCAGGAACTTAATATTATCCTACTGTTCTAACCATGGAGGTTTCCCTAAGGTGATTCACAAGTCAATAGTCTCCCAGCTAGCTACCTCTTCTGGCAGACCTCAACGATCTCTACTTTTCCTAAACCATCATCAGCTATACCTAATGGCTTGGAGATAGATAATGACTGCTCTTGGACTCCAGTGATAATGGAAGTAATATTGAAGCTGGAAATTAAAAAAAAAAAAAAGAAGAGAAACAAGTGTAAAGTAGAGGGAAGGAAGTCATAAATGGATTAAGAAGGTATCATGACCCTATGAGGGGCAATTGCAGCACTCATAATCCTGTTATCCCACAAATGCCTCAAATTAACTATATTCTATTTTTCTATCCATCTTACCACTTATGCAGACCAAGGGTAGCATGTGCTCTTTTCTAAGAGATGTCATGAGGATTTGATCTACATTGATATCTGTCATATTAGGATCTTCCATTCAGTTTTCGGTATTAACTAATGACTCTCAATCCCAAAAGAGCCATCTAATAGTTATGTATTTAACATGTAAGATATGTTAATAAAAGCCATTTCGTGTGATCTACCATTTACCATTTTATTGAGATAAGGCGGTACTTTGTCCAAAGTTGATTTTCAAGTTTTACCAAAAAAAGGTATGTCCAGCTAGTTCCAATTCCTGGTGGACTTCGTGCCCATTGTAATAGAGGAAACCCAGTTTTTTATGACTAATATGTCTCCAGAGAGCATTTCTGGACTTTACACACCACATTAATATGTCATTAGCAGCTGGATGTATGAGTAGCAGTTGATGCCCAGTTTGGGCAAGATGGTTCTTCAGTCTGTGTTGATATATCTCATGCTCTGGTTCTTGTTTACGGTTCTTCTAGCTATGAAGAGAGGACCTATCAGTTTCTATATATCATACAGCAGACAGCAGCCAAGAAAAGAAAATTGTGATAACTATGAATACATTTTTGTCTCAAATGTAAAAAATACTGTCCCAAAAACAAATAAGGTTAAAGTGTAAAACAAGAAAACAAAATGTACTATAAATAAACTAATTTGTTCCAATCTGGCAAATGTTTCTACGTTAACAAATTATCTCTATAATATTTCTATCCTAACACAATTTACTCCAGAATATAATTTTAATATGTTGAACTTAAAGTGAAATTATCACGTCTCTGGTAATCACGCATTGGAATTAAACATTACCTATAACCAGTTGTAACCTTTATATCATTGGATGTTCTATTTTCTTTTAAATTTCTTTTGTTAAAGATATAGCAAGTGACATTACAATCCATTTCAGTTCAGGCACACAATGTAAATCAAGAGGGGAAGAGAAACATTGTGGGAGGTTTATTAAAATGTTGTTGACACATTTTTTTCCGAACTTGAAAGATTGAGGATTTTTTACACTTTTTGACAGAAAAGTGGCAGAATTTTAATCACCGCTATTAATATGGCAGCAGTGGCAGAACTACTGCGGTCGGAGTTGCGACCAGGCCCGACATTTCAGGGGTCCAGCCGCCCTGCAGACCCCTGCGACCACGGTGCCCGCCACCATGTGACGCGGCCCGGGCCGCACGGTAGAACCACCATGGCTGCACGTTAAGGGGTTCAACGGATGGCCCATGCTCTTAGGGCCACCTGATGAAAATTAATTTCCAGGGGGCCTGGTCAGCGCTGGAGCGCTTTAACAGCGCAACCGGTCCCCCTGTGATGACATCACAGCTGGGAGGAAGTGACTGCCTCAGTCACTCCTCCCAGATTACAACGGGAGCCGTACGGGAGGAAGAAGAGGGAGTCAGAGTGGGAACTGACTCCCATCAGGCTGAGCCACCACTGGACCCCAGGGAAAGTCACCCTCCTGCACCCAAAAGGTAGGAAACAGGAGGGTGACTAAAACATTTTGAATATGTGTGTGTTTGTTTGTATGTATGTGTGTGTGTTTGTGTATGTGTGTCTGTATGTGTGTTTGTATGTGTGTGTGTGTGTATGTCTGCCTGTGTATATGTCTGTCTTTGTGTGTGTGTGTTTGTATATATGTGTATGTGTGTTTGTATGTATGTGTGGGTCTGTCTGTGAGTCTCTATGTATGTGTGTCTGTGTCTGTATGTGTTTGTATGTATGTATGTGTGTATGTCTGTGTATGTGTGTTTGTATGTATGTGTGTGTGTCTGTGTGTCAGTATATGGGTGTCTGTGGGTTTGTGTGTATGTGTCTGTATGTATGTGTGTATGTATGTGTGTGTTTTAATGTATGTATGTATGTATGTATTTGTGCCTGTATATGTGTGTGTGTGCGTACGTGTGTGTCTCTGTGTATGTGTGTCTATGTGTGTGTCTGCATGTGTATCTGTTTGTGTGCATGTGTGGGGAGACAACGTATGGGAGGGGGAGGGTAGTGGCGGGGGGTAGACGTATGGGAGGGACCCTGAAGCAGTTTTCGCACCATGGCCCAGTGGTTTCTAGTTACGCCTCTGTATGTCAGCCTTCTGAAATTGAAATTTCTGTGAAAACGGGCAGAATTTACTATAGAGAAAACCATTACTTTCTATAACACTTAAACAGTCTTCCCCTCTTCCACTATGTTCAATAGCAGAAAAAGGAAACAATTATGGCAATCACTGGTAGCCAAGATCTTTGATATAAATTTATTTTAGTTTGCAAACCACACAAATATTTGCTAAATATACCCAAGTATAGCCTCTATCTCCCTCACTATAGCCACTATCCCCCACACTATAATATACCTTTCTTTCACTCCACACACAAACACGACAGACACACACATACACACAAAATAGCCCTTGAATCCCCTAACACACACCACAGTCCCTATGACCCCCAAATACACATTACAGCCCCTAGGTTTGTCACACATACACTACAGCCCCTATCCCCCAACATGCATACACTACAGACTCAATTTGCCTTCACACATGCACTACAGCCCCAATTTCAATACACACACTCCACAGCCACATCGATCATGCAACCATCCACCTACTCACATTCACCATTCAGTCATACTCCAAGCTAGTCGCATGAACACATCAAATCGAATACCCAAAGCTTTTTACATATGTGTATATATTATATGTGTGTGTAAAGTGACTGTGGCGGTGGGTTGCATTGAATAAACTGGCCTTGGGGCAACAAGAAGGGTAAATCTGGGCCAATAGGTCACAGATGAGTCTGTGAGCCAATGAGTTTGACCCTGAGCATCCACACTTAGTCACAGTAGAGCTAATTGGAAGCTCCTTGGGGAGATGGCACCGCGCATGTGCATTAGTGCATTAGGTCTCCCTTGTCTGCTGACGTCGGCGCGGGAGGTGTGAAAGCGGAGCCTGAGCCAGTGCCGATGGACATCGGCGCTGGACTCAGGTATGTGATAGAAGGGGTTTTTAACCCCTTTTGCACCACAGCAAGGGGCTTGACCTATGGGGGTACTTTAGGGGGCTATAGTACCAGCAAAATAACTTTGTTTAAACAACCCTTTAAAGAACCTCACTACCTATACTGTGAGGACAGCAAAGCACTCCTGGCACCAAAACCACTGTAGCTGCGGTTATGGTGTTATTGTCATGGTTGTCTGATTTTTCCTTTAATCCATGAATATAAAAGAAAACACTGTACATTACTGTTCACTTTATTAGGCACAGCTCTTCACCTGCTTTTTAATACAAATAGCCAATTGTGTTTAGCAGTTTAACGTATAAAAGCATACAGCTATGGTTAATTGTTTTTCAAACCAAACATCAGAATGAAGAAGATCATGATAGAATTGATGGTGCCAAAGTGCAAGTTTTGAAGAGAATGGAGTGAACGACAAACAAATATCCAGTTGCCTGTAGATGTGTGGCAAAAATACGTGGTAAATGAGAAAGGTCAAAACAAGAGGTTAGTAGAAAAAATGCCAAACGATTGAAGCTGACAAGAGAGCAAAAATAAATGAAATGATCACGTGTTACAAGTTTTCTGTGCCGAACTCGTATGTTCAGCCTTGAAGCAGATGGAAAATAGTGGCACAAGAAAACATTTTGTTCTAATTTTTTCATGAATATTATACTATTGTAACATACTTGTTTTTTTTCTACCCCGTTCTTCCTCTTTTCTTTTCTTTTGAAATACAAATGGTAGAAATATAATTGTCACACATAGTGATGTCCCGAACGGTTCGCCGAACGGTTCGCCACGGACGGTGAACATAAACATAAACTTTGACCCTGTACCTCACAGTCACATTCCAGCCAATCAGCAGCAGACCCTCCCTCCCAGACCCTTCCACCTCCTGGACAGCTCACTAAGAATGCAGCTTCACAATGAATGTAAAATGAATGTATGTTTATGTTCGCCGTCCGCGGCGAACCGTTCGGCGAACCGTTCGGGACATCACTAGTCACACATACTTCCAAAGGCCTTTTAAGACTAGAGTAGTCGAACAGAGAGCATAGCTGACTAAGATAATTTTTCCAGTTTAGTAATTTTGTCCTTAAAGGGACACTCCACTGCCCACAAATATAATACAAAATAAATAAAAATCACTGTTTCGTAGATATAAATCCTAAATGAAAATTTGCATACATTTAATCATGCATTTTTTAATTGAGAATATATACCTAAAAACAGCTTGCAGCACCTGCAGTTTTCTTGTCTGCAGCCTTTGCAAGCCCTTCTCTTCAACCCCACCCAGACTTTCTGTGGCTGTTAATAAATAATCTATCAGTGAAAGGATTAAACATAAAGCATGTAAGAAAAAAAAATTGCGGGACTTTTTTACATGACGAAGCTCTGTTATCTGTCAATGAGTAAAAGCTAAAGTACAAAAGGCAAGTTGACCAAAGGTATCATTTATCAAGACCGGGTCACTCATTAAAAATGTATACTGAAAGTCTGCATTAAAATAATTACTTAGCGTGATGTGCTATTTTCATTAAGCATGTCTGGCTAAAGTGGATTCTGAATTCCACGTTAAAGGGACAGTCTAAGCCAAAGAATCACTGAAGCTTTTTTGTAGTGCTCTGAGTATTTGATTGCAACGCCATTCTGTTTTGAGTGATTTGACAAAAATGCTCTTTCTTGGTATTCAAAGTAGGCACCATCTGCAGCTACTAAGGTAATGAGTGGCAACCAAATTTCAGAATGATTCTCCCTCTGGAAATCCCCCATGCTATTGCCCCATATACTGTCATACAGGTCATTACATGTACCCCATACATGTAATAACATGTAATATGTGTGCTGCTTGTATATGGGAGTGTATGCTTGTATAAAATATAACATTATTTAAGCTATTGTAGACAAGAGACCAGTATATGGCTTCACTGGAAGGAGGTGGTTCCAGGAGCCAAAAAGCTCCCTCTTTATTTCTACTTCTCTGAAAATATATTTGTTTACAACTCTATGTTGTTGTTTTATTGTCCTCAATCCTTCCATCGGTCTCCATTTTCAAATATGTTTTTATTATATATATAAATATATATATCTTGTATCATGTTGGACCTATAAAACAAATCTTCTGATTCCAAGAAATCATGGTTACACAATTATCCCCAAATTCCAACCTCACAATGCAAATTAATACAGACAGTGTGGCAGTGGTGTACCCTACCTTGGTTGCAGGACCCATGGTTACTGGGCCCATCACACCAGGCTGCCTTGTCTAATCCCTGCTGATTTATAGCATCACACTGGTGAGTACAATAAGGAGACCCATCAGATGGTAGATGCCCTCAGGGCTACTTGGTGGGCATTTGTAAGTAGGGCTCCTTTCACATCGGCAGAAGGATGTGACAGTCGGTCAGCCTCAGTCAACACACTTGACTCCAGGGAAGCTATCTTCCTGCACCAAAAAGTTAGGAAACTGGAGGGTGGCTATAAAGGTGGAAATTCTGAACAGCATGTGTGTGTGTGTGTGTATGTGTATGCCTGTCACTGTGTGTATCTGTGTATCTGTATGGCAGTGTGTGTGTGTTTGTATCTGTCATAGTGTGTATGTAACTTTATGTCTCTCATTGTGTGTCTGTGTGTGTGTATCTATGTGTCTGTATATCTGTCAGTGTGTGTATGGGTATCTGTGTGTCTGTCAATGTGTGTGTCTGTAGGTCTGTCAGTGTGTGCATGTATCTGTTTGTCTATCAATGTATGTATATATCTGTATGTCAGTCAATGTGTGTGTGTATGTATGTCTGCTAGTGTTCCTGTATGTGTACTTGTATGTCTGTGTGTGTCTGTGTCTGTGTGTCTGCATCTTTATGTGTACCAGTTTGTGTTTCTGTATCTGTATGTGTGTCAGAGTCTGTATGTATATATATATATATATATACATATATATATATATATATATCTGTATATCTGCATGTGTGCCAGTGTATATATCTGTGTATCAGTGTGTGTGTCAGTGTGTGTATCTGTATGTATGTGTGTGTGTGTGTGTGTGTGTGTGTGTGTGGTAGTGTATGTGTGTATGTGCATAAATCTCAGCATTCAATCAAAAATTCTTGCACCAGTGCCCTCTCTACTTTAGTTCCGCCACTGTGGGGTGGGCTTTTCTGATTCTTGCACTGGGGCCCTGTGATTCCTAGCTATGCCCCTGAGACAGGCATTGTGTTTTAGACTTCCAGTTCCAGTGTGCTCCTGTCTTCAAGACAGTAAAAATAAATGCTGACTTTAAGTTTTGTTTTGTTACATTTTTAAATAATATAATGTTTGTATTTATGTCTACATGTATCACCCCACATAGCATGCACCCCAGCATGCCCCCCAGAGGCTTTAACTCTTCATGTGGCTCTGCCATATGGAGGACTTTTTTTTGGCTAGGCATAGTGGGCAGGGCTGTGAATACTGATGGGTGTGGTCAACATTCGTATAAAAGTGCTGCAAAGTGCCATTGGACATTTTTTTTTTCAAATGTTGGCAACTATACATTTTGGAGCGGGTCCAGTTTGTAATGAATTCATGTCAAGGAAATCACATGGGGCTTTTTTAGAGCTTTTTAGCTTTGTCTCACATTTTCAGTTTTCTTTATAACCCAATGAATTTTGGTAATTTGACAATTATTTTGCCTAAACTAGTCTAAAACAGCAGCATTGGAAAAGGCAAAAAGAAAAAAAACAAATGAATGGTTCTGGGGCCGCTGCCTTACTCCTGTCCCGCAAACTGCCTTAGTATATCTTATGATTCATCCTGCTCAGTTTTCAAAAACCTGTCAACTCATATTTGCACTTAAATGGTTAATTCGGTTATACCATGATCACATTTCAAGTAAATAGACCACTGTAAAAAATGATGTAGTCTTAATTTACTCACTCCTATACAATTTATTTGAGTCACTTGTTTTTCAGTAAGCGGTTACCAAAAATGTACAGATGTAGCATAGATGTCAACTCATAATCCCTGTTTTATTATGCTTTTTTGAAATGATTCCAAATTAGAATATTAAGTAGTGCAGGATGTTATCATACCTTTGGGACGAAGAATCTGTGATGCACAGAGCAGTGTTTTAATGAGTGATTATATTAAAAGGATCGGATCACGCCTCATTACTGAAATACACTGTAACTATAAAATGTTATTTTTGTTGTTAAAGTATAAGTTTCATTTTTTTTGTAGTACCAAACCCACTGCAGCCTATTGTAGAGGTTATGGTGTAAGAATTATTTAGGTGAATTCCCACTAGCAAACTCAAAATACTTATAGCGCATATCAGGCAAATGCACCATTGGCTGAAGGAATTGGTTGCCTCGCTCCCTCATAGAAGGTGGAAACAAGTCTGGATAAACATACGATCCAAGGGAATTGGGATTTTTTTTTTTTTTTACCTCAGTATTATGTTTTCCTGTATTACCAAAAAACAGTGCATAGGGCCTACGCTCTCTTATTAATTGTCTTAATTAAAACTTATTGATGATCAGGGCCGACACAGGAGGTAGAAGCAAAGAAGAAGGGAGATCTTATTCGTCAGTTAGGGCCCTCTGCAGAGATGCCTTTGGCATGGACGCTGACTGTGGCACTTTAGATGACCCTGCACAAGGGGAGAGTCATAATCCCACATTAGTGTCTCAGAGTCTTGCCAGTGCTACAGTTTATATTATAAAATAATATGGCACAGTTTGATGACAGGTTTAAGCAGTAACGAAAGGGTACTTCTTACAGGTGCAATAATTTTGTTTCAGATGACATTTTTAAAGTTACAGTACAGAGTCCTGGAACAATTCTATAGAGGGACAGGAGGCCAAAAACCACTGCTGTCTCATGAAAATTGTGAGAGTTGGCAAGTACAATGATGTCATAAATTGGTTCTAAATGCCAGTTTCATCACCCATAAGGTAGGGTGACTAGGCCACAGAATAAAATTAACAAGGTTATTCACTAAAATGAGAATTCAAAGTGAATTCAATTCAAAGTAAATTTCAAATTTCAGATCAGAGTAGCTTAAATAAAAGCATAGCTGAATTTGAGAATCTTATAGTTTGGCTATTTTGACCTTAAATTTGAGATTCACTGAGAGACCAGTGTGAGCTGACACCAAGTTATGTGTCCTTTCCCCCCCTCTCGTGACTTTGTAACACTATACAGTAATATGAGGTTAGTGATTGGATGTTGGGGCGGTGTCAAGTCAGCAGCTCAGCTAATACTGATTTCTCATTGGCTGAGTATGTGAGTGCATATCCAGAGTACATCTAATAAGGAAGTTGCTTTGTGAAACTGGGGGCATGGCTAAGTAGGTTGTAAAAAAGGGAGGTATGAGTGGGTTATGTTGCAGAGAGCTGCAAAACTTTTTTCTTTTTTTAATCAAATCTGAAATAACATATCAGTGCAGTTCATGTAGATGCTGAAGTCACTGACACAGACAGCACAGAAAGCACCTCAAGTGACCGTTGAAGTGACTGTCCCTACTGATGGTATTACTAGGCAGTAATGTAAAAACTGCCTTTTCTCTAACAACATTTTTTGGGTGGTCAGAAATTCGTTCATATGGAAATCTGCACCAATTTTGTCCATGCAATGAATTCATAAAAAAACTATTTTGATTAACCACAAGGGTGCCAAAAATATGCCATTCAGTGTGCTGCAAAAATAAATATTACACATATATTTTGCAGCACACTGTTGGATATTCCCATACTTTGGTTTACAGATAATGTGAGGAAAAAGTAACCAATCGAGGAAAAAAGAGGAGGGAGCTCCTCTTTTTTTCCTATATTGGTCACTTCTCGATTTACCTGTGAAAAAAAATCTACATTTAGTGGCTGTCCCCTAACCATAAATTGTCTTTTTTCACATCAATTATCTTTTTTTTTTTGGTATCATGGATTAAACCTTATAGTATAAAAAACACTGTCTATTTTGTTTGCGTCATGATTCGTCCGTATGCTGTTTCAGAGTTGCCGACTTCGGATGACCCGCCAATCACTCCAAATTCAGATGTATTGGAATTTGTTTGAAACTGAATGGAAAAGACTACTGAAAACTAATATTACCATTCTGGGTAAGTTATGAAATTCAGGGGAACATCGAGAGCTTCAAGAATCACCCCATGCTTGTTTTATAAAAAGGAAAGTGCATATCAGGTAGACTTGCGCATGGAAAAACATTTTTTGTCACAGCACTGTACAATGCGTGGACTAACAGACACGTATTTGTAACCAGACGAGTTGGACGCACAAGAACAGAGTGGTTGAGGGGCCTGCTCAATAAGCTTACATGCTAAAGGGAGTGGGATATAGTGACACAAAAGGTAAGGGTAGGGTATAAACGTAGGATCGTTAGGATAGTATTCATTGAGGGCTTAGTGTTTTGTTTTGATGACAGTTGCATGAGAGGAATCAGGGTGTGAGGAGGGAAAGCTGTTGCCGGTAAATTTATATGCTTTCCTGAAGAAGTATGTTTTCAATGATTATTTGAAGGAGTGGAGACTGGGTGAAAGTCTAACAGAGAGGGGAAGGGCGTTCCATAGGAATGATGCAGCCCTAGAGAAGTCTTTAAGGCGAACATCAGAGATAGGAGTACGAACAAAGGTTAGACGTAGGTCTCCAGCCGAGAGTAGAGGCCTAGACAGGACATATTTGTGTATTAGTGAGGATAGGCAGGTTGGAGCAGCATTGTGTAGCGATTTGTAAGCAAGTACCAGGGTCTGAAATTGAGCCCTATATTTTATGGGACGCCAATGAGGGGTTATATCATTAGGCACCATAGGCACTAGCCATTTTTTAAAGAGGTGTTATGTTGCAGGTGCCTGCTCTGCTGATTTAAATGTGTTGCGGACAGGAAGCAAGTATCACTTTGACCACTGGCTGCACGTACCCTGTACTGATGTTGTGAGACCCCCAGCATCAGTACAGAGCTGACGGTTCTTGGGTGTGAGAATGTATGTATGTGTGTGAGAATGTATGTATGTGTGAGAATGTATGTATGTGTGTGAGAATGTATGTATGTATGTGAGAATGTATGTGTGTGAGAATGTATGTATGTGTGTGTGAGAATGTATGTATGTGTGTGTGTGAGAATGTATGTATGTATGTGAGAATGTATGTATGTGTGTGTGAGAATGTATGTATGTATGTGAGAATGTATGTATGTGTGTGTGAGAATGTACGTATGTATGTGAGAATGTATGTGTGTGTGAAAATGTATGTATGTGTGTGTGAGAATGTATGTATGTTTTAATCGATTTAATCGATTATGATTCTGAGGAAAGTCCAGAGTAGGGACTGAAACGTCAATCTCGTTTTTAATCATTATTAAATAAAGAATGCAGTTTTAACAGACCTTGAGTGCAAGCCATCTTTCAACTTTTCTATGTCTACAAGCCCTGGCTTTGCAGCACCTGGCAACCTTATTTCCATTTAGCGTGAGTGCATTGACCTGTTGGAATCCAATTATCTATATACATGTATATATAAATATATATATATATATATATGTATGTGTGTGTGCATAAATGAATGTGTGCATATGTGTGTGTTTTTGTGGGGTATTTCAGTTTATGTGTGTGGCTTTTGGGGGATATATGAATACACTTGTATGTGACTATGTGTATGTATATGAATGGGTATGTTTGCGTATTAATATATATATATATATATGCACATATATATAAATATATATATACATATATGCATATATATATATATATATATATATATATATATATACTAGTGTTAGGGGCATTAAGCCGTATATGGAGTAAGAGACAAGTATAGGAGTAGATTAGTATAAAAGAGCAAGTCGTTTGTGGTGTTCCGGAACCAACAATGCGGTGGGCCTGTAAATAAAAGAGGGCCCACCCAGGAGTAAAGAAAGGAGAATGTGTGTATGTAAACGAATGTGAATGTACAAATGATCTATTGCATGCCTTACACACAAACGGGGGATGGGGCAGAGTGACATGCAAAATAATTTACAGCCATCATAGAACAATGCTCCTGGTGCCAAGTAAACTAAGTACGCCTCTAGTACAGGGGGCTCTACCATGAAAGGTAAAAATTAGTAAAAACATTTTAAGGATAGCACATAGGGTTAATGGGGTTAGTGGGGAGGAACAAAGTCAGTGGACAGGTGGAAAAGGATGCTGAGATGGAGGTTGTGGTCTGTCGAGTCAGTAGGGGGTTAAAAAGATTATCAGAATTTGTGAGATTTAAATGAGGGTTTAATATGGTTAGTGGCGATGAATGAGGGTTCTCGGACACCTCGTGAGAATAAGAGGTGTATGGGATGAGATTAATATGTTTAGTGGGGTTGACTGCTTAGTAGAAGGGGCAGTAAACATCACGAATTAAGCCATTCTGCTTTTTTGTAGAATTACAACTCCCTTGATTCTCAGCCTGCCCTGGTAGCTCATGGTCCTAGGAGCTGCAGTTCTGCCACAGCAGAGAAAAGGCAGATACATTGCAGTTGCAGAGCTCTAACTGCCTTGATGCTTAGCCAGCCTTACAGGCAAGGTGGCTTAGAGTGAAAGGACATTACTGTAGCCGTCTCCCTCCTTTAATATTGTTGGGTTGACTATTGCCAAGCTCCTCCCATTCACCTATATTCCTCCATCAAGCAGCCCAGGGGATTGCATTGTGGAAGGCGATTGGCTGCCACTGTTAAAGGTACATTAAACCGCTAATTACAAGGAAAGAGTCCAAAGTACTGATTGCATGGGCGAATTTTGTCTAGCAGGCAATAGTTTTTTTGTGCATTACATGTAAAGATCATCTGTTCATTTGTGTTCTGGACGAATGAATGACTCAAAATTCGTCCAGATTTACATTTGTCTAAATGCCCAGGTCTACATATTAGCATATATTATTTTTTATAAATTTACTCTCTGGTTAAATCGTCTGTGATTCTTAACCCATTAAGGACTAGGCATTAGACAAATTTCTTTATTTTATAGCATTCGTGTCAGATCATTAGCACTCGAGGGGTTACAAAAACAAATTCATCATTTGTTTTTGTAACCCCTCGAGTGCTAATGATGAAAAAGACTGTGTGCGAAATGCGCGATAAAAAAAAAAAAAAAATACAAAATTCTCGCTGAAATATTCAGATTTGCCATTTAAGCAGTCAGCTTAAACATATGTTCCCCCAGTGCAGCTGACAGCAATTTGAAAGCTAAGCATACCAAAACACATACGCAAATAAAAGAAAAAACAAACTCTGTATACTGTGTGACTGACAAAGAAAAAAAAAAACATTAAAAAAAGGCAAATCAGCATCATTCATGGATGAAATAGGAACACATCAAAATGCTTTTTTGGAAAATGGAAAGTGAAACCTTTAATGTAAACAGTGGGGAAGTGCACACATGGTTTTAGGAAGCAATGCTGATGATTTCAAAGAACTCCTCCTCCTGGCTGCCTGTCTGTATGTGTGTGTGTGTTAGTGTGTGTGTTAGTGTGTGTCACTGCCTCTCTGTCTGTAGCAGCAGTTTCATCTGCAGAATCCCTATACTCCACACAGGAGGTTTGGTCTTTTCAAACCATTCAGCAATAGCATCTCATCCTCCTCCTCCTCCTCCGAGCAGAAACGCCAGTACTTGGCTTCAGCATCATTCATCTCCCTTGAAAACCAACATCTTAAATATATACATTTTTTTTCTTGCATTTTTTTTATTCTTATTCTTATTGTGCATGATTTTTTTTTTTTAAGGCTTGTTGGAAATTGGCTAACCTAAATCACCCATCCCCTCAGCTGCATTTTTTCTTCAATTTCCCCATCACCACCAACAACACCTCAAGTCTACTGGGTCCTGCAAAGCAAAAGAGAGAGAGGAGAAAAAAACAAAAAACAAACAAACAAAAAAAAAAACAACCAAAAAAACCTCCGCCCCATCAACCTCTTGTTGCTGCGCCAAGATATAACCTTCTACAGCTCCCCTTTCAAAAAAAAAAAAAAAAATCTCCTCCACGTTCTATTGGAATTCTAAAAGGAACCCCGGCAAGGGGGGGTGGGGAGAAGGGGCAATAAACTGAAAGCATTAAAAAACAGGAATCCAGTCAGCAGAGACAGTTTTACCATGAGATTGCAATACACCTCTTCTTCTCCGTCTTCCTCCTCAACCTCTCTGGCTGCTGGTCTGTCTCCCTGCTTGCTGCCTGGTCCAGGCTCTGCTCTCACAGGTAGTGGCTGCTCCTGCTGCTGGGGTTGTTGTTATGGTGCCCTGTTGTTTTTCCTGTGGACCTCGGCTGCGGTGACTGCCTCCTCTTCTTCTTCCTCGTCTTCTTCTGCTGGAGGTCCAGGAGCAGGTGGTGGTGGTGGTGCTGCTGCAGTGACCGGCGCTCCTGGTGGCTCTGGTGGGGGCTCTGGTGCTGCAGCGGCTACAGCAGCTTCTCCTTCTCCCCCAGCTCCTCCTCTCCCTGCTGCAGTGGTGGCTGGAGGGGCGCTGCTGGCTGCTCTGGCGGCAGGTGCCGGTGGTGGAGTTGGAGTGGTCCCTTCTGGTGCAGCCGGTGGACCTGTCTGTTATTTCTCCCCTACTGTGGGCTCGGTGCAAGAGCTGGCTCAACGCTCCAGGGTGGTGATTGAGGGCAAAGTGCAGCAGCAACAGCATCATCAACAAGGTGGGTCTGGGGCAGAGGGTGGCAGGAGGAAATTGGCAGAGGAAGGAGAGAGAGGTGGGGACCTTGTTACCTCTGGCAGGAGAAAAGGACAGGTGGTCAGAGATCAGGTGTATGGAGAGGAAGACAGGGAGCAGACAGTGCCAGGGGTGAGCATTGCACCCAGAGAAGACCCTGTGACTGTTACCCAGTGGATAGCACCTTCTTCATCCATTCTTACCACCACAGCTTCCACCATCATCATTAGTGGCTTCTCAGACTTGGTCCCTCTGCCCAGTGCAGCTGCATCTCCTGCCCCTGCCGGCAGCAGCCTAGAGTCTTACCTGGTGAAGGTCCATCAGGTGTGGGCAGTGAAAAGTGGTGGTTTGGAGAAGGACTCAGTTATTACACTGCTGGGGGATTTCGGATCCAGCTGTGTCAAGTTGAAGCAAGACAGCAGGTACCTCTTCTTCATGGACCCAACCAACACCACTTCTGTCTTCAGGGCTTCTTTCCCACCCCTGGAGTCTGGCAGGAAGCTGAAGAAGGATGTTGGCAAGGTGCTCTGCAGGGGATGTGGTAAGTTACCCTGTCTGGTTTCTTACAAATAGAATGCTTGTTGGGAAACACAATATTCCTTATGGAATGTTGACTAAGTGGTGGCTTGTTTGGACCTCACATTCAATTGATTGTTACATTTCAAAATGCTGCATTGACAGGGAACTTCACTGATAAGTTTTTGCTTGTTCTCTTTGGACAGTGTCATTTAAACATGTTGATATGACTTCTCAATTATTGTTACTTGAATGGTAGCCTCTACATTTGTTAACTCTTGCCCTATCAGTGTGGGCAATGGTGGTAATTTTTTCTGTGAGTGTTTTTAGAAATCTAAGGAGTTCTAGAAGCATGCATTGTGATATGTTAGAGGTTTTGGGATATATTTGTGATTTAACGGAGGATCCCATTGAAGAGATGACATACAGGACTTAGTTCCTATGATATTTGCAGGAAATGTTATGATGTATTTTTATATATTTATTTAATATTACGCTATACTGCATGTATATCAAAAATGCAGTTAGGCCCTGATTATTATGGCATCACAAATAGTTTAAAAGTAACCAAAAAAAGCAGATTCATTGTAATGGTTACCATATTGTTAGAATTTTATAATAATATAATAATTCGTAATGCTAAAAAAAAGAGTGATAATGGAAACTTTGCAAATCAATGTCCCCTACTGTGTAGTTACTGCCTGGAAAATCATTAATAGTTTATTATTTATTATTCTCCGTGGCTTTAAAATAAAATATGTATATGGCTATAGTGTAAGATCATGTGTTTAGGAACATGACAATTGCTATAAGTAAATACAAGTGTGTATGGTGTTATTTTTTGTAAATACTTTGCACAACCATCACCACCATGTCTACTTTGATTACTGACTGGTGCGACGTTTGCATGCGTGGAACATTTTTCAATCTGTTTATCCAAATTGCAGCCAGCACCGCGAAATCTGTTGCATTCTGAATTCTATTTTGTCTGGCTGATTTTATGTGTTATGTAGCTAATGAAATGAGCAAAGTGTTTTCAAGCAAAATATTTGATAAATAAATAAATATATCTGTTTCATACATGCAGCTTGGAATGTACCAATTCCCAGTAGACAAAACAGACAGCAAAGGAGAGTACACATAAATATGTACATTCAATATGATCCATTAGATATCTGTGTGCACCAAATTCAGATTCTGCATTCTTGCACCAGATTCAAGATTGTCCAATAGGCTGCTGGGAGCTGTTCAGCTAGTGAGGTGCTGAAGTGTCAGAATGAGTTGGGAATTCCCAGTTCTACTTGATAGATGTCAGTGTAAAACATGGAGAATACCCCTTCTGGGATATGTCTTAATAGCTAATATAAAACTGACGTTGCTATAGAGCGTACCACTTTTATTTATTACATAGATGAATATACATTATGGTTTATTTTCCTTTTTTTAATCTTTAGAAAACGTAAATGGGAATTCCTTGCTTTGTAGCCGTGTGGCAGACAGCAATCATCATTGTTGGAACTCATGCAGCAATTTAACCTTCTGTGTAACAGAAGAATGTGAAATAAATTGCTAATTATTCTGGCGCTTCAGTGAAATATGTATTCTAGATTCCCATCAATGTGTAAATTCAGGGCTTGGCTTTATATCTGTTGTGTTAACAGTATAATGCAGCATACAGGTTTAACTACTAACATGTTTTGTGTTTATTTATTTTTTTGTGTTTTGTGATTCTGACGATTGCTATGTTGATTTCCAGTTAACCTCTACAAATTTATGGGGGGGGGGGGTTCAAAGGAATGTGTATGCTTAATCAGAATAGTAATATCTCAGCGTGATGTCTTGCTTTTTTTAAATTTTGTATTAGAATTTCAAGTCTTGTTCTTTGTTTATTATTTTATTTTTTATTGAATTATTTAATTTTGTTTTTCAGTTATTCGAATAATGTAAAGGCTGACATACATGCTAAAAATATAAATGTATCGACATTTTGAGCTTCACATGATTAGCCATATTTGATTATGCAATATTATTAAATCAACATGTGTTAATGCATTTATATTGTGTTCTGTTTTGAATCACTTTGGGGTGTGGGCTGTTATCATGGCATAGTATAAAGCTGTAATAATTTAGTTCAGGTGATGTTATGGTTTTATTTACCCATGCATTTGGAGACAATGCTTACGGGATGACCACAACCTCTTTGAGATAAATGCAGAAAGAATGTTGCATAAAAAGAAGAGAGTGATCTCTTTAACTTCTTAAAGACCAATAATATTTCTTCGATGTATCATCACCATCTGGTCCCTAAAGACCTTATGACTGTATACAATATCCAACTTGTTTAGTTTTTGTAACTATATACAACCCTATTGCCATTATATAAATGTGACATTACATTGCGATATAGGATTTTTAAAGGCTGATTTATTATGATGGAATTGAGGGCCGATGCAAGGATTTCTGCCTCCCTAGGCAAAAATCCATTTTGCTGCCCTTCATGAGATGAAGCTCAGTTTATTAACTGAACACCATATTTTTTCAAATCGTCTGTTTTGGCCTAACATTTGCAATTTTGGTTTTTTTTTTCTTAAAGTTTGATGTTTAATGGATAGACTCCACATTCTCTGTGTTTGATCATCCCTTTTCAACCGATCCTCATTTTTTTCCTGCATTTGCAAGCTTTAGGTCTGTTTATTCCTCTCTGTCTAATCTTTCCAGTCATTATTTTCGTTGTTAGTGTTTTTGCCCTTGTCACAGTGTTTCGTGTGTGTTTGTGTATGTTTTCCAACTGTGAGTTGAAAAATAAGGCCAAAATAGAAAACGTGGAAAAATGTACATCTCATCTGAGATGATGTTTTTCACTTTGCTGTTTTGACCCAAGTTTTAAAAGACTTATCAAGTCACTGTTTAGTAAATATACTCCAAGAGTCTGCCTGCTTGTTCTTCTTTAAGTGAGACAGGCAAATAGTGAGAAAAAGACTATGGTAACAAGGAAATTAGATAATGGGCTGAGACCTTTTGAAAGGAGACTGATCTTGATAAATACACTGTTTAATGCATACATCCATGCACACATACATCCTAATACACACATACATATACGCACACACACTTGCACTGTGTAATACATACATTCATATACACAAACATGTCAAATAAATGAACACACACATACACATTACCTCATACAAATACATACACAGAAACTGCCTCATATACTACCTAATACACACACACACAAACTGCCTAAACGATAAATATGCAAACACACAAACTGCTCAATACATATACATACACACACACACACAAAGTTCTATATACACACACACACACACAGCGAGCAGCCCTCCCTCATTATTATTATTATGATATTTATAGAGTGCCGTCAAATTCCGCAGCGCTTTACAATGGGTGGACGAACAGACGTGTATTTGTAACCAGACAAGTTGGACACACAGGAACAGAGGGGTTGAGGGCCCTGCTCAATGAGCTTACATGCTAGAGGGAGTGGGGTAAAATGGCACAAAAAGGTAAGGATAGTGTTACACTAGTGACAGTTGCAGAAGAGGAATCAGTCAGGAGCTATTAACAGTTTAATTGATACGCTTTTATGAAGAAGTGGGTTTTTAACAATTTTTTGAAGGAGTGGAGACTGGGTGAGCATCTAACGGAGGAGGGAAGCGAGTTCCACAGGAACGGTGCAGCCCTCGAGAATTCTTGAAGGCGAGCATCAGAGGTGGGAGTACGGACAGAAGATAGACGTAAGTCTTCAGCAGATCGTAAGGGCCTAGACAGGACATACTTGTGTATAAGGGAGGATAAATAGGTGGGAGCAGCATTATGTAGAGATTTGAAAGCAAGAACCAGAATTTTAAATTGAGCTCTATATTTTATAGGAAGCCAATGTAGGGACTGACAGAAGGGTGAGGCATGGGAGGTGCGGGCGAACAGGAAGATGAGCCTCGCCGCAGCATTCATTATGGTCTGTAACGGCGCAAGTTGGGAGCACGTAAGACCACTGAGAAGCGGATTACAGTTGTCAAGGCGAGAAAGGACAGTGGAATGGACCAACACCTTAGTCGCATCTGGCGTTAAGTAGGGGCGGATGCGCGCAATGTTTTTTAGATGGAAATTTAGTTAAATTTAGTTTAAGGAAGTGGGCAGCCATCTAGTTAGAAACAGCAGAGAGGCAGTCAGAGACACTAATCAAGAGGGACGGGGAGAGATCAGTAGAGGAGAGGTAGATTTGTGTATCATTTGCATAGAAATGATATTGGAAGCCAAAGGAGCTAATGAGTTTACCAAGGGAGGCAGTATAGATGGAGAACAGTAGGGGACCAAGGACTGAACCTTGGGGGACACCAACAGAGAGGAGTTGGGGAGAAGAAGCAGAGCCAGAGAAAGAAACACTGAAAGAGCGCTGGGAGAGGTAGGAGAAGCACCAGGAGAGAGCAATATCTTGTAGACCGATATTGCGGAGGATGAGAAGAAGCTGTTGATGATCAACAGTGTCAAAAGCCGCAGACAGGTCAAGGAGAATTAGGATAGAGTAGTGACCACGAGATTTTGCAGCGAGTAGATCATTGGATACTTTGGTCAGTGCCGTTTCCACAGAGTGCTTAGCACGGAAACCATACTGAAGCGGGTCTAGCAGAGAGTTGGACTCGAGGAAGTCTGTCAATCTCGCATACACAATTTTTTCAAGGATCTTGGATGCAAGAGGCAGTAGCGAGATAGGATGATAGTTGGGTGGGGAGTTAGGGTCAAGATTGGGCTTCTTTAGAATTGGGGTTACATCTCTTACATTCTCAGGTGGAGGCTGGGTGCACTGGAAGAAGCAGTTTTAGTCAGTGTGGTACCTCCTGTGTCCATACTGTCTCATGAGCTCCTGCTTCCAGTTTGTGTCTGTGTTCGCTCCCAATTCTATCACGCACAGGGTAGGGGTCAGCAACGTGTGGTGCTGCCCCCCTTGTACACCTTTCCTCTTCTATAAGGTTTGTTGTCCAGGCATCTCCTTGAGCGTGCCTGGATGCAAGGCAGGTAGTAGATCAGCAGTGTAAAATCTACAACTGCTTGCGCCCTTCACCCCAACTTTTAATCATGGCTGAGTGAGTCGACTGGTATATTCTCAGATGGGCAGTACAGCTGCTTTGGGTGACCCCACCACATAAGTGACCTAATGGGGACACTGGCCCTAATGGAATTATTGTCATTGCCCCATA
Organism: Pelobates cultripes; assembly: GCA_933207985.1. Taxonomy (NCBI): domain Eukaryota; kingdom Metazoa; phylum Chordata; class Amphibia; order Anura; family Pelobatidae; genus Pelobates; species Pelobates cultripes. Next base: position 35,372,058 of record OW240916.1, read on the forward strand.
TGGAGCTAATCTCCTTGCCAACAGCAATTGGAGCCTCATACACAGAGCCATACTTTAAACATATTGCCATGTTTTGTTTTACTTATATAATATATTTAGAATAAAGATGTCTAAATGCTGTGGGTGTTTTCAAGTCTACAGTGCTCCCTAACGTGTCAGTTTTCACATGTAGCTGCCAATAAAGAGACTTAGTTAATTTACAATTCTATGTGCTGGCATTTCGTGATCTGGTATTGACTCCAGGTAATATATTTTTTTATTGTGCTTAATATATACTAATGCTTAATTTTCAATTATTGTAAATATATATATATATATATATATATATATTTTTTTTTTGTCAGGCAAAAGTTTATGTGTCTGAAATAGTTATAAAGGTGTTAGGTTTTATGTAGATTCCCACTAGGTAACTATGGGTTACATTATTTGGGTTATTCTAAAGTCAGAATTGTTGGGATTAAAAGTGAACACAAAATGAATTTAACATTTAAACCCAAAATAACCAAACTAGAAGCTCAAGTGACCTGGAGATTTTTTTTTTTTTCGGCCTTAAATTTGAAATTAACTGAATTCATGACAATTCACACTTTAGTGAATAACTCTACTAATGTGTATTCTGCTAAGAACTTCCTAAAAGCTAATTGGCTAAATAAAGAATATGAGAACGGGCAAAAGCTCCGAGAAATTCAATAGCTTGACATTCGGCTAATCCTCACTCAGGTCTCAAACATGTTTTTGCTCAGTTGTGTCTTTACAGAGAGAACCTATAACATTTGCACATCAGACTACTCCTGCTCATCAGTGTTAATTTTGGCAGCAAATTTCAATTTAGTTTTAGTTATAGTCTTTTGACTAAAAAGTCATTTTAGTCTTAGTCACAGTCTTTCGAGTAACAAGCTATTTTAGTTTTAATCATATTTTAGCCATCTGAATTGTTTGGTTTAAGTCTAGTTTTAGTCGACCAAATCTCCAGTAGATTTTAGTCCACACAAATAAAATCTAATGGGTTTAGTTGAAGTGTCCATATGTCTCTCTTGCCCCTCTGTGTCTCTTTGTGTCCTCTCAGCCCCTCTATGTGTCTCTCTCTCAAACCCTGCTCTGTCTCTTTTGCCCCTTCCACAGCCAATCGATGTAGTGTTAATTTTGGCGGCAAATTTAAATTTTTATTCATAGTCTGTTGACTAAAAAAACATTTTAGTTTTAGTCGTATTTTATTCATTTGAATTGTTTTAGTTTTAGTCTAGTTTTAGTCGACTAAATCTCAAATATTTTAGTTGACTAAAATTTGACTAAAATTGTTAGTCGACAAAATTAACACTGCTGCCCATAAAGGCAGTCCAGATCCCAAATAACTACAAATTCTCTCTGCGAGAGAGGTAAAACAACCCGGGCAATTGTTTCGGCCTTGGACTCCTCGTCAGCAAGGACTAGCTGGTACCTCTCTAGGCACAGTGAGCACGGAGTACACATCTGGATTACCCTTTTAACTTAGGCAGACCCTAAGAAAATGCAGTGAAGTACAAAAAAAGCCCAGAGAATATGAGAACTCTGGGGCCGGGCAACAGCTCGAAATAACTTGATGGCTTGCCCTTCGGTTAATCCCCGCTCAGGTAAAATGGGATAAACATTCTGTGGTACTAAAAGAAATAACTTGCAAAATTTAGACTGCAATTGCAGTGTTACAACAACAAGTTTGTAACTAAATTGAAAATATTCTCAAATTAGGCTCTTTGGCCTATATTTTCAGGTGTGTTCTAAAGATACCACAACTCACAGTTTGGCTAATAGACTGCTAAATTGGAGGAATGAGGTATAATAGTTTATCGAAAAAAAACTATGACTTCATTGTTTAAAAGCAGGGAGAGAGAAATTATTCTGGTTGCTGCAGTCTGACAAGGCGGAATGCTATAAACGGCAGAACAGGGATGTATGTCACATACGTTAAAGTTATTGCAAAGGCTAGCTGCTAATAACCCTCAGATTAATATAGAACTAAGCATTTTATATTAGTATTAACTTAATGTTTTGGTTATGAATTGTTCGTATTAAAATAATTTAATATTAAATCTTAACTATATGTAAATCAGTGTTAACATGCAATGCAAATGTAAAAGGTCAGCATGTTATTCTTAAAGTGATACATAAGCACCATAACTACTAAAGCACATTGTAGTGGTTATGGTGCCAGGAGTCCATCAATGCCGTCCACTGGTAAACTCATAAACTGCTGTTTTTGTATTTTTATGGTTAAAGACTTACCTTGCTGTATTGCCTGCAGTCCTTCCTGTCTGGGTTGCTATGATAAAACAAAACGTCATACTACCGCATTATCATGCCAGTGCGTGCCAGATTTAAACAGTACTCATTGGTTGAGAATGTCAGCTGATGGACTTCAGCCAACAAATGCTTTTTTAAACTAGGTATGAGTTGGCATGATAATGCTGATATATGAACTACTACTTTATCAGTCCAACTCTATATGGAAAGACTACAGTCTCAGCATGGTATGTGTCGAACAGATTGTCAGATTACTGGGAGATGGCGCCCAGGGTCACCTGGTACAATAAACACTATGATATAGTTATTACGATGCCTAAACACACTAGCATCAAACATTATTTACTTCTAAATAGCTTAGCACACTCATGAAAAAATATTAGGGAATGTGAGATCCTCTGGATTTAAAGGTGAAGTCTTTTATTTAACTCATTTCACAATCAGGATGAGAAGTAGGTAGTGATGACTGTCCAATCTGTTGACCTATTTACCTTCAACCTGAACATGTAATAATTACGCTGGAAGCATGATAGGTAGTGATGTCCCGAACGGTCCGTCGAACGGTTCGCCGTGAACGGTTCGCCGCGGACTCATTATTGAGTAAACTTTGACCCTGTACATCACAGTCAGCAGACACATTCCAGCCAATCAGCAGCAGACCCTCCCTCCCAGACCTTCCCACCTCCTGGACAGCTCACTAAGAATGCAGCTTCATAATGAATGTAAAATGGATGCTGTCCAGGAGGTGGGAGGGTCTGGGAGGGAGGGTCTGCTGCTGATTGGCTGGTATGTGTCTGCTGACTGTGAGGTACAGGGTCAAAGTTTACTCAATGATGAGTCCATGACGAACCGTTCGTGGCGAACCGTTCGTGGTGAACCGTTCGCGAACCGTTCGGCGAACCGTTCGGGACATCACTAATGATAGGTGATGCTCGTCGTAGCTGTTGGAGAGCTAAAGGTTGTTTAATGATAAACTGGATAAACATACCTAAGCCTTTTTATCAATAGGTACATATTCATTCATGAAAAGCCCATTTATATTGTCCTGCAGAAAAAAAGCTTTTTTACTCTTTTTTTTTTTAGATGGACCTATAATATCTGACAGTTAGACAACTCTTGTAAGCTGTGCTGTCCAGTATAAAATAATTATTTACAGAAGTATGCAATCTGTTTTATTAGAATGCTCTAGATGGTGACCAATAAATGCTTTTGGAGACCTTGTTACCTACACTTTCCCGCTGTAGAATTGCTAGTCATTTCACTGTGTTATGATCAGTATATAAATATATAATATACATATAATTACAATGGGACACTTTGATCAGAATGTATAGTAAATAGAAAGCAATTTGATTTATGATCAGATCTAATGATTACAAGAGTTGTAATGGAAAACCTCTGTGAATGCTATAAAATTTTATATGCAACAAAAGTAGGTATGTACTAGTAAAATGCAAATAAAAAGACTACACAATTTAACAAATGATGACCACTTGTTTGTGTTAAGCACAAATCGTAATTATTTTATATCATAGAGCAAATTGTTAGTTTATTATTTAACTGTGGAAATGTATTTGCACATTAGAAACGTTTAAGACCTGTGCATTTAGCTTCAAACGTGATTTGTCCAAATTTGGGGTGATCGTCAATTTGTCCAAACAACGCAACTCCATAAATGCAATAAATATATGAATTATACCAACTAAATGGGCAATGGCCAAGCCGTTTATTTTGTTTTATGATTCAGAATTCCGTCAATGTAGGGGAAAATAAGATTTTTGATGGAAAAAAAAGGTGATCTATGATTACTGGACATCCAATAAATGTAAATTTTATTCACAGATTAAGTGAAGTGGCAGATAGAGGGAGTTATTCTCCACTTGATCTTGAACCAAATGGTGTGAAAGTGTACTTATAGTTGTGCTGCAAAAATATATACATAATGGTATATTTGCAGTACACTAATAGTCTAATTTTTGTGCCATGTTGATTTGTCTGAATTGCTTTTCCTGAATTGTGCTTCCCGATTCAGTTTGGGCTAAATTCGTCCAAACTGAAATCCTGATTCGACAATTTTTTTTCTGACTTGATTCAGAGAAACCAAATGTTTTCATCATGCACAAATCTAAAATATTTTAACATGTTAGATAACTTGATGGCAATTTGCTATTTTATCATACTATTATGTGTAAGTGATATTCATTTTATATTCACTATTTATTTCAGCAGCAGACTCACAGTCTTGTCTTTTGATGGATAAGGAACTGATAATAAAAATGAGAACATTTCTTTGTGCCATTTTTTCACCCAATTTTTAAAATCATATTCTCATTTGTAGTTGGTTAGTACATACCTTTATATGTATATATATATTTTTCCTTGGGTTTATATTAGTCAAAAGGACATGCTACTGGCTACTTCCTCTATCCAATAGTCTTCTGAGTTTTTTTGCCACACACTTTGATTCCTTTTGGAAGTGAATACATCGTGAAGTTTATGAGTTTGATTAAAACTGCACATATCTGCAAAGGTGCATCTTCTTAATAGCTCTTGGAAGCCAATTTTGTTTAAAATAAATGAGCAAAAGATAGCTTGGAAGTTAATTGTCATTTTAAAGTCAAAATAAATTGGAATTTAAATTGTTTACCTCTCAATTTGTTTTAGAGCAAAATCCATTGTCCACTTAGTCTGCTTGAAGGAACAGTAAAGCGTACAACCCTGTATTGCTAACGCTTTAGTGTCCCTTGTTAGATGAGTCTCCCTCCCCATGTGTCATATAAAAATAATACAATTAGGCCTTTTAGTTACCTTTTTCTAGTGCCGAGGCTTTCTCTCCTCCGACAACAGTCCAATCCAATGCTCCTCAAAGAGGAACATTGGGGATCTAATGTACAAGAAGTATGGGATCTATGTTTTCCTCTGTGTCACTCAATGCAGAAGCACCTCTTATGGCTGTGAGTGTAACAACCACTGAAGGTGTGTTGAACCCATTAAGGTAAACATTGCCATTTCTTAAAAACGGCAATGTGTTATCTTGAAGGATTAAATTGACAGGCGACTTTAGTGGTCATTTAACGGCCCAAGGAGGCCTAGTAATGTGGGGCATTGTGTAATTTGTTCTATTAAAATGTACACAATGGATTATGAAACAGCAACAAGTGCTTCTAAGAATAAATAATGTCCAGAAAATAAAAAATACACACACTTTATAAATTATACTGTGACCAAAGGTATCTGAAATAACCAACTGTATAAAGTAATGATAAAGAATATTAGAAAGTTTTCACCCTCTCGTGATCAGCCAGATAACAACCAGTTAGATCACCTGATGCGAAGAGGACATCAGCATTTATTAAAAAGATTCTATAGTGCCAGAAAAACAAAGCTGTTTTCCTGGCGCTATAGAATCCTACAGTGCCCCCCTCCTTCTCGGTCACACTCGCATTATGATTTCCTTGAATCAATGCTTTCCTAAGGAGATTCCGGTGAAGCTGGAAGTCTTCATGCATAGCATGAGGACGTCCAGCGTCATTTAGACGACCAAAAGTCATCTAAGCACCCGGAAGTCCCACTCGACAGCCACTAGAGGTGGAGTTAACCCTGCAAGGTAATTATTGCAGTTTCTCAGAAACTGCAATAATTACCACTGTAGGGTTAAGGGGCATGGGACATTGCATCATAGGCGTGCGCAGCCTATTGCATTAGGATGTGCACCCTAAAGCACAAACACACGCCGCGTGTGTGTGTGTGTGTGTATGTATATGTATATATATATATATAGATATATACACACACACACATACACTGCTGTGTGTGCTGTTAGTGTGATGTGTGTGTGAGGGTGCTGTTAGTGTGATGTGAGGGTGTTTGTGTGTGTTTGTGTGTATGTTTGTCCTGTGAGGGTGCTGTTTGTGTGAGTGTCGTGTATTTGTGAGGGTGCTGTTTGTGTGTGTGTGAGGGTGTTGTGTTTTTTTAAAGGTGCTGTGTGTGTTTGTGAGGGTGCGGTTAGTGTTAGCAACACTCAGATATTGCGAGAGGAATCTGGCGGAGCTTCTGTCTAGAGCTCCATGTGTCCTCTCCTGCCTCCCTCCATGCTGCTGTGGGCCGGTGCGGTAGATCTTTGGTCTCCCCGCCAGCCCATGGAGGCTTAGAGCAGAGCCGGCACTCAGATAGCGCTGGCTCTGTGTGTGTGTATATATATACATATATAGATATATATGTGCGTACACACACACACACTCACAGACACATTCAGACACACACACATACATACACTCACTGACACACACACATTCACTGACACACTCACACACACACACACATACATACATACATACATACACTCACAGACACACACACACACATTCACAGACAAACTCACACTCACACAGACACACACATACACTCACAGACACACACACACTCACACAGACACACACTTACAGACACACACACACACATTCACAGGCACACACTCACACATACACACATTCACAGACACACATTCACAGACACACATTCGCAGACACACATTCACAGACACACATTCACAGACACACACACTTACAGACACACACACACACATTCACAGACACACACTCACACAGACACACACACACACACAGACACACATTCACAGACACACACTCACACTGACACACACACACACACATACATACACTCACAGACACTCAGACACACACACACACACAGAGACACTCAGACACACACACACTCACACAGACACACATTCACTCACTGACACATTCACACACATACATACATACACACACACTCACACAGACACACACATACACTCACAGACACACACACACACACACACACAGACACTCACACACAAGAACAAATTATTACATTTTAATTTAAAAAAAATGTCCACCCAGCCTCCCTACCTGGAGTGCTGGCGTGGACTTTTCCCTGGGGTCCAGTGGGACGGGTGCCTTTCTAGAGCTCAGCCGCGGCGAGGGAGCTGTGTGCTGTCTGCTCTCTGCTCCCTCTCGCCGCGCGGGCTGTCTGCTGTAGCTGGGAGCCGGAATATGACGTCATATTCCGGCTCCCGGCATCAGCGCGCGGCAAGAGAGAGCAGACAGCAGAGAGCTCCCTCGCCGCGGCTGAGCCGCAGAGAGGGGGGATATCCATCACCTCTTGCCCTCCCCATGAGAGGGGCAAGAGGTGAAGCAGGGGGCGCTGAGTGCCTGCAGGAACAGCGTTCCTGCTCAAAAAAAGTGCAGGAACGCTGTTCCTGCAGGACTCAAACCATAGGCGTGCCACGGGGATTAGGGTGTGCCCAGGCACACCCGGCACACCACGTGCGCACGCCTATGCATTGCATCTAGACCACTTCCATGAGCCAAAGTTGTCTGGGTTTTCAGTTACTTATTTGTCTATCTTATAGTTTTCATATGATTGTATTGTGTGTTATACTCAGTAACAGTAGAAGCTTTCCAGTGTAGGCCCATGGGATGTAGTAAGTGCGATTCTGCATGTATTGTGTTTTTGTTTATTTCCTATAATTAACCACAAGCCAGTACATATGGCTTGTACGTAGACCATAGGCAATTATTGCTTTGATGAGGTTGAAAAGCCCAAGTGTTAATCTGCCGCTAATAAATGTGTTTGCTGCAGTGTGCTGCATTATATATCAGATTGTATATCTTCAATTTTTGCAAAACAATGCTCCAAAATCAAGGAAGAAAATCAGGTGGAAAAACATATGCATCTGTGTTTCATAGATTGAACAACGTACACAGCTTATTCCATTAGAATTCAGTGCTGTAATATATAAGATAAGAACATGCTACAGTTTTCAGTGTATTTACATACTGTAGCTACTACTAATATATAAGTATCATATTACAATTTATTTTATTTCAAATCCCATACTTTCCAATATTGTAGTATAGTAAGCACAGGCTGACACTAATCCCTAATCTGAGTGCTTGATTGGTTTGATTTACAGTGAGGGGAAAAAAAGTATTTGATCCCTTGCTGATTTTGAACATTTGCCCACTGACAAAGAAATGATCAGTCTATCATTTTAATGGTAGGTGTATTTTAACAATAAGAAACAGAATAACCAAAAAAAAAAAATCCAGAAAAAGGCATGTCAAAAAAGTTATAAATTGATTTGTATGTCAATGAGTGAAATAAGTATTTGACCCCATCGACTTAGTACTTAGTGGCAAAACCCTTGTTGGCAATCACAGAGGTCAGACGTTTCTTGTAGTTGGCTACCAGGTTTATACACATTTCAGGAGGGATTTTGTCCCACTCCTCTATGCAGGTCCTCTCCAAGTCATTAAGGTTTCGAGGCTGACATTTGGCAACTCGAACCTTCAGCTCCCTCCACAGATTATCTATGGGATTAAGATCTGGAGACTGGCTAGGCCACTCCAGCACCTTAATGTGCTTCTTCTTGAGCCACATCCTTGGACAGCTTTTTGGTCTTGGCCATGGTGGAGAATTTGGAATCTGATTTATTGATATCTTCTGTGGACAGGTGTCTTTTATACAGGTAACGAGCAGAGATTAGGAGCACTAATTAGGAGCTCCTAATCGCAGCTCGTTACCTGTAAAAAAAACAAAAAACCTGGGAGACAGAAATCTTGCAGATTGACAGGGGATCAAATACTTATTTCACTCATTGATGTGCCAATCAATGTATAACTTTTTTGACATGCGTTTTTCTAGATTTTGTTGTTGTTGTTGTTATTCTGTCTCTCACTGTTAAAATACACCTACCATTAAAATTATAGACTGATTTACTTCTTTGTCAGTGGGCAAGCATTCAAAATCAGCAGGGGATCAAATTTGTTTACCCTCACTGCAACTGTCTGTGGCTGCCAGAGATTGATGGGTGTTACACCCCCAGGCTGCAGTGGGAATTTGGTCCAGCCACCATTAATGAAACACTATAGTCTCAATAACACAAATATGTATTCCTGACACTATAGTAGTAACATAACAGTTTAGGTGACCAACCCCCCCTCTCTTTACTACAAAAAGCTGTTTTTACTCACTTTTTTCCAGCACCTTGCCCGCCTCACCACGGCTGGCCCTGCCTCACTCCGCCTCTGTGGCTGAGATCATCAGTTTTCATGATCTCAGCCAACCCAATGCTTTCCCATAGAAAAGCATTTTGAGGCTATTTCGCGTGTGACAAAACGCCCTTCTGCGCCAATCACCATCTCTTCATAGAGATACATTGAATCAATGTATTTCTATGGGGAGCATTCAGCGTCTCCATGCAGATCATGGAGACGTTGTACGCCTGAGCTGCACACTGTGCAACTCAGACACAGGAAGCACATCTAGTGGCCCTCTGAGTGACTGCCACTAGAGGTGTTTTTAGGCTGTAATGTAAACACTGCTTTTTCCCTGAAAAGGTAATGTTTACATTAAAAAGCCTGCAGGGACATGTTATAGACACCAGAACCTCTACATTAAGCTTTGGTTGTTCTGGTGACTATAGATTCCCTTTAATTCTGTCCTTCTTCCAAGCAAGGTGCAGCAAGAGTTAAACACTGTGCTTGTCTCTAACAAGTCACTCGCACCAGAACATAATTAGTTGGTGAAGGGCAAAATTAATGATGGAGGCCACGAGATATAATTCCTATCAGTTACATCTTTGATATGTGAATACTACTGCACAAAAATAATCGGAGCCCTAGTGTTTTCTGTGTATGTGTGCATGCGTCGAGGTGTATGTGTATGCATTCCATAGCCACAGGAACATCATTAAACAGACAATTTCTTGCACTCAAGACGCTGTACAACAAAACTTCAATGAAATACGAATAAAAAAATCTAACACAAAAGATATATAAAATGGAGAAGATACATAATTTGTGCGTCAGGGGAAAATAATGGAATAATGTAGTGGAATAATAGGGAAAAAAAATTTCTCGTGGTTTATATATTTTCAGAATATGAGATTGTTTTCCTATAATAACTACTTTGCTGTCATGTATATTTTTTCTTTGCGTTATACATCCTCTTTCTTTTTATTGTTATGTTATTTTTGGGCACATCATTTTATACAGTCCAGTATTGCACAATATGATGCCTCTCTACGCAATAATGAGCAACTTTAATTCACCGTATTGCTGGGCACTATGACTTGTGCAGTCCCAGGTCTTAGTAGAGAACCACGACACACATGCCCCGGGCCATTAATTCTGTTTCTCTCCTATTAGAAATACGGAGCAAGGTGATAAGAAAAGTAAGATAACTCGTCTCTCTCTACTCAGTCTCTTTCCCAGCATAACTGTTATAGGAGAGGGGAAAAAATGATGATCAAAGCTTCAAGTCATTCTTTTAACTCAGGTTTTGAAGTCCCATCAATCTTAGGGAGCTGAGAACATTATTGTTATTATCATAGCCATTTAAAAAGCGCCAAAAGATTCCGTAGTGCTTTACAATATTATTAGAGGGGGGATTTAACTATAAATAGGACAATTACAAGAAAACTTACAGGAACGATAGGTTGAAGAGGGTCCTGCTCAAACAAGTTTATAATCTATCTATGTCAAGTTACTTGACAAACGTAAGGGGAACCTAGTTAGGCTGTGTGTGTCTGTGTATATTTGCTTGTGTCTGTGCACATATTTCATTAAACAATTACTGCTAGGGGGAAAAAAAATCACAAAAAATAAATAATAATAATTATAAAAGAGATATAAATGTGAAGTATGTGTTAGGGGTAAATACTGCAATCGCTGGGTTCTGTAGACATTTGTTTTATTTTTTTAGAACACTGCAGAGAGTTTTCATTTAATTAAACAAGCTTCAGCTTGTACTATGAGAAAAAACTCTGTACTATGAGAAAAAACTAAAAAAACTGGATCAAGTTCAGACAGTGACAGGTCTACAGTAAGCATCTCTTAGAGCTCTGTATCCATTAGAAAGCATTCATTTATGTGATCTGTAAAAATATATATCTTGGTACACGTTTGTGTGTATTATATAAACAGCTTTATTTCATGGTATACAAAACACATTAAATAAGTGTTATAACTAATGTAAAAATTCTAAATACCATCCAAGACCAACAACAACTTTAAGCCATGCATCAAAAAAAATAATTATTGTTCAGGATCTGTCTCGTCAATACATTTTTCAAATATTCCAAGTGAAAATCTCTGTAATAGCATTTAAAGGCATCGTCTATGTATTGTTTGTCGATCTCAAGTGTCTTTATCTGAAATGCTTACTATCTAATTACATCTCATAATTATTACACATAATATTGCTAGGAGTCACTGGGGATCAGTAATTCGATTAAGAAATGGTTTGCAAATCTGTCTGTAGAGCTGCTCATCAGGTTCATCCGCCAAATTTAATGAAAGCCAATGGGAAAATTGAACCTTTTCCCAAAATTTGGCAAATGGGTTTTACTAGACAATCAAAACCTGTGAAAACAGTTATTTTAAACAGAAAGTTTATTACGTGCAAAACAGTCGTGCTAACCCACCCTGAACAAGTGATTAAGTTGATAGTGCAAAAATGATGATCTATGTAAGATGTCCAATTGAATCATTTTAGAGTAGAGATACAGAGTTTCATACTAATATACTGCTATAAATTAATGCATTTATATTTCTTTAATGTCAGAAATCTATATAATATTAACGGGACACTTTAGGGTTAGGAATACAAAGACAGGGCCGGACTGGCCCACCGGGATACCGGGAAATTTCCCGGTGGGCCGTCGGCACCTGGGGCCGGGCAGACACCTGGGTCTGCTGTCGGCCGCTGGCAGGGGCGGGCTGGGCCGGGGGGCAGGGAGGCAATTGCCCCCCAGGGCCGGCCCTTTAAATACTGCAGCCGCCCGAGCACTCTGTTAAGAGCCTCAGGCGGCTGCAGCTTCTCCCCTGCCCTCCCCTGTAGCGTGCCCTCCCCCCTCTTTTTATTCCCCCCTCCCCTCTTCTTATTCCACCCTCTTTTTATTCCCCCCTCCCCCCTTCTTATTCTCCCCTCCCCTCTTCTTATCCCTCCCTCCCCTCTTCTCCCACCCCCCCCTCTTCCCTCTCTTCACCCCACCTGTAGCGTAGCCGAGCTACCTCCGGTCCTTGATGGCAACAGTGATAGGAAGAGTACACACTGAAGTGTACTTCCTATCAATCCGGCAGTGAAAACAAAGCTTTCTGTTCACGTGAGTTTTCTGACACCACTATAACGGCTTGAACTGACAGAAGTACACACTGGTAATGCACCTTCCTCCGGCGACAGTAACTATTTCCTTAATGGCAGGAGAATAAAAGAGGAAAAATAGAAAGAGGGAGAACAAAGAATAAAGAGAGAATAAGGGGGCAAGAAAAGAAGAGGAAGGAAGAAATAAGAAAAGAGAAGGAGGAATAGAAAGAGGAATAAGAAGGGAAGGAGGGAGACAAGAAGAGGAGGAGGAAGTAAGCAGGAGTGGAGATAAGAAAAAGAGGGGGGTAAGAAGAAGAAGGGGTGAGTAAGAAAAAGAGTGGGGAGTAAGAAGAAGAAGAGGAGGGAGTAAGAAGAAGAAGAGGGGGGTAAGAAGAAGAAGGAGGAGTAAGAAGAAGGGGGAGTAAGAAGAAAAAGGGGGGTAAGAAGAAGAAGGGGGAGGAAGAAGAAGGGGTGTAAGAAGAAGTAGGAGGGTTAAGAAGAAGAAGGGGGGAGTAAGAAGAAGAAGGGGGGTAAGAAGAACAGGTGGGGGAGTAAGACGACCAAGGAGGGAAGTAAGAAGAACACAGGGAGGAGGGGGGTAAGACGAACAGGTGGGGGAGTAAGACGACCAAGGAGGGAAGTAAGTAAGACGACGCAGCTCCCCCAGCTGCCGCCAGGACAAGTCCGCCAGCGGCCACCAAAAGACCTCCCCCTCCCCAGCGGCCACCAAAAGACCTCCCCAGCGGTAAAAGTCCCCCAGCGGCCCCCAGAAGACCTCCCCCTGGCAGGTATAAGTAATGTGTCTGTCTGTGTCATGGTGTCTGTCTGTATGGTGTGTGTATGTGTGTCTGTCTGTCTGTGTCATGGTGTCTGTCTGTCTGTGTCATGGTGTCTGTCTGTATGGTGTGTGTGTGTGTGTGTGTCTGTCTGTCTGTGTCATGGTGTCTGTCTGTGTCATGGTGTCTGTCTGTATGGTGTGTGTGTATGTGTCTGTCTGTCCGTGTCATGGTGTCTGTCTATCTGTATGGTGTGTGTGTGTCTGTCTGTGTCATGGTGTCTGTCTGTCTGTATGGTGTGTGTGTGTCTGTCTGTCTGTGTCATGGTGTCTATCTGTATGTATGGTGTGTGTGTGTCTGTCTGTGTCATGGTGTCTGTCTGTCTGTATGGTGTGTGTGTGTCTGTCTGTGTCATGGTGTCTGTCTGTATGGTGTGTGTGTGTGTCTGTCTGTCCGTCATGGGGTGTGTGTGTGTGTCTGTCTGTCCGTTATGGGGTGTGTGTGTCTGTCTGTCCGTCATGGGGTGTGTGCATTTGTGTGTCTGTCTGTCTGTCATGGGGTGTGTGTGTGTCTGTCTGTCATTCATGGTGTGTGTGTGTGTGTCTGTCCGTCATGGTGTGTGTGTGTCTATCTGTCCGTCATGGTGTGTGTCTGTCTGTGTCATGGTCTGTCATGGTGTGTGTGTGTGTCTGTCATGGGGTGTGTATCTGTCATGGTATATGTGTGTTTCTGTGTCTGTCATGGTGTAAATGTGTGTTTAAAAATAGTGTTTTTGCTCACCTTTTTTTTTTTCCCCACGCAGCGTGCTGGTCTCCCTCGACTGGCCCTGCCTCTATAGCTGAGATCATCAAGCTTGATGATCTCAGCCAATCCAATGCTTTGCCATAGGATTGGCTGCAAAACGCTACTCCAATTAGCATCTCCTCATAAAGATGCATTGAATCAATGTATCTCTATGGGGAACGTTCAGCACCTACAGAGTGTGGAGGCCCTGAATGTAGGTGCACTAACACAGGAAGCACCTCTAGTGACCGTTTGAGTGACTGTCACTAGCAGTGTCACTTTGAAGCAATGTAAACAGTGCATTTTGTCTGAAAAGTCAGTGTTTACGTTGAAAAGCCTGTAGGGACATGCTATAGACACCACATTAAGCTGTGTGTGTGCGTCTGCTAGTGAGTGAGCTTGCTTGCACAAGTGAGCTTGTGTTTTTATGTCAATGAGCTGATGTATATCAGTAAGATTGTTTGTCTATGAGGCTGTGTATCAATGAGCTTGTGTGTGTCACTGAAATGTCAGTGAAATTGCCTGTGTCTGCATGTGCGTATGCTTACTGTATAATTAAACGTTTTACCCTGAAAGGACCAATATTTTATATTAGAAAAAGATATATATATATATATATATATATATATATATATATATTACTCAATCATCTGTCCTGGCAAGACATAGCCTTACATATTACACGCGACAATATATGGCGCAGTGACTTATGGGGCTGGCACAATTTTTTTTTTCCAGGGCTGCTTTGTATCCCCAGTCCGGCCCTGTACAAAGATGTCTTCCTAAGTCTAACATGTTCCTCAGCCTCTACCCAGCAATGTAAAGGGTTAAATAACCCTTTATTCACTTACCTGATTCCAGCGCTGGTGTCCCTTGGCGCTAGCTCATGGTCCACCTCCTCCAATGTCATCTGATGGTGTGGACCTAATGCACATGCACGTCGAGCTCTGTGCGCACATTAAGCCTTCCCCAAAAGAAAGCATTGCCTCAAAGCTTTCCAAAGGGGATTTCACTGATGCTGGACATCCTTATGCAGAATCTGAAGATGATCAGCATCATTTCACAAAATAAAACAGGAAGCGCCTCTACTAGCTGTCTGGTAGAAGCGCCTCTACTGGCTGTCTGGTAGAAGCGCCTCTAGTGGCTCTCTGTCCTTTAAGATCCTGTGTACACATTGGAAAATATGTAAAGTTAGTGTACTTATTATTTTTATATTATAATAATAATCACAACTATTTTTATTAATGTTCGGAGATTTCAGTATGACATTGTTATTGTTATTACAGACCTATAATTTTCTATTTTAGATTGAGGTATGTTGTTAGAACTTAGAGAATTACACTGCACGCATAGTGTGGTTTTAGAATCCTGATATGACACTGTTCATTCTTTTGTACAGAGATAAACTACATTTGCAATGCATTCTCTGGAGGATCAAGTTACTAAACTGTGAGATTTATTGTGTTGACAACTAACTTGTAAAATTTCATTTTAAATAGCCAGGTTACACATTGCTTGTGTGGAAGCTAAGTTTAAAGATACTCTCCACTGCCCATATAAAATAAAAAAGTTTAAAAATAAATAAACACTATTTAGTTGATATATACACACAAGGAAAACATGTTTTTAATAATGCATTTTGTTTCATTGCGTGTATATCTAAATAAGCTGCAGTTCTCTTATGTGCTGCATTTGCAAGCCCTCCTCTTCTAACCCCGCCTAGACTTTCTGTGGCTGTCCAATCACAGACTTCCCAATATAGCTGAATGAGATGTATTTGCACGGCAGGAGATCTGGGCAATTGCTGCCTTTTGAGCTTAGCTCCATTGAGCTAACCAAAGCAGGAAGTAATAGGACCAGTTGTTTGATTGAAAGCCAATTTCTATTGAAATCTGCACATAAAGCACTAGAGCAAGCGAAAGTGCTTTAGGAATCTGGATCATTCCTTTAAGATGTCCTACTGAGTGTCTGGTCCTTACTTGCGACTGTTAGGCAAATAGATCCAAATAAACTCAAAGATTAACCAATCATATAATCTTAGGTCTAGACCTTCTCAGGTGCAGTTCTTTGGTTATTGACCATTTTGAAAATGTTTCAAAAGGAATCAAGTAATGCACTCATCCATGTATAGACTTGGATGCAACCGAACCTTTTGATTACGTTTTGTGAATGTAGACTCGTAATATTAGATCAACACATATTAAAGATGCGCCAAAAAAATAACTGCATTCACATTTTCCGGTTTGCCGTAAACTGCTAAGAAAACACAAACACAATGTGATTTATTAATGGTTTCTATGGTGAGGGCCTTATTGATTTAAAGAAGAAGTTAATTGTAAAGACCTAAAGGGCTGTCGATATTGCTGTCTACTAGGTCGGTGTTGTACACTAGATGCGTATAGTAAATGGAATCATACATTATATATGATTTCAAAGAGATTCTCATTGCTGTAATTTGGTAAGCTGTGCTTCCTGGTATGTTTTTGGACAAGCTCGGAGGAGACCAAAGCTCCCTGTGCATTGCAGTTAGGTTCTCTTACTATATTTTTACTTTTTATTCTTCTATTTCTATCCCTTCTCTCTAAGTAAAACCCTGTAATCCCTATTTCCAAATATCTAGACATTTCTTTAATTAAATATTGCATTTATTTTGAACGATACGTCATTGTACCTTCAAACTCTCAGTCCACCCGAGGTGGTCAATGTTATATATATCTTCTATTAAAGAAAATATATAACATGCGTTATTTTGTCGCAATTATTATAATAAAACATTTTCTTAATTCTAAAACTGTTCTAATTCACCCACTACTTGTTTTTTTTTTTTGTCTTTCTTTGGACAGTCGTTTTTCTCTCCCATGGGCGTTAAAGTATTTCCGCTTCAGTAAATTCAGCAGACAGATCTCTAGGGAACTGGCTGAACATGTCCATGCCATGTTAGGAAATGCCAAGCCACCAGAGTAGGTAGCTCTGTGGCTTCACAACAGTCTTGGGTTCTAAGTGGGAGGATCATCTATGCATCTAAAGACAGTGGCCTCTAAAAACACTGCACCAAAGTATGAAATCATACACACACGGGCTCACAATATTGCTTTATGTAGGAATGGTTAGCCTTACTCATTTTTCTGACCCTGAGCTCTCCTTCACTGTAATAAAATGAATTAGTTTATGTATCTCCTACTGAGACATATCAAAGCCCTTTGGCCTTTCTCAATAGCATGTGTTCTATACACACAAGGTAAAATGTGCAATTTCATCATGGGGCACTGCATCATTAAACAGCTAGCCAGCATATAGTGTTATTGAACTGTTGCTGTGCAAGGGGTTTGTGAATGCATAACTCCCAACGTAAGAGAAAGTAGACAAATTTACCAATAAAAATCAACCTTATTGTTTAGTTTTGTATTTAAAATTTAAATTAGAAACTGAAGCAAGTCAGTTTGCTCAACCTGTAATTGTGTCAACTTACTACATCCAAGACAAGAAATGGAGAAAAATTACTAAAAACAATTTATATCCCTTAGAATTTGATGGTTTCTACCAGTTGGCATTCATCCCAGATTGATGCTAAGTTAAAAGCATCAATACCTAATTAACTATACACTTTGTGCTGGAAAGGGTACGTCAAACAATGTATGCAATATCTTTTGAAGGGAACAGTCTCAAATATAGCCACCCGCTCTTCTGCACTTATTTCAGGGAGAAAAAGAGACAGCAAACATATGGAGGTAAATTATAATCTACGGTTTGATAATTATCGACATATTATTGGATGCCATTAAAAATGGTGATGTGATCACAATTTCACCATTCCAGTAATATTCAGCAACACGTTTACCATTATCAATATTGTAAAGGGCCCTATATCTTACGTTAAAAACTCAAGCATAAACAAAGAGTCCTTTGGCAGAAGTGTTCTCAAAACTTTAATGGAACCATCAGACACTAAGCACAAAGAATGGCTTCACAAACCTTGAACATTGTCACACTGTTTGCGCATGAGCAAAACAAAAACCACAACCACTTCCCCTGGTTTGATAACATGTAGAAGCAAAGCCTCCAAAGTTATACTAACAATTCTTCGTTAATAATACAATTTTTTTTTTTTAAAGTACAAACAAGTGACATATCAAAATTGATAACACAAAAAATATACATGAACACTATAAACAAAATATCCGATATTAATATACTTAAAGGAAAATATGTGTATATCAATGTTGATTTGGTATTCCACAGGTTATTGCCACAATAGTCACCTATTATCATTATCACAGCACTTTAAAAGGGGTCAAACAGGCAGGTCAGGTCATACCAATAAGGATCTATTTTGTTTGTTGTTAACATCCCAGTCTTCGTATATTGATCTTGAGATTGTGTCATTAATGGTGATACCCGACGTTAGTCCAAGTTTTAAGTTAATAACAATTTCTAAGATTGGCGGTGTTCCTGGCAGGAATAGGTTGTGACATTTTTTGATTGGAATTGTGTTGAAAACAGTCATGCAATACTGACCAAAAGTCATAATATTTTATCGACCAAATACCGATGCGGAATTACAATATAATCCTCTGTTGGTTAAACCTCAGACTAGAAGGTCCAGTTACCATATGTTTGAGCTGATTGACATGGAAGTTGCATGTAATTGGCAGGTATCTGTAAAATTTTCTCGAAAAAATTATTTTGACACTTCCTAGTACTTCCTAATAACAACAATAGCACGACAAAACTAAATGGAGTAAAATTATTTTCTAGGTACTTACAGCTCCGATGTCCAAATGGAATATTATGCAAATAATAGAGAAGATAAGGGTCCACAGAGCACTTAGTAAAATTCACAACTTTTATTCTAACTCATAGGGTAAAAAAAAAAAAAGTAAGGTTTACCATATTTTTTTTTTTTTTTTATCATCACGTTAATTGTTGCACGGTTTTCCAATAGCTAATTATTTTCCAGACAACCACGAGCAAAGAGAAACTGATTGGTCTACAGCTTTATCAAGGAAACCCCAAAACCTCATCATTACAAAAATCTGTTCAGCCAATAAAAAGACTACTAAAAGAAGCTGCAATACTTCATTATTTTGCATCTGCATTGCTGGGCTAATACAACAACTCAAAATATGAGAGCAGTTGGATTAAACAGTGAGGATCATATTCACAAAATAACAAATACATATGTTTACCTTACGCTGAAAGTTATTGCTTATGACTTGATTTAAGGAGGACTTAATTTCCGAAAGCTCGTCTTCATTTCGAATGGTATCTCAATAAATAAAAAATTAGTCTAAACTATGGTACCCAGTTATTTTGTATCTGTGTCGCTCTACTAATACAGCATCTGCTACTACATAGATTATTATAAACAGTACTGATCGGAATATGCAATTTAAAAAACAAATTGAGGGACGCAACATGTATGTGTTTTGAATCCGAGGATTGCAGCATTATGCAGTGCTGGGATACATTGTATTCTCTCAAGCTGCTGAGAACGAGGAGGGGGTGGAAGCCTGTTTGCTAAAATGCCCTATAGTGATGCTATGATAATCAATCTCTCAGCATCAACCAAGTATATATCTATACCGAATTAAAGCTACCATATAGTACGTTCATCTGTTCCAACTGCATACATGTTGCATCAAATGCAATACACTCGGCTAAATGGATGACTGCACATGTATATTTGTGTTTCACAAGATGACATACAAAGGGAACATGACATGTGGGTATATTTATATACTTATATATATATTGGTTTCAACATAGCTAATAAAATGTATTCATTTTGGAACATTTTGGATGAATATATGAAACATGTATATGAGTGTTCATGTGGAAAAACCTTGCATCACTTGGTCACACTTGGTTTAAAGCAACTCTTTTGGGGCCATATAAACTTTTTTCATCCCTGTCATTCTCCAACTATACACCTAATCAGAGTCCTAGGAAATTAATTATTACCTCTCAAAACCTCTGGACTTTCATAACATTATTTAATGTTTGTGGCACCGGACTCCCATCAACTCCCTTATAATTACTGTCAGTGACAAAACATCACTGCCTTCTATTGTCCATAGCATGCGACGGGATCTAATTCCCACCCATGTCAATGGACACCATAACTATTCAATCATGTGGCGTCCTCAATGGACATCCATGACCATGTCTTGCAACGATGCATAGGAATGACTGCATAGAGAGATGAGTATTGTGGGGAAAATGATCTTTACAAAGGAAGTGGAGTTTGCCTTGCTCCCGGGCTCTGATCAAGCATAGGGAAATTATAAAAGATAACATGTTCTCTACTTATTTTTTTGTGTTGTTGTTTTCAAAATGAAAAAGAAGAACAGATTCTGGAAGAGGAAAAGAAAAGGAGACAATAAGAGATGGGTAAGTTTGAGGTGACAGCTGATTTAAACGGCACTATCACTTTGCAGGTTATGTCTCTCTATTTCCTTAGTTCTTTTAGTAACATGAAAAAGAAGAGACTACTTTAGGCAAAGTTGAATTTCAGTTGTTAAAGGACCACCATAGTCACCCAGACCACTTCAGCTCAATGAAGTGGTTTGGGTTCCAGGTCCCCCAAGTTTTAACCCTGTAGCTGTAAACATAACATTTTCAGTTTCTTCCTGATAGCCCCTAGAGGCGCTTCTGTGAAAATCGCTTTGAGCACGCAGAAAGTCCATAGGAAAGCATTGAGTAATGCATTCCTATGGGTGGTCTGAATGCGCGCGCAGCTCTAGCCGCACATGCACATTCGGCTCCACTCGGGAGCTGACGTCGGAGGGGGAGGAGAGGTCACCAGCGCTGATGGAGCCCAGTGCTGGATTAAGGTAAGTGGCTGAAGGGGTTTTAACCCCTTCACCCCAGTGGGAGGGGGGCCCTAAGGGTGGGGTGACCTAAGGAGTTTGTTTTCCTGGCACTATAGTGGTCCTTTAACCCCTTAAGGACCAAACTTCTGGAATAAAAGGGAATCATGACATGTCACACATGTCATGTGTCCTTAAGGGGTTAAGCTAATTTAGCCACAATCTATTAGTCAAAAGATTTCCACAGAAGGGCAAATTGTAGACATCACGGACAACAACATTGTAATTCCTGGATATTGAGATCCAGCATAAGGAAGAAAAGATATTAAGTATAAATATAGGCAAGTGGGATGGGGTGCCATAAGCAGTAAGATACTAGGGGCATAAGGAAAACAACATTGAAAGACGTGATGGTGCCACTTAAATTACTTAAGGTAGTCTGGACAACGTTGTCTCATTGACAAAATCCTCTCCATTCTTTCAAACGCAAATCTATAGTTTTCTGGGAGATGAAATCTAATTTGAATACTATTTGCTTATTTATAAAAGAAAGCACCAGAGCATGTAATGCAAAACTCATTTCACCGACACTGATATGATTTCAATTAAAATAAAGTTGTTTTTAGCCCTGAATGCCCTTATTATGAATGTGAACCGTATGTGTATATTATGATAACATTTTACCGGATAACATGTTATCACCACGACATTTTGTTGTATGTGGACTTTTTTTTTTACAATAGTTGTCTATGGTGACACATATATTATACACACATACACTCAAGACTGCCTTCTGCCTCACTTAAAAACACTCTTTTAATGTATTATTTACAAATGAGAACAGTCACCAGATGATGCTGATATATTTGCCAATGGTGTAGTCCTTGATCATAGTCTGTTTGTATGTGCTGACGGTTGCAGCATGCCAGTTGCATTAGTACAGTAAAAACGATGGAATAAATTGCTAACCTTACGTTTGACAGTGTCCATTTCAATTAAAAAAACTTAATTGTCCCATATAAAATATATAATTTATGGCAGGAGGACAAAATGTCACTGAGTGAGCCATAAACACTTTAATTATTTCATGCCAACAAAACACTTAATCATAGGCTTCATATAATATTACATGTTCCTGTAATCCATGCAGATAATGGATGGGGTTTCAAACTTCTTACTTACAGCATTGCATTTTCATGGTGTTCTGCTGGGGCATTTAACTTTTTTGGCAGTTGATAAAAATGACTGTTGATGAAATTAGTGGTGGTGTTACTACTTGGTGATAAGTGTTGACATTTTCTAGTGCACAGTAATAATGCTTGGTGTCCACTAGGATTTACTCCTCTAAAGCCTGAAGTAGAACAGCAAAGCAAATCCCTTTTTGCTATTAGCATATTCCAGTTCCCAGCCTCACTCTGCGTGCGGCGTGCGAGGGAGCTGAGCAGACAGCTCAGGGGAAAGTGCTCCCTCGCCAGCTCCGCCCGACCGACCGCCCAGCAGCCCGTCTGGCATGTCAGTTAGCCGCAATGCTAACAAGGCATTTGCCCTGGGCATTTTGGGGTGGCTTTTTTTGCCGCCCCCTGGAAAATGCCGCCCAACGCAAATGCCTTGTTTGCCTCGCGGGTAAAATGTCCCTGCTGCCACACTCATTCTTTAGGCAGCCATGCCCCATTTTACTCTACTAGGCAAATAAAAAAACTCACATGCACTCCAAGTGTAAAGCCGCAGGCAGGTTTATTGCAACAAAATGCACCGCAACGTTTCGACCTGACTAGAGGTCATTGTCAATCTCTTTGCCTTATCGTGTTGGGATTGCTGGTCCTGCTCCGGAGCACCCGTGGCTGCTGGGAATGAGTGTGGTTCCTGCCATCAACTTTGCCATTTTACTCTACTGGCATAGTCTTAAAGACCCACCCACCCCCTGTCACAATTGCATGCCTTCAATTTCAGCATTGAAATTGTTGGGCAGTAATCTAAAGTGTTTAAAGAAGACTACAATTAAATAAACATATATATTAATGGCCAGAGTACAGTCACTAATGGTTGATTTAATTCACAGATCAAGTGAGAAATGACCAATAGAGGGAACAATGATGAACAATAAATAACATTTGTATTTATATACTGTATATTTAATAAATATATAATATATAAATATAGATTTTTGTTACTGCTCCTCCTCTGCTGGTTACTTTTCCCTTTTAATCTGTGACGTAAATGGCAGGAAAATGCATCTTAACTGTAAAAAATAATATTTATATTATGTATATATGTTGCAATACACTGATTGGCCCACTTTTGGTTCGTCCGAATCATTTCCCTAAATATTTTGCATGGACGATATTTGGGCAAGTAGAACCACCACATTAGACTACCCAAACTATATTTTATTTTCTCACAAATTTTTCCTCCGTTCACAAGCTTAATACTTATACCTCTGTTACGTTAGAGGTCATAATGTTTTCCTTTGGGTTGCAGCCCCAGGTGTTTATGTAACTAGCAACACAACACTCCTGATAGGAAAACATTTAGCTATACTGATCGAGGTCCATATAGACTTAAAAATTAAAATCTGTTAAACATCAAACACTGAAAAAAACATTAAATATCGCTATAAGTAATTGAGGTAAAAGGCACGGGATGAATAAAAACTAGACACCCTATATATAGAATAACTTGAATTAAGACTTTTTTAAAATTTGATAAATTACAGAATATCACTAGGAAATGCTAAATTTTTTAAATAAACTTTATTGTATTTGTTTAATTAAATTTTCTGATTTAAATTGCATTATATTTTTATTGCGACATATTTTACATTGAGTACTTGCTATACAATAGATTCGATAAATATTGTAATACATTGCGATGAGTTTGTGCTGGCAAAATTACATCAAGATTCGATATGTTTACTGTCATGCATTGTGTATAACTCATTAGCAAATTCCAACTGGCCTTTAGCTGTGTGTGTTATTGCAGTCCTGAATACGTCCCCAGCATGCATCATAAGCTATGCAACCAATGGAGCAGTCAAATGTACTCACTGTGTGCAGTGGACTGCAAAGGATCTAGGCTCAGCTAGTTAAAAGAGGTGATGCTTATCGATCTCTGTCTGTTAACCAAATCAGACAAGGCTACTTTGGATTTGAAAATTGCGGAACTAGGCTACTTTGGTCCTAATTACACAGAGATAATCTTCCTGAATCCAGTTAGGATATTAATGATGGTATGTTTAGAGGTACTAACTATAACGAGGCATATAGCAAGTTTAATTAAGTAATCATGTTCATGTTAGTTATTATGTATTATTGTATAAGTACGAAAATAATCATTAATAGATGAAGATTATTTTTATTTTAAAAAATTCTTTTCACAGCAATAAAAATGCCTGGCCACTATTATGAATGGTAAGTGCTTACTGTCATGGTTTGGGGTTACCAAATGAAAGGAAGACTAAATATATGTATTAAAAAAAATAAGATGTCTTCCCATTGAGATGGGGTTGAGTAGCCAACTTGCTGAAAATGATTAGGTCTTAATAACAAAAATCTTTAATTTATTTAGAATTCTTATGTTTTTGTCTAAATTTTGCAACACATTTTGCCCCCAACTGTTACTAATTTAGAAAAGAAATTGGGATATGATTTTAATAAAAAAAAAAAAACATATTGAATTATCACTCCGAAAGAATGGATTTGTTTACACTGATCAGCACATCCATCCAATCTCTTAACCCTATAGACAGGGCCGGACTGGGAATTAAAAGCAGCCCTGGAAAAAAAATATTTACCAGCCCCATAATGCGTCGCGCCAGCATAGTGTGCAGATACAGAGTTAGAACAGATAACTTAAAATTAAAAAGTACTTCAACGTAAAAAGCGCACTCATAGGCTTCAAAATAAACAAAAGTGCAGATTTATTTTACGCAGACGTGCCTTTGCATGTAATCAATGTTTCAGTCCAACTACCTTGACATATTAAGGAAAGCTTGGTAATGGGACTGAAATGGTGAATGTATGTAGGGCACAACTGTAAAACATTACGTTAGCTTGTTTATTTTGAAGTCCTGTGGGTGCGCTCTTCACTTTAAATATGTTATTGTGTTGGAGTATGCACCTAGCAACAAGACTGGGCCAATATCTGCTCATTACATATGGTACATATTAATGACATTTCTCTGTGTATTATGCATATATAAATATACATTAATATATGTGTAAATATTAAAGGCATAAATATATATATATATATATACACCAGTGGCAGATCCAGAGCCTGATCTCGGGAGGGGCACTTCTAGATTATTTAAAGAAATAATCCATGTACAATTACCACTACTGCTCTGTGTAGTGGTTATGGTGCCAGGAGTGCCGGGACCCGCTCCCAGAGTAAGTAGTCAAACCGTTTAAGAACAGTTTGACAACTTACCTGGGGTCTGGGATATGGGGCTGTAGTAGGGTATAGGAGCAGTGATGCAACGTGTGTGAAAGGTTCAGTGTGAAGAGTGTGTGGGGCAATGTGTGAATGGGTGGCTGTGTGTGTGGGGCAATGTGTGTATGGGGGTCTGTGTGTGTGTATGGGGGGGCAGAGTGTGAATGTGTAGTGTGTGTGTGGGGGCAGTGTGTGTATGGGGCTAGAGTTCACTCTCACCACTGCGACCACTAGCTCCAGGGCTAGAGTTCACTCTCGCGAGAGCTGGAGCGTTGCCGCTGTAACCGCGGCAATGCTCTGTACTCGCGCAAGAAGGACCCGGAGGAGCTGCAGGCTGAGCTCCCGGGTC
The DNA here is from genome assembly GCA_933207985.1 of Pelobates cultripes. Taxonomy (NCBI): domain Eukaryota; kingdom Metazoa; phylum Chordata; class Amphibia; order Anura; family Pelobatidae; genus Pelobates; species Pelobates cultripes. The sequence goes on from OW240916.1 coordinate 35,397,638, forward strand.
CTCTCTTCCTCCCTCCCCTGCCGGCTGCCTGCACGGTGCCTGCGGAACAGGGAGGGAGATCTCTGAACTCTCCTCCGGTCCGTGAAGGCACATGGCGCTTGGACAGTGGGACAGGGGAGAGCCTCTGGGGGGGGAATGCCCCCCTGGATCCACCAGTGATATATACAGCCCCTCTGTATGCCTTTTTGTCTCCCCCCAGTCACTCTGTATGTTTCTTTCTCCCCCTCACTGCTCCTCTGTGTCCATGTCCCCCCTCTCCTTCCCAGTCTCTCTCTTCCCCCTCTGCTTTTTTCTCCCCCTCCCCTTTGTCTCTTTCTCCCTCCTTTCCCTGTGGCACTCTCCCTTCCACTCTGTCTCTCTCTATTCTCTCACTGTCTCTTTCTTCCCCTGTGTCTATCTATTCACCCTCTCTCTGTTTTATTTCCCCCCCTCCCCTTGTGTCTCTATATTACCTTTCTCCCCCATCCCCCCATTTACCTGAGAGGAGTCAGGGGGCGCGGGTGCGTTCCAGGCTGGAGCCGCCGGGCTGGGTGGCAGCCTCGCCAGTCCTGCGGCACTCCTAATGCTAAAGAATTAAGGAGGAGGGAGCGTGTCTCTCTACCATGCTCCCTCGCGGTTCCCACAATTCCCAGCACAGCATACTCATACAGCATACAGTGCTGGGAATTGTGGGAACCGCGAGGGAGCATGAGAGAGAGACACGCTCCCTCCTCCTTCAGTCCTCAGCATTAGGAGTGCTGCCAGACCAGCGAGGCTGCCACCCGGCCGGCGGCTCCAGCATGGAATGCGGCCAGCCCCCTCTGAGTGTGCCACCGGACCGGCCACCCGGTGGCCCATACCTGCGCAGACCCCAGATGCCGCGGCCCACCGGGAATTTTCCCGGTATCCCAGTGGGCCAGTCCGGCCCTGCCTATAGAATACATACCCTCTCTCTCTAAAATAGCTATATATCACACACCAATATTATATACTTTTAAATATTTTTTTATTAAAATGTTTACTATTTGTGTTTTGTTTTCATCTACACACCTCATACCACTAACATGAATCCAAATATGACCAAACTGTTATTCTTAATAACCCTTTTCTCACTCCAATTTTGTTCACATCACTGCCACCACAAGCACACACCTCAAACTGGAAAACAAATTATCATACACCATGGAGGAAAGATGAGACAGAGGAGATATGATATAAACATTTAAATACATAAAGGGAATCAACACAGTAAAGGAGGAGACTATATTTAAAAGAAGAAAAACTACCACAACAAGAGGACATAGTCTTAAATTAGAGGGACAAAGGTTTAAAAATAATATCCGGAAGTATTACTTTACTGAGAGGGTAGTGGATGCATGGAATAGCCTTCCAGCTGAAGTGGTAGAGGTTAACACAGTAAAGGAGTTTAACCCCTTAAGGACCGCGGACGGTTCAGGACCGTCATCGGCATTTTCCCATTGCCGACCAATGACGGTCCTGAACCGTGCTAACGGTCCAATGTACTTACCTGATCGCCGTCGTTCCCCCGGCGACGATCAACGTTGCTCCCGTTGTGGGGAGACTGCCTGCAGCCCAGACAGTCTCCCCACACTGGATTAGGACCCGTGTGGCCATGTGATCGCTTAACACAGCGATCACATGGTCACAATAGGTGTCCATGTGTCTGCCTGTGGGGGGACTGCCTGTGCTGACAGGCACTCTCCCTGATAGTGTAAAAAAAAATAAAAAAAAATAAAGTTAATGTTAATTTAAAAAAAAAAATTATATATGTGTATATATAATGTATATATAATGTCATATTAAGTGTATTTTTATATTAATATGTACTTATATTAATATAAAAATACACTTATAATTAAATTACACACGTATATATATAATATATATAATAACTATATATATTGTATATATATATATTATTATAAAATATAAATAATAAGTAATTTAAATTAAATTATTTTTTAAAAATAATAATAAAAATGTAAAAAAAAATTATATATCTATAAGAAATTTTATTCTAACTGTATTTTAAAATTAATATATATATATATATATATATCAAAATACACTTAGAATGAATTTGTATATATATCTATGTATATATAATTAAATAAAAATAATACGAAATATACAAATGTCCATATACAAAATTACATAAATAATTATATAAATATACACGTAGATTTCAAATATATAAATATGCATATATATATTTAAATTCTACGTGCGTATTTATGTAATATTTTTACATAATTAAGTAATTTTATTGATTGCAATTTGAGGGACCTGCCTGCCAACCCAGGCTGAAAGTCCAGAGAATTTAATTTGCTAGCACTGTATTTTACCCTGTAACGTTCTACGACACCCTAAAACCTGTACATGGGGGGTACTGTTTTACTCGGGAGACTTCGCTGAACACAAATATTAGTGATTCAAAACAGTAAAACATATCACAGCGATGATATTGTCAGTGAAAGTTACTTTTTTTGCATTTTTCACACACAAACAGCACTTTTACTGATGATATAATTGTTGTGATACGTTTTCCAGTTTTTAAACACTAATATTTGTGTTCAGCGATGTCTCCCGAGTAAAACAGTACCCCCCATGTACAGGTTTTATAGCATTTCTGAAAGTTACAGGGTCAAATATATGGGTCAAATATTTTTACATTGAAAATGACCAGGTTGGTTACGTTGCCTTTGAGAGCTTATGGTAGCCCAGGAATGAGAATTACCCCCATTATGGCATACCATTTGCAAAAGAAGACAACCCAAGGTATTGCAAATGGGGTATGTCCAGTCTTTTTTAGTAACACTGGCCAAAATTAGCGTTCAATTTAGTTTTTTTACTTTTTTCACACACAAACAAATATGAATGCTTACTTTGGCCAGTGTTTTCGACTAAGTGGCTACTAAAAAAGACTGGACATACCCCATATTGAATACCCTGGGTTGTCTACTTTAAAAAAAATATGTACATGTGGGGTGTTATTCAGAGATTTATGACAGATAATAGTGTTACAATGTTACTATTGATAAATTTTAAAAATGTATGTTTTGAAACCGCAATACCTACTTGTACCTATAGCCCTATAACATGCAAAAAAAAGCACGTAAACACTGGGTATTTTTAAACTCAGGTCAAAATTTTGAATCTATTTAGCAGTTTTTTTCATTCTCTTTTGTAGATGAGTGAAAGATTTTTCAAGTAAAAGTCAAAAAACATGTATTTTTTTCAATTTTTCATCATTTTTTTAATTTTTTTAAAATTAAAATACATGAGATTATATAAATAATGGTATGTAAAGAAAGCCCCTTTTGTCCTGAAAAAAACAATATATAATTTGTATGGGAACAGTAAATGAGAGAGCGGAAAATTACTGCCAAACACAAACACCACAAAAGTGTAAAAATATTCCTGGTCGCAAATGTACAACATCGCAAGAACAGTCCAGTCCTTAAGGGGTTAAGCATGCGTTGGATAGACATAAGGCTATCCTAAATATAAGATAAGGCCAGGGACTAATGAAAGTATTTAGAAAATTGGGCAGACTAGATGGGCCGAATGGTTCTTATCTGCCGTCACATTCTATGTTTCTATGACCTGCCCTGTTACTGTAAGAGAGTTATAAAAAAATAGCTCTCCTACCCCCACCTCACAAAATTATAAAGTATCCCATTCACTACATGGACAAACAAAAATTATGTCCAAATTCCTATTCCTTATGTTACTTGCCCTTGCAAATGATGTGGAGTCTAACCCTGGTCCCCCCAGCTAATTCTGGTATCTCCCCACTAAAAAAGGCCTCTCTTTTGTGCACTACAACATCCACAGCTTGCTCCCTAAACTGGATGCACTGCAAGCCTGGTGTTCCCATTGCAAACCAAAAATCATTGTGCTCTCAGAATCATGGTTAACAACTAAAATACCAGACTTTGCCATTGTAATACAGGGTTATTCATGTTTTAGAAATGACAGAGCAAAGAGAGGAGGAGGCATTGTTATTTATGTTGACAAGTCCATAAAATGTACTCCTTTAAAAAACTATAACTCCCCTTCGGCCTTTGATTTCCTTTCTGGCACAATTGAGATCCCTTTCAGTAAAACTATCATTGTTGCTGGAATCTACCGCCCACCTAGCTCTCCAGTGCACTCCCTTTCTGACATGGCCCAACTACTAAGTGAAACTGTAGCTCAAAACTAAAAAAGTGAACTGTTGGTTTTTGGAGATTTTAATATTGATTGGCTGAATGCTAAAAATAAATAAATCATGTACGCTGTTTAAGGCTTTGCAGCTAACACAATTACTTTCCTCCCCAACTCTCATTAATATTAAAAGTCAGACCCATACCTTGCTAGATCGGGTTCACTCCAGTTGTCCTGACAGAATCCATGAGGTGGGCGTTCTCCCTAACAGTTTCAGTGACCACTGTCTAGTGTACTGCGTGCACAAAATAAAGGCCACTAAATCCCCTCCCAAGATTATAATCACCAGGTCATTCAAAAAAATTATTCTTGAATCCTTTTTAAACGATTTCAAGAACATACCATGGCACAGATTAGGACTCTGCAATTGCATTTTTTCAATCCGAGCTCTTGCATGTTTAGAATTTGCATGCCCCTCTGCGTAAAATGCGAATAAAAGGGACACACCTGCCCTGGGTTTCAGCTGACCTCATTTAAATGTACCAGTTTAAAGATTCACTGTGGTCAACAGGGCTATCTTTAATAATGATTGGTCCCTGGGCAAGAATTTGCATGGGCCCCCGTAGACCGTGCCCCCCCACTCCCTTACATGCAGTCACGCCCTCCACCCCAATGTAGTGGCGGAACTAAAGTATAAAGATCCCTGGTGCAAGAATTTTATTTGGCCTCCCAATTGCAAGGTTGGACAAAAGGTAGAACCCTATATGTCATGCAACTCCAACAATGTATTGACAGGTGGGGTTCTAACAATTTCCCATGCTTGCAGGGTTGTATTTTGTACTGTTTGAATGTAAGCAGGTTTTTGTATGAAATATGTTTGTCTGAATGTGTTTGTATGTGGTGTTAGAGTTAGGATACAAGTGTGCCTTTATGTGTTGTGTTGTTTTTTGAATGTGTGTTTATATATAATTTTGGTGCTCAGACACACTGACACACCTGCAAATACACAGATACACACACTGACCTTACAGATACACAGACACATACAGATACACAGACATATAAACTGATTGACATACTGACACACACAAATACATACATTGGCAGGCATACTGACACACACACACATACACTGACAGACATACTGACACACACAGATATACACACTGACTACATTCAGATACACACACTGACAACTTACAGATACACAGACACATAAACTGACTGACATACTGACACACACAAATACATACATTGACAGACATACTGACACACACATACACTGACAGACATACTGACGCACACAGATACATACACTGACAGACATAGATAAAAACACTGACAGACATACTGACACACAGACAGGCATACTGACACCCACAGACAGACATACTGAAACACACACATGCACAAACACTGACAGACACACATACTAACACACACACGGGCACATACACTAACAGACACTGACACACACACACACGAATACCGACGTACATACTGACACACAGGCACATATACTGACAGACATACTGACACACACTCACATGCATACACTGATACACACAGACATACCGACACACACATACTGACACACACAGACATACTGACACACACACACACACACACAGACAAACTGACACACACACACATACATTCTGACCCTGACATACTGACACACACAGAGACATACTGAAACACACACACAGACATACTGTCACATACACACACAGACATACTGAAACATGTGTAAAACATTTTTAACCCCTTAAGGACACATGACATGTGTGACATGTCATGATTCCCTTTTATTCCAGAAGTTTGGTCCTTAAGGAGTTAAACCCACCCTCCAGTTTCCTACCTTTTTCTGGAGGGTGGCTTCCCTGAGGTCCAGTGTGGTGCCTGAGGTTGATGGGAGTGAGGAGCTCTCACTCCCGTTCTGCTCTTCCTGCTACCTCCCGCGCAGCATCTCTCTTTATGGGAGGAAGTGACTCGCGGCAGTCACTTCCTCCCATGCTGCCAAAAAGCATAGGCCCAGTCGTGCTGTTAAAGGGCCACAGCACCCGACCGGGCCCCTGCTGATAGAAGCCCACTGGGTGACCCTAATTGCATGAGCCACCCAGTTGGCCTCCTTGGAGTGCGGGGCCCAAATAAATTTTGAGGAGTAACTGGGCCCGGGTCAGCTGCCCTGTTTGCCCCGTGTTAAAGACGGCCCTGGTGGTCAAAGTTCAAGCATACTGGCTCCAGGAACGATCACTGTACCTACAGACAATGGTGAAATGCATGCACAAAACAAACAAAAATGGCAAAGGCCCAATATTTCAGGGAAAATTTCAACAATAGCAAGAAACTTCTGGAAAATCATAAATAGCATACAAACCCCCACAATCCATTCCCAACCCCCCACTGTCAAAATAGACAACCAAACACTGCAACACCCCCTAGATGTAGCATATGCCTTTAATAATTATTTTGCTTGGATGTGCTACCACCCTGGTTCCTAAGATAACAAATGACACTCGTTTTCAAACGTTCAAAATCTTCATATACTTCAATACCTTCAATATCCTCATATAATTACATTTTAGGCCTGTGCCTGTTAGTGTCGTTAATAAACATCTTTATAATTTAAAAATGAAAAACCAGTGTGGACCAGATCAAATCCCAGCAATGTCGCTGAAGCTCATCTATACTTTGGCCTTCACATTGAAAAAATCTCTTTACCCACAACTACCCTGTACAGAAACAAATCCTGCCTAACCCCTGCAGTAAGGAAACAGATAGTGCAACAAATGCTAATGCCGGTCACTGATTTGGGGATGTAGTGTATGCATCCGCACCGCAAACCCACCTTAATAAACTTAATACGTTATATAATTCATTCTGTCACTTTGTACTAGAATGTAATTACATGGCCCACTGTGACATGTTAAAAGAGCTGGAATCCCAACACAATCTTCATCTTTCCAGCCTTGTGCATAAGAGCATTTCTATGAAGCTCCCACCCTGCCTCAGTAGAATGCTCTCCCCAGGTGTTCCCACCTCCTATAACCTCCGGATCCAGCACTAGCACGATATTTAGCTTACCGCAATACAAAAATAAAGTGGCTCGAGCCTCATTTTCCTACAGAGCACCGCAATTATGGAATAACCTCAGGGACACAGTCAAACCTTCATTCAATCTAAAATCTTTTAAGAGATCTATGGCAATATACGTCAGCACAGAATGCACCTGTCATGGTTAAATATATTTATTACCTGTTATGGATTAAATGTATATATTTGTGTTTATCTATCTATCTATCCATCCATCTATCCATCCATCCATCCATCCATCTATATATCTATATATATATATAAAAATATATATATATATATATATACATATATATTGTATTGTGTAATATTGTATCCTATTGTAACAATGCAATGTTTTGTGGACCCAGGACATACGTGAAAACTAGAGAACTCTCAATGTATCCATCCTGGTAAAATATTTTATAAATTAATAAATAAATAAATTTGTATTTAAATTTTTTTTATGTATTTTTATTTAAGACCATATATCTTTATATCAGCAGTAAATAAAAAAAACATAAACACTGCAGTATGATCCCTTCATACGCTGAGAAAAGCTTTCAATTATTTTTTTTCGTGTGTGTATATTGATTGATCTGGATTGTAAGTCCATTCAAGTCATGAAGACTCCAGTTTGCTATTTTCAGTTTGCGAACCCAAACTTACTTTCATTTGATTTATGTTCCAGTATTTATTTTACTTCCCTCTATCAGATAACAATCTCAAATGTTATCAGCAAGCCTTAACTTATTTAAATTTAATATTTTTTTTATTATTTTTTTATGAAAGACTACTGCAAAATTGGCATTTGTTGAAAAAAATAAAATGTACTAATTTAAAATACTTAAAAATATCTCTTGTTTTTTTATGGACTGACATCTGATAGTATTAATACATTTATTTCATAGTTTCACAGTTGATAATTTGCACATAATTTAATGCAATTAAAAAACAACCCTAATTTGTGCTTATTTTCCTCCCTATTATATGTGTTTATCTGTATCCCACATGCATGTGTTATAGTTGTTTGGAATAAAGTGATGTATAAAAAAATAGGCCATGCACTTGCATTTTATATATATTTTTGTCTCTTTTAAGACAGTTTAGCAGCCTGCAATATTAAATTAGTTATACACGAGTATATGTTTACAAAAAACAACAACTTGGCATCATTTTTTTTTACCAACAATAGTGTACACCGCCTCACAACGATAAATGCATGTATTTTCTGCTCATCTAACGGTCTGACTACCTACCTTATTTAATAACTACCTACCTAAATATCAGTGAAATTAAAACATATCTGTATATGTTTCAGTTATTGTTTTTGTATTACAGTATTATAATACACTACTCGCACAGCAATTATTAGAATGTGTAACGATTCCACAAATATTGAGCAGTTTAAAGCAGTTAATTTGAACTAACATCAAATTCCATTTTCAACCAACTGTCCCAAAAGTCAATGAGACAGGTTTCTCTGGATAGACCTCACGATTCGGCAAATAAAAAAAGAAAACAAACTTTTGGGCACAAGTGAATATCTTATATTTTATTCTCAGTGAAAATGGCCAATGTATATATTATATATTTATATATATGTAGATAGGTATTCTATGTATTTTATCCAAATACGTTTGACTTTCTGACTTTTATTCCAATTTTATTTTTATTTTATGAAAATGTATTTAGAGAACTTAACTGGTATTATAGACATAAAACATAACATAAAGTACATTATTTAACTCAGTCTTGCATATGTAAACTCTATAGTGATTTCATTTTCTATATCACTTTTTTATTTAAATCTAGCATTTTCTAATGCAATATAATAAGTTGCAGTATAATAATAAGGTGTTAAAATAATAAGTGTAGGTTTAGCATCACTTTCTTCGTAACATTCATTAGCTTTCTAATGGAAGCTAACAATACAGAACTTCAATATTGAACATCTAACCTATCTTTTAATGGACTAGCTGTTGGAACGAGCTCACCCTTCACAATGACCTAACCCTTACTGAAGAATAATTAGAATGAATGGATTTGAAAGGTACACTAAGTAATATCATGGCTCGTGGTTTATAAACCAACGTCCACTCGACGTTAGGTGGTTGGTGTATTTTAATCCATTAATCCTGTGCGTTGAGCTTCAATTCAATACTTTCATTTTCAACAACTGAAGAGTCCAATATGATCCCAACATGAATAGGCAACTTTCATATAAAAACAATATATAACACCTCTTGATGATAAAATACATGTTTATCTTGATGTCTGGTCAAAACAATGTGCAGCACATATGTTTAAATAAAATACAATGTTGCCAATACTAGTGCTTATAAAGCTATTTAATAGATACCAAGATCATTTGCGGAACTTAGAATCTCATTCTTCAATTATAAAATTAGCTTCGCTACCAATTCTTAGATTTGAATAAAATAAATATCAACATCGATTCTAAGGAACTCTGCACTACACGTTTCCTATTGTAACGGCTTGCACAGGTGAAATCAGTGAAGCTACAGTCAACCCCTTATTTTGAACATTTGCCGTAACTCAATGAATATAGTGCCCAGACCATTCTGTAATCTTGTTTCTATCTACACTTTTCCTATGCTTTGTCTGAGCCACTGTTTCATTTACAAAATATTTATTCAAATAGAGATGCAGTCAGCTTTATGATCCATCCATCTTTAGTTTGTGTACAAGGCAGAGGAATTGTGTTTCATTGGGCAAAATTATCTTATCTAGGCAGCCTTATGCTAGGTTGAATACAAATACAAAAAAACAAGTCCTGCGCTCAAACTCCCACTACCCTTGGGCGGCAGCAACGACCATAGTACACATCAGCCCCAATACATATAGTAAAAACCAAAGAAAAAAGTTACCTGCGCTCTTTCCAAATCCCTAAGCATATTTGAACAAATGGAGGTTATTTAGTTAAGACGGCAACCTTGTGTTTAAGTTACCAGTAAGGCATTTTTCTAATTGATGCATGCATTAGCTAATGGGTGAAGTTAGTCGGCAATGAAAAAAAAGACATGACAGTATGCTCATTACTGTGCTTTCTGTCGTGATAAGCTTACCATTAGTAATACCATGGTAGAAATGGACAGCCATTAAGCCCACTTCACCACCAACATTTAAATCTCCTAGCAAAACTGAAATGTTGCTTTATATTTTCAAAGGCTGAAGTTATGAGCAAAAATACTTGAGGGAATATATTTAATTTTTAAAGCTAAAACACATGCTAAATTTTTCACAGTTACTGGTCCTTAATTCTCCTTTTTTCTAACACATTAAACTCACTTACTTCCTCAATGCTTGCAGTGTCTTGGAAACTGCCACATCAAATGTGCATTAAAAAAAAACATAAAATGCACGACACAACTATTAGAAAACAATTAAAATAGTGCACAAAAAAAACCAAAACCCAGCGGGGATTAAAACAAATCATGGCTGAAGGTTCTAGGTCAGCAGAAACACTTATGTATCTTTGCCATTCCTGGGCAGTTCTCCTCTTCACAATCATTGGTTGGCTTAGAACCAATAGTGAAGTTTGGTCTCGAACCTGAAAGTCTCAAACATGGACTTACATAGATTAGCCAGCTTCAGTCTTCTTAGACAAAAATTCTGATGGTTGACTAGATTAAAGATTGTGGTTATGGTGTAAGGAATGTTATGGGACCCTCTCTTCCTCCAATTGTAAGTAGCCAAACTGTTTTAAAATAATTTGACCGAACTTCATCAGCAAGGGACCTGGCAATGCAGAGCTTATCTTATTGCTCGAGAGCAGTCATCTGATGCTTTCATCTAATAAACGAATCCAGCACAGCAGAGCTTAGGTCGGGAGATCTAAGAGGATATTCCTAAACCAGTTGTTTTGGCTTTATGGCTGACGTACTGAAAGTGTGAAGTCACATCTAGCGGACCCCAAGTATGAAATAAAACCATTCTAAAATGGTTTGACTACTTATAATGCGGGTTGATCAGGTCACTCATGGCACCATAACCACTACATCATGTTGTAGTAGTTATGGTACTTATAGTGGTCCTTCAATTTTAAAGACCTAATTGAAATTCTAATGAATGTTATGGAATAACAACTCAAGCTATCCATTGCCTGTACAAGACACAGATACTTTAGATACCTTATATTCTTAAAACTGTGCTTTTTTTAACTTTAACATTAAATATTAACAATTATCCACTCCCTGCTAAAACATAGCATATGACATATTTTACTACAATTTGATTAAACAGAAGACTAAATTTGATATATATTCTTAATAATTCTTAATGCACTGCATTGTAAAATACCCATATATATGTATTTTTTTTCCTAGGACCAATGCGATCAAGCTTAATAATACGGTTTCTGCTTTCTTATTCGTCAACAGGAGAAATTTAAGTAAAAGTTATGCTACCAAAAATAAATGTCCGTATCCTTAAAATTCACTGCAGTATTTGTCATTCACAATTACTTTTATCAAAGCACATAGGAAACATAAAACGCTGCAAGGCAAAGCAAGTGTTATCTAAACATCTTTTTGTTTTCTACAGAATAATAAGCCTTGCGATAGACCAGTCTTTCACACCCACATATCACATCGATTTCCTGGGGTCACACAAGGTTGCCGTCTTAACTAAAAGTTGATAGTACAGATGAACAAATATTCCCAACACAGAAACCAGAAATACATAACTTTCTATTGAAAATTTGGGGAAAATATAGTTTCTGTTATCAACGTCTTGAAACATCTTTAACATATTAGTGGTGATAGCTGGCTAGATAGCCAAGCCGGTTTACATTTACAGTAATACATGTTCAAACATCAGTGTCCTAAGTTTGATTCCCAGCAGTGTAACCTAGCGTTCCACACTTCTGAATCCAATTTATGTTATATGTCAATAAAAACCAAGACACCTTATAAAATATAGATTATTGTTATAAACTCTGACAGTACGTGCAAGACCATATAATATATATATATATATATATGTCCATGGGCAGTCACACATTGAAGACAGACATGCCTGTTTGTTACACTCAGTAAAAATATATGCATGTAAAATATTGAAAAATATATGCGTGCACTGTTGCTCCATACAACTACCCTGTTTCCCCAAAGATAAGACATTCCGCGTCATAAGCTCTACCCCAAAATGCTCATAAGCTCTACCCCAAAAATAAGCCCTAGTTGATAGTTCACTAATCTGTGTTTGGGGAATTTTCCCCAAAAATATATTCGCAGGATTCCATTCGCGAATAAGATAATCTATGCTCGGGAAAGTTAATCTATGTTCAGGAATAGATTTGCGGGATTCCATGCCATGTTCAGAGAATTCCTCCGGACGTCGACCTGCTTTCTAGCACATGCTTGCTACCGTTTTTCACCTAAATAAGACATCCCCCCCAAAAAATAAGCCCTAGTGCGTTTTACAGATGGAAAATTAATATAAGATGCGTTCTTATTTTCAGGGCAAGACGGTAGCATCCACATGCGTAACTTTTATTTGGAGAAAATGACAGTCTCTTATTGATAAATAGCAACATGTTATAGGCTGGTGAATAATAATCACAATGTAACCATTTAAATACCTTTTTTGCAATGCTTTTACTATTGAATTGACAGAAAAGGGCCACATACCTTATTTTTAAAGAATCACTATAGTGTTAGGAATACACATATGTATTCCTAACACCATCGTGCTGGACTATATATTTAGGTGACTAGAAACCCTCAGAAAGGAGTTAAAAGGTAGTTTTCAAATTTTCTCCATCACAACACTGGTCTCTCCATGGCTGGCCCCGCCTCCATGGCTGAGATCATTAATCTTAATGATCTCAGCCAATCCAATGCTTTCCCATAGGAAAGCATTGAAAGGCAATTGTGCGTCAAAACACTGCAGCAATCAGCATCTCTTCATAGAGCTGCATAGAATCAATTCATCTCAATGGGAAGCCTTTAGAGTCTCCAAGCAGATAACATAAATAGGTAACAAATAATAATAATATTAATAATAATAATAATAATAATAATTAAATGTGTTATAATATTTGCAAATTGCAGAAAGGGGTTATATTTACTAAATAATGACTTTTACTGAATGTCTGTGTGTGTGAATTAGTGTAAGATGAATTGCAAATTGATACACATGTAGTTTCATTTGTAAATGTTCTTACACTAATACACACACCCTGACACTCTGTAAAATGTGCTATTTAGTAAATATACCCCTCTTGGCAATGTGCAAATATTAAAACATATTTAGTAATTACATTATTCATATTATATGTTATTACTGTTAGTTGATGTGTGTTTTATCCCCTTTTGGGGCTTGTAACTTTGTTACTGTCACCTTTTGGTTTAATAATTTCTCTATAGGGAATAATAGGCGTAAATGAAAGACTTTTTTTTTTTTAATTTCAGAAATTAAAGAAATGTTTTCAAACTTTTGGATATGAAAGATATTTTTTTGAATTTCTGTTCATCTAAATTGATATTTTCTGAATTATTAAATATATTTTAAAAATTAACGGATCGAAACAAAATGAGACATCTCTAATAATGATATGGAAAATATTCTTAATTTGAGTTCTTTTTAAACATTTTATTCTAAAACAAAACACATATATGGTGTAGTCTGAAATAATTAATTTTTTTAAGAACTCACTTATCCTTGAAATACACTCTGTTATCATCAAGTAGGAATTGTTTATTTCTGAATTATTTTATCAAACATTATAACTCTCTCCCTATATATACTGTGACAAAATGTTACAGTTTCATTATAAAATTTAAGGTAAAAATAGCCGACCTGGATAAATTATCTATGTCAACTATGCTTCCAGTAAGCTACTTTGGCCTTGAATTTGAAATTTACTTTGAATCCTTACCTTACTGAATACGCCCAACTGTATAACAAAAATAAAATGCGTAGTGACTGATGTTGAGATATGATGTATTTACTAGCTAAAGGAGCAGTTTCTTTCTTACAATTATGGGATATATTGCCATGCTGCTGCTTTAGAGATAGTTTATAAAGTACCCACAGAAAATACGCCCTTATGCTCTCAGGAGGACAAGAAATGCTATTTAAACACATGATAAAGGAGATTGCTCAGCATCTCAAAACAAAGCAATATCTCGAGAGGGCTTGTGTGCATTTAAACAATATTTACAAAGGGAGCACTAACACATGCAGGGTATCTTGACCCATCATCTATTCACAATATATAGAGAGAGAATTATACCTTTGATAACATAATTCAGAAATAAACAATTGCTACTTGTTCGTAGCAAAAGTGTATTTCTAGGTTAAGTGAGTTTTGTTAAAAGATAATGATTTCAGACTACAGTTGGCCTTTGCTTATGATAAGGGGAAAATAAATCTACAATAAGTTTTCCATTAAAGAGAAAACTGAGTAGTGATGATGTTAATTTTGTAAAATGTGAAAAATGTTTACATGAAAAATTATTCTCTGAGGTTCTCAGTAAAGAGGATACTAAATCCATCGTTGGTGCCAGAAGTGTGATTCAAGATCTCCATCTGACAGCCTTGTCCAGTATCAGTTTCATCCAGTCAACTGAGAATTGTGAAGAATTGACAAGATAATTGTGCAATTTTAGGCCAAAAGAGTCCAATTAAAAGGAATATTTTTCTAATTGGGTAATTTTGGAATAAATGTTACACTTTATTTATCAACTCCATAATTTGGGTTATAGTGAATAAAACCAAAAGCACTTTACAAAACCTTCACTGAACAAAACAGCCTACTTTTGGAATCCTGGTGACCATCCATTTAAGTTGGAAAAAAACAAACTTTTTTGTACATTGGTATCCAGTGATGTTGGTAGATGGGGTTAAAGAGGGAGAATTTCATAAGACACAACGCTGGAAGGTATGAGATAGAACATAAGATAGGGATATGCCAGTGACACCACATGCATCATTGGCAGTACCCAAAAGGGACCTTCCTATCTGAAATATTGCTGTAAATGCACGCCAGACTGACTGTCAGACTGTGAGGCCGGGCCTTAACAGGGCTGTGCATGCGATGGGCATTTTTAAAGTACTTAGTAATCTTTTATCACACCTAATGATACACTTGTGTTATGCTAATTGGGTATGCCAAGGTATTAGCCCTTGAAGGTTAGATGGCAAGACAGGAACCCAAAATCAGGATGGTCCTGTGGAACCCAGGACAGTTGGTAAAATGTTTTATTATTAGTATAATGTTAGTAAGTAAAGCATCCTTTGAGTATGGTAAAAGTTCTATAGCAGTGAACCTTGTAATAAGTATATTTTACCATTCCAAATGCTTACCTTGAGGACAACCATTGTCATATTACTTTAACAGCACTGGTTAGTCTTCTTCACTTACTTTCTACACTGATTTGAATTAAAGTTGATGTTATTGTACTGACAGTTTTCAAATAAGGAGTAAATGCAAAATGTTAATGTGGGGACCTCATCTTTTGTTGGACTGCACGTAACCTATGGCAAGCAAAGTATGGACACTATAGCCAAAGGAGGATTTGGTTCGATACCCCTATATTTTCCTTCCTGGTGTTTGTTCCCCCTTCTAAGGTTGGACCTATTAATTAAGGGGGAAATGATTATGCAAATCAAGTCCACATAGTTGACCTCGGAAGGTAAGCATTTGGAATTGTCCTAGATTACCTTTCAAATAACATTCCGCATTCTCAATGAAAAATATTTAGTCATCTCCGTGACATATCTTAAGCTATGATGATGTGTCCTTTTGGTTCCAGGAACTGAGGAAAGGCAAACGCATTAGATATTTCCCATAAAGTGTGTCTTGCACATGTTAAAAATATTTTTAAAATATTGCTCGTCTCACTTGTTTTGCATCACTTGCTTTTACATAGATCTCTGCCTTTTAAACTATGCAAACATTTCAACTAATGTACGGTGGAAATCGCTAAGGGAGAGGTATTTGTGAATTGGGATAGATGCTCTAATTAAAGATGTGATTTTAGATGTGAAACGAAGAGGAAATCTTAAACAGAAGGAGATGATCAATTAAGATGTACTATTTTTAAGGCAGGGAAAATAAGAAAAAAACATCAAAAGAAGATGATGTCATAAAGTCTGCATTCCAACCATGGTTTAAAATGGTTAGATTATTTTTTTGTTACTTAAGTATTTAAAGGAGAACTTCTATTTTTAAATATTATGTTTACTTATCTCTAAATTTATCTCTACTTATTTCTAAATATTTGTAGTTGCATTTTATACAATTAAATGTAGTAATCAACACCCATTGATCCTGTATCTAATTAGCTCCCTGTTAATTATTGATATAAGCTTGCTATTTGCATCAGTCAGAATAGAGACTTACTGTTTGCAATATGTGCCCTGTTTGTGCCTGGGCTGAACTGATGTGTGATATCATTAGCTACATTTTCAATATAAATGTAAAAGAAATTGAGCATCACAGCAACACATGCTTAACACAAGGTAAAGGTGATTTTCAATGTTTTATTCGTTTGTGTAATTTCAAGAGAATTTATAGTTTTATTTAATAATTAAAGGGACACTATAGTCACCCAAACAACTTAAGCTTAATGTTACAGTTTTGGTATATAGATCATGCCCCTGCACTTTCACTGCTCAATTCTTTAGGAGATAAATCACTTTGTTTATGCAGAAGTAGTCACACCATCCTGCATGTGACTTACACAACCTTCCTATATACTTTCTGTACAGAGTTATCTAAAGTTTACTTTTAAAAAAAAAATGTTTAATTTAGAATTTTGTATCTCCTGCTCTGTTAACTAGTGATGTCCTAAACGGTTTGCCGAACGGTTCGCCGAACGGTTCGCCACGGACGGCGAACAAATGACCCTATACATCACAGTCAGCAGACACATTCCAGCCAATCAGCAGCAGACCCTCCCTCCCAGTCCCTGCCACCTCCTGGACAGCTCACTAAGAATGCAGCTTCAAAATGGATGCTGTCCAGGACGGTCTGGGAGGGAGGGTCTGCTGCTGATTGGCTGGAATGTGTCTGCTGACTGTGAGGTACAGGGTAATATGTTCGCTGTCCGTGGCGAACCGCCCGGCGAACCGTTCGGCGAACCGTTCGGGACATCACTACTGTTAACAGCTTGCTAGACCCTACAGGAGCCTCCTGTGTGTGATTAAAGTTCAATTTACATAGCAAGAGATAGAAACTTTCAAAGTAAGTTAACATCTGACCATTTTGTTTTCATGTAGGCTGTGTGAGTCATAGACAGAGGATGTGTGGCTAGGACTTCATAAACAGAAACAAAAGTGTATTAAAAAAAAATATAACTCCTAAATGGCAGTGAATCTTCAGAAGCATGATTTATACACAACTGCTTCATTAAGCTAAAGTTGTTTTGGTGACAATAGTGTCCTTTTAATTTTGTAAAGCACATAAATATTGCTTTAAGCATCCAGTGCATTTAACCCCTTAAGGACCAAACTTCTGGAATAAAAGGGAATCGTGATATGTCACACATGTCATGTGTCCTTAAGGGGTTAAAGTTGTTATTTAATACTCTCTAGTCACTTCTACAAGCAGACCAGTATGCGGCAAAGATATTAATATTGATCTGAAATGTTTATTTCTTACTATTATCCTTATACTAAGATACGTTTTTAACCCCTTAAGGACACATGACATTTGTGACATGTCATGATTCCCTTTTATTCCAGAAGTTTGGTCCTTAAGGGGTTAAAGGGTGACTCCAGGCTGGACTAATGCAGGAAGAACTTAATTCATTAAAATAATCAAGAAAGAAAACAATTGTAAATAAACTGTCCCCAGCAACAAGAACCCCATAAGCGTTTACCCAGCAATGTTTAAATGTGAATGATTCCTCTAGGTATGTTACCAATTTGCCTTTCCCCCCATTCTTCACATAGCGATGGTTAATGAGACCAAGCAACGTCAAACCCCTGACCCTTAGGCAGGCGCTTAAGGTTGCCTAAACTTGTTCTGTTTATACATCCCAGTAACACAGAACAATATAAAAAACAAGAGACCTCTGAGAAGTTCTGGAGCCCAAGATTCCCCTGCTACGTTTGGGAAATATTGTTCATATTTCAAATTCCAAGATATTAAATTGTTGGAAAATAGGTCAGCCTTAACCGAAATAATGAGTAATGGTGTATTTTAAACAATCGGGAGCTCATACATTTTTTATGATAGTGTTTGTATTTAGTCTCTTTAATTATACCCTTAATACAATCTAAGCACACATACAGACGAGGATATAGTTTTGTTTGGTCTTTTATTCTGGACATACATTTTTTTTGTACAAGATAATTTCCGATAGATTTAACCCCTTAAGGACACATGACATGTGTGACATGTCATAATTCCCTTTTATTCCAGAAGTTTGGTCCTTAACGGGTTAAGTAAGATCGACTGAGATTACAAGCACTGCAATACAATCTCTGCTGTAATCTTCTTTGTTTTAGGTTTTACTGGCAACTGATTTATGCAACTATTATCCAGTGCTATCATTCTCATTTGGAGATAACATATTTATGTTTCTGGCTTTGCCCATAAGCATTATTGCCTTTATATTTTCATCTGGAATTAAACACTGCAAATGTTTGTCTGTTGCTTCATTCCATATAGATTTGTGTGTATCTCATTATTTTATTTTTTTATAATTTTGCTGTTAATATCGTTAAAATATTTTCTATTAATCAAACATGTCTTATAAGTAAATGATTCTCTCCAGATCAGTCGTCAGAGCCGAAGCACAAAGAGCCTCTCTTACTTGCTGATTAAAAACTAGAAAACAGCCCATATTATTCGTTATTTGTTGTTTTTGAAGCCTGATTTTCCTTTAACTCATTACTCATAAAAAGACTACATTCTCATGAAAAGAAATGCAATCTCAGTTCTATGCTATTCTACTCCAAGTGACAAGATCTAATTCTACGCTCTTTAGTCATTAAGGACTATCAAGGATGTACTATTTAGGAATTATTCAGTTGTGCTCCAAAGGGGTAATCAATAATACTTGGTCCATTAGTGATTGATGAGGACTGGTATTAGAATACAAGCTTTTTCTTGGAAAACCCTTTAACGACTATCTTAACCTGCAAATGCCTTAATCTATTTAGTTCGGGGGGGGGGGGAGGAATAATTTTGCTGATAAAACCCATTAGCAAGCACCTTACCTCTATAGATCAGCAGCATTGTTAAAGATAGGTCATATGGGGCTGAAACCCCAGATATGGACTTGTAAAACCCCAGATCCCTTAATGGCTAGGACAAGGGTATAATTAGCATCTCTCAAAATCACCCCTAGCTTCTGCCCCCTTCCCCCTCCCCCCCAGCTTTTGCACAGGTTTAAATTCCGGACAAGGATATAATTAGCACCTCTCAAAATCCTGCCACCTACCCCCCAGCTTATGCACAGACTTAAATAATACTGCATGGGCATCCTCATGTCATTCAGCACACACAGATATTCCAGCCACATACCCAACACAAGTTAACTTTGCCAACCGTACAGTCTCATACAACAAAATTCCCATGTACATATAAATTGTGCTCCCCAGGATACCATCCATCCGCTAAATACAACTTGCGTGCACACAGATATTCACTACTATAATTTGGTATACCCACTGCTTGGACAGGTCCAGACCCTTCATGTGCCCTTAAGTCTGTATGCAGTGTGAAAGTCTTTATTTAATCCTGTGTGTTTATGTGTGTGTTTGTATGTGAAAGTGTACGCTTTCACTGAGCGAGTAAATTTGTATATGTGTTTATATGTCACAGAGACTGCGTAGATATTTGTCATTGACAGATCTATATACTAATGTGAGATTTCAAATTGTATACAAGGTGAATTTCAAATATAAGGTAAAGATAGTAAAACTGGGAAAATTCTTTAAATCAGTTATGCTTCCAGTTACAGATACTCTGCATTAATTTTGAATTCTAACTTTAGTATATCAAAGTGTGAGTGTGTTTAAGGATGTTTTACTGCTTATGCCTTTAATCACATTTGTTCATACTCAAATATGACATGACCATTATATTTATATATATCTTGCTATTAAGTTGTGTTTGTGTGGAGGTTTTCATAGACTATGGTCTCAATTTAATATTGTTGGATTAGCTTTCCGAATGATTTAACTCCTTAAAGACTTCTAGGTACGTCCGCGACAAATATATTACTTACCCAATCAAATATTACGTTCCCCTGCCGGCGATCGGTGTTGCTCCAGGTCTGGGGGGACTGCCTGACAGCCCAGACAGTGCCCCCTTGGCAAATTTGGCCCCCGCGGACCATGTGATCTGATGTGATCTATGTTAGCCTACCTCCGATATTTAGCAAAATATGTTTTTGTGAGGTCTGAAAAATAAAATTTAATATATAAATCTACACTTCTATCCAGGAACTGGGCACCTCTATCTGGCTCTCTGTCAATCGTTGTCCTAAATGTTGCCTTTTTCTGAAATGTAGCATAGACTTCGATTTAATATTTTTTAATAAGCTTTTCAAATGGTTTAATATTTTCTGGTAAACTTTTTAAATCATTTATTTACAAAAAATCCCACACACTTTAATGGTGACTTCTGTAATTACATTATATAAAAAGTTTATCTAAAAATATTAAATTGAGGCCATAGTTTATGAAACATCAAAACAATGTATCTGTTCACCTCTTTATTTGCATTGTGTGCCCTGGCTATGCCTGGGCTGAACTGAATCATCAGGTCCATTTGTAAATCTTTAAACTACATTTGAAGAGAAAATAGAGAATCACGTTAAAAATTAAGCTCAACATAAGATATAAGTGGTTTTCACTGGTTTAGTCAATGGTGTATTTTCAGTTCTACTTTAGATAAATGTTTAAGAATTAATTCTATATTTTTCTTTTTAAGAGATAATATATTGATCTAAAATAACTTTTGAAAAGTAAAATAATTTAATCTTTTGCATTCACATATAAAATCTGTTTGTTTTGTAGAAACTGGTATTGCCCATGAATTAAACACAGATATACTGGCATGCTGGTCCTTTGTAGAACATAGAACACATGTACTTATTTTCATCACTGTATAAAGAAGGCCTTACGAGTGGTATAGACCTGTTTATAAATGCACTAATACATAAACATTGTGAGACTCTGGCCTGCTAGATAACCTCTGTGAATAATGTTATAAAAATGCATGTTTCTGAGTTTGGCAGTGCAAAACAAATACTTTGCCAACATGTAAAAAATATATGTATATGTTCAGAAATGGAAGACACGCTTGGCTATGTATAGATGAATACTCACTGAAGATTTTTTTTCTCTTACTGTGATCTTAATTTAATATTTTTCGATAAGCTTTTTTAAATGATTTCATATTTTTGGATACAATGTTCAAATGATTTAATATTTAGAAAAATGTTTTATTTGTTGGATATCTGAGTGTATCTGTGTGTCAAGATGTTCATACATGTTTGCAGGCTGTGTGAGTTTGTGTGTGGGGTTGTGCGCGTGCGCGTGTGTGGGGAGGGCGCGCAGCAGCTGGTGAAGCCACCTCACTGAAATGCATTTTTGTCTGGTATGTCTGGTATCAAATTGAATATTTTTAGATAAACATTTTAAATGTATTTATTTTTTTAAATATTAAAATATTAAAAAAATATATATATATATATTTTTTATATATTTTAATATTTAAAAAAATAAATACATTTAAAACGTTTATCTAAAAATATTCAATCATTTGAAAAGCTTATCCAAAAATATTCAATCAAGGTTAAGTTTCTACGTTTAAGAAATTATGTTTTCCAATGAATAAATTGAATACATTTAATTATAGATGTGAAATATAATTTATCTTGGATTTCTACATTTCACTAATATTTCAATACAGGTTAAAATATTGCAATACATGTCATTGCGACACTATTCCAGTAATTGGTCTAGGACAGTGTTTCTTTTTTAACCCACTAAAAATCTGGAGAATCAGTTTAGAGGAATTCAAAAAGTTCATTTAGGATCAGACCCTAAAAAAGTAATGATCTGTGATTTGAAAGATTTTAAATCCTACATTTATTATTCAGGATGAATGTTGCATACTGTTGCATGCTATCACTTTAGGGTAAATGTGATGTGCTGTCAAACAGACTGTACTCTTTGTCATTAGTCAGCTTGATATAGGCTCCCAGAGAAATCTTTCATTTTGGGTTATTATAAATCTTGTTAAAACAGTGAAATAAAAACAATGTTTATTCAACTTGTCACAATGGATGACAGCAGGCAGTGCATCTGTGTGATGCACGGAATAAAAATTAAATGTAATACTGATTTATTAGAATAGTTTGGATTAATCCAAATAAATGACTTTTGATATTTAATATATTATATAAAAGAACATATTTCAATGCAAGTAAATATTGTAACTGTTATCCAAGCCATCAAGGTATAAATGCGATAAATATGGCATGACTAGGCAAGAAGGATACATGGACCTGTTTTCTTTAAGTGTGAATCTGCAATTTATTTAAAGTATGATGACATTTTACAAATTCACAACATGATAACTGTTTCTGTTGATAAAGGATACATTTAAGAATTGTGATCAGATGTATGTCGATTAAGATTGCAGAATCCCCCAAAACATGCATCAGTTCAGTAATGTATCTACTAAATAATATAGTGTTATAATATGTTCTAATACTTTTTATTGGACAAACAGATATATTGTTTTACGTTTTTAGGAACGTTATGTAAGCATCATTGGACAGCCTTTCATGAAAACCCCAACTCCACATTTAATCTTAAACATTACACCAGATTTTCTGGGATATTTGCCCCTCCATCCCCCTTGGTTCCTACACCCATGGATGGAAGTAACAATTGCGACGTGATTGTATGTATGTGAGTTAAGGTTGGAAAATTCCCCCAAAAGTTAATTATTTTCAGTGATACTTTTTTTTTTTTCGGGTAGCCACATTACTCCAGTAATGTAAATACAAAATAATGTAGTGATACGGAACAAAAAAAAAAGGGGGAAAGGAACTTCAAATGTATAAAATAATAAAAAATAATTAAAAGAAATATATTCAGTGAACAAACCTTAATATCGTGATTGGAGTGCTGGTAAATATATCTGAGTTACCCTTGTTTACACTTGGGGTTATAAATGGTGATGATCTGCAATTGAAACAAAAATAAATGATAATTGGGTGACATTATTTACAACAAATGTGTTTTAACAAAGTGAGTTAAACAACTCACATGTGGTGGAGCCTTGGTGGATAGGCTTAGATCTTTCTTGCTTGTGTGGCTTTAAGGTGTCACGTGCATTTGGATCGGGTAAAACTCGTTGTTCCCCTCAGGAAAAAACAGGAGATAAGAACCACTGGTGTAGTATTCCAGGCAGTATCTAAACAGCAAAATCGAAAAATCGATATATCCCTGCTCACCTTGAAAGCAGCCTCCAAGAACCCGACTTCAGGTGGTACCAACGTAGTGATTAGGGTGACACTTAACTCCTTTGCAGACATATTCAGATTAAGAAAATAGAGTTCGGATGCCACAGACAAGTTAAAAGTAACATACATATATATCAATGAAACACACATTTAAAAGCAATAATAAAATCCAACAATGGCCACCTGGATCCTCTCAAAACTAGTTTCACCCCGATGGGCATTCTCAGTTGGCACTCCATTGCTCAAAGACACAGAATTTGAAGTCAGCCATTTCCGTTTGAATATGCAAAATAATATAGAATTATAATAGGTTTTAGTATTTTTCATTGGAACAACAGCAGGTTTAGGTAACAGGTTTAGGTTTTTTTTTTTTTAAATGATGCAATTAGCAAATATGACATTTCACATTAACCCAAATTCACATGACTCATAATTCATAATGAATCATTATTATCATAATTCACACGAATATATAGCCTGCATAAGCATAAAAATGTGCCTAATTTGTTTATTGAATTAAGGTCTTTAATACCAAAATCAATCAATCCTATTCTGGCATAATATCCCTCTGAAATGTAATTTCATTAGTTACTCAGGCAAAACCTCTCCAAGCACTTTGGTCTAACAGTCAGGAAAATTTCTCTAAAAAAGTAATGATGGGACGTGACAGAATTATAATCTTGCCAACAAGAGCCAAAAGCTATTAAAATACATGAAAAGTGCATGAACGCTTGTATTTTGTCTAGCTGTAGTTTTTCACTGTATCACTGACATTCCTGTTTACATATATCTTTTTTCTTATTCCATCCCTCCTTGTATATGCCTCTAGATTCATAGTACATGCAAGTCTATATTTATGGTTAAAAATTATGTTAATTTAAAATAGGAACAAGCTCAGGGAAGTGTTGTTATAGTGATACTGTAATGTTACTACATAGTACAATGCCAATACTAAACAGTGTATAATGAACATCATAGCATTGTAGGATACAATGAAGTCCATTCCTGTATGAGAATCATTGGATTTACAATTCACAGGATCTTGAAGGCTGGCTCTCTGTAATGCTAAATGTCCTGTTTAAAGGGACACTCTAAGCACCCAGATCCCCTCATCTCATTGACGTCGTCTGGGTTTAGTGTCCCTGTCCCCTTAAATGCACACTGTAGGCACCCAGACCACTTCAGCCCATTGAAGTGGTCTGGGTGCCAACTCCCATCACCCTTAACCCTGAGCACTGCTGGTGATACCGGACATACCAGACAAAAATGCATTTCAGTGAGGTGGCTTCACCAGTTGCTGCGCCCCACACACGCGCGCGCACAATCCCACACACAGACTCACACAGCCCGCAAACATGTATGAACACCTTGACACACAGATACACTCACTGGCATACACACACACAGGTATACACACTGGTGCATACGTGCACTCAGATACACACCAACACACATTGAAAC